>OY811986.1:4183422-4335922 GCA_963681505.1 Eunapius fragilis | reverse complement strand
CAGCATCCAGTTGCTCCGTAAGAGCCCTCACTTGTTCCGACAGTTCATGCCACTTATCTGTAGTGTCCTCAATGCCACCTACCTCCTCCCCGTTCCCACCAGCTGCATGCTGGATGTCATTGGCACCAACCATCTCTTCTGTTGAGGTGTCCTTCACAACAGCCACCTGCAACTCTGTCTTCAAGGGCACCTCTGTCTGCAAGGACACCCCTGTCTGCAAGGGCACCTCTGTCTGCAAGGGCACCTCTGTCTGCAAGGGCACCTCTGTCTGCAAGGGCACCTCTGTCTGCAAGGGCACCTCTGTCTGTAAGGGCACCTCTGTTTGGAAGGGCACCTCTGTCTGCAAGGGCACCTCTGTTTGCAAGGGCACCTCTGTTTGGAAGGGCACCTCTGTTTGGAAGGGCACCTCTGTTTGGAAGGGCACCTCTGTTTGGGAGGGCACCTCCATCTGCAAGGGCACACCTAGCATTCCTTCTACTTCTCTCCTTGTTTCACTCTTCTGCTCCCCTGCCTGCAGAGTTACCTGGACTCCACCCTTACTCACCACCTCCCCTGCCTCCACTTTGGGGCTGTGCCCTTCCACTTGGGTGTCACATGCTCCCAAAGCAACACCTTCAGTGCCCATCACCCCCTCAGTGCCCAACACCCCCTCAGTTGTCCTTTCCTTCGACTTGTTCAACTCCTGTGCCCTCATCACCTCCTCTTCCAGCTGTCTGATCTTGTGTATATTCTCCTCTCTCTCGCTGTTCAGCTGCCTCACCTGGGCAAGGGCTTCCTCCAGTTCGGTGTCCTTCCCATCCACAATTCCACTTAGTTCCCTTATGTAGCTCTCAAGGACCTTGTTCTGGTCCAGAAGCACCCAGTCTCCCTCTTTGCCATACAAATATCCCTCCCCTCCTGCATCCGCTGCTCCCATCTCTGCATCACCTCCTGATGGTACTTGTGTCAGCAGCTCTGCAGGCTCTACAGATGAAGCTACACTGGGACCCGAAGCCCCACGATTCGTCCCCCTTACATCCTCATTCCCCTCGCCAGTGGCACCTACAGACCCACCACCATCGCCAACAGCTCCACCTTCATCAACAACAGCCCCACCTCCATCATCAATCCCCACATGATGCCTTTCCTCTTCTTTCATGTGCTCTCCTGCAACCTTCAAAGTCTCTGCCCGTGACGGTCGAAGGTCACGCACCTCTCGATGACTTTGGAGTGCTCTGTTCTCTTCAAGCACCTCGCCCAGCTCACGTTCCTTTGTGACCAGTTGCTCCCTCAGTGCAGCTAGCTCTCCCTGCAGCCTATCACAGCTACACTCCAGGCTTGCTATCATACCTTCCCTCTCCTGCAGCTTTGCTCTGAGCTGGTTGGGATCAACAGCAGAGGTTATACATTCCATGACAAACCAGTTACCCTCCCTGTCTTATTACATGTCCCTGAACTTCCTACCTGCTGTACAGCAAATCTCACCAACTAACTCTTCCCCCTAATTCCCAGATCTCTTGTTCCAAACTCACCTCATTCTGTTGTAGTTCACTGTCCAGTCTCTCGCTTCTGCTGCTCTCAATCAATATTTGTTTTTCTTTTGCCATAGCTACAATCAAGCAAGATGCCTCATTAAATGCACTGGCTAGATGATAAACCCCCCCCCCCCCCCCCCCCTCCAATTTTCACACTAGTCAAGTCAGAATGATAAACTAGTTTATTCGCATAAGAAACAAATAATCCAACTAAGTAATAATTCATGCCTTAGAAAAGGCATGCAAGCTGGGGTAAAGGCATGTAAGCTGGGGTAAAGGCATGTAAGCTGGGGTAAAGAGAGAGCTGAATGATTTTTACAAGTTTAGACTACACACTTGGCACACCACAAGGGAGTAACAGGTTAACTTCAGCAATGTGTGGAAGTCATGTAAGGAAGGACACAGCACAACAACCTCATGCACACTATGGCCCCAAGTACGTCAGGCAATGGTGGGGCAACACAGAGGTCTCCTCATGCACACTATGGCCCCAAGTACGTCAGGCAATGGTGGGGCAACGCAGAGGTCTCCTGAAAAAAGCATGCTCTATCGTAGGTCAGGTGCACTGGGTGAAGTTGCAGTGTTCATTTCTGCATCCAAATGGGTTAAAAAATAGTGTAATGGTTCTAGGGTGTATTCATGACATGACTGTACATAATGTTACACAATGGTGTGTTGTATGAATGAATGCAAGCATACACTTTCAATAGTATGCCCACCCATTACATTATTAGATTTACTGAATTTAAATTTTTTTAAAATAAAAAACTTGGAAGCCCCTAAGCATACAGTAAGCACTGTTGCCAAGCTGGGGGGGGGGGGGGGGGGGGGGGGATGTTTACAGTCATTGTTCAAAGCCTTAGTAGTTTATGTACAATAATTGCCTCTATCAAATAAATTTTAAAATCTTTTTACAAACCTCTGTATCAACTTGGACATGCATTCAACCACCACTAATTACATCACAGTGACTGTTTAAAGCTAAATTATGCCACTGCACTAAAAATAAACCTTCCTTAATACTGCATATGCTGTATATGCTGACTTGGGAACAAGACCTTCTGCTTGCGTGTGCTGCATTGTAACTGTACTAACCCCTAATGTGCTACCCCTTTGTCTCAAAGAGCTGTACAGCATGGGAAAGAGCTATACAGCATGGGGGGAAGAACAGAACTGAAAGTGATCAGCTAGTCTGTCTCACCACATCCCCACAATGCTTCCTGACAGTGAAAATGGAAGAATAACTCAAAACCTGTTTTGTATCGCAATTCAGAAATTTCTGTTTCAAACAGGAATACCAGGGATATGCAATACAACGTATGGATGACCCCTCACTACCCTACGTTTTAATGAGACTATCTGCAACAGGCACTTACTTGCTATGTGTTGCTCCAACGCTTGAGGGTCTGGCCTTTCTTTCAGGCTGCTCTCCAAGGAAGTGACCTAAGCAAAGACATGTGCATCACTCCAGGTGATCCCAATAACATGGCTGCCATGCATGAGGGCGTGTGCGTCACTCCAGGTGATCCCAGTAACATGGCTGCCATGCATGAGGGCGTGTGCATCACTCCAGGTGATCCCAGTAACATGGCTGCCATGCATGAGGGCGTGTGCATCACTCCAGGTGATCCCAATAACATGGCTGCCATGCATGAGGGCGTGTGCATCACTCCAGGTGATCCCAGTAACATGGCTGCCATGCATCAGGGCGTGTGCATCACTCCAGGTGATCCCATTAACATGGCTGCCATGCATGAGGGCGTGTGCGTCACTCCAGGTGATCCCAATAACATGGCTGCCATGCATGAGGGCGTGTGCATCACTCCAGGTGATCCCAGTAACATGGCTGCCATGCATCAGGGCGTGTGCATCACTCCAGGTGATCCCATTAACATGGCTGCCATGCATGAGGGCGTGTGCACCACTCCAGGTGATCCCAATAACATGGCTGCCATGCATGAGGGTGTGTGCGTCACTCCAGGTGATCCCAATAACATGGCTGCCATGCATGAGGGTGTGTGCGTCACTCCAGGTGATCCCAATAACATGGCTGCCATGCATGAGGGCGTGTGCACCACTCCAGGTGATCCCAGTAACATGGCTGCCATGCATGAGGGCGTGTGCATCACTCCAGGTGATCCCAATAACATGGCTGCCATGCATGAGGGCGTGTGCGTCACTCCAGGTGATCCCAATAACATGGCTGCCATGCATGAGGGCGTGTGCACCACTCCAGGTGATCCCAGTAACATGGCTGCCATGCATGAGGGCGTGTGCATCACTCCAGGTGATCCCAATAACATGGCTGCCATGCATGAGGGCGTGTGCATCACTCCAGGTGATCCCAATAACATGGCTGCCATGCATGAGGGCGTGTGCATCACTCCAGGTGATCCCAGTAACATGGCTGCCATGCATGAGGGCGTGTGCATCACTCCAGGTGATCCCAGTAACATGGCTGCCATGCATGAGGGCGTGTGCGTCACTCCAGGTGATCCCAGTAACATGGCTGCCATGCATGAGGGCGTGTGCGTCACTCCAGGTGATCCCAGTAACATGGCTGCCATGCATGAGGGCGTGTGCATCACTCCAGGTGATCCCAGTAACATGGCTGCCATGCATGAGGGCGTGTGCATCACTCCAGGTGATCCCAGTAACATGGCTGCCATGCATGAGGGCGTGTGCATCACTCCAGGTGATCCCAGTAACATGGCTGCCATGCATGAGGGCGTGTGCATCACTCCAGGTGATCCCAGTAACATGGCTGCCATGCATAGTACATACCAAAAGGCCCTTTCTCTCAGGCTACCTCATATACATGACCACACCCACATTCATGCCATCATGATCCACAGCTTCTTTCACACACGTGTGTTTACACACACACACACACACACAAACACGCTTGCACTATCATCTAGCCATAATTAATACAATCAGCAACCAATCATTTGTGTGTTAGCACTGGTGCTTCTGTTGTATAAACAATGATTAACTTCAAATGCCAGTGCCACAATGACGCAACACACCTTGTGACATTGCCCACAAACCTTAGCAATATAGGGTTTTAGCCCTGGCACTATTCTTCATTGACAGCAATAAGGTTAAGCCTAAAGGCAACCATACACTAGGTAACAATGTTGCATGCAACTCGATGAACCCAATTATAATTTCAGTAAAACATTAGTTTACTGATATTTTGCAAAAAAAATTCATAGTGTTTGCACAACATGTTGCCTAGTGTGTGGCCGCCTTAAGATATTTCACAATACACAGAGAGAGCTCTCTGTTATTTTACATGTACTGCAAAATGGCTAATAGCCCTCCCAGCACGTGGGGGCGTATCCATGCAGGTTACTGAACTCTTATGATGGCAATGACAACTGAGGGGGTGCGTCCAATTTAGTCATGAGTGGTATCTGATGATGTAATAGTTCCAGCTCAGGTATCTCCACTCCCATACCCTACTCACAACTTCACAGCTCCTCTCATGTATCTAAATGATATTTGCCATAGAGCTACTAACATTGGTATTGCTCTACAAAGCAAAATTATAGTGCCCAGATTACATTGGAATGCATAGTGATGTGGGATGTACAATAGTGTACAGGTATGCAGGAGTGCACATTAGTAGTTACACAGGGGTATGCAGGAGTGCACAGGAGTAGTTACACAGGGGTATGCAGGAGTGCACAGGAGTAGTTACACAGGGGTATGCAGGAGTGCACAGGAGTAGTTACACAGGGGTATGCAGGGAGTGCACATTAGTAGTTACACAGGGGTATGCAGGAGTGCACAGGAGTAGTTACACCAGGGGTATGCAGGGAGTGCACATTAGTAGTTACACCAGGGGTATGCAGGAGTGCACAGGAGTAGTTACACCAGGGGTATGCAGGGAGTGCACAGGAGTAGTTACACCAGGGGTATGCAGTAGTGCACAGGAGTGGTTGCAGGGAGGGACTGATGGCTAACTACATGACAAGGAGGCACAGTATGTAAACTAGTTAGCAGGGTACTGCAATACACATCATTCAGACAACTGGTAAATAAGGCTGGGCGGGTGCTTAAGCAGTGGCATGTTCTGTGGTACCTTGGTGGTTGCCTCCTGAAGTAATAAGTGCAGTTCACCCAGTTCTCTCTCCTTCTGTTCAACCAATGCTCCCTTCTGATGAAGTGATAGCTTAGCCTCCTCCCCAGTCTTGCTCAGCACTTCAATGGCAGCATTAAGGTCTAACATAAAGATAACTATGACATCATGAACACAAACGAGACCGCGGGGAAGGATGGAGTGGGTTGGTGGGGGAAGATGGAGCGGGTTGGGTAAGGGGATGGTGGTAGGTTGAGTACGTGTGGGGTTGGTAGGGGATGGTGGGTGAGGATGGAGTGGGGTTGGGTAGGGGGGTGGTGGGGTTGGGTTAGGAAAGATGTAGGATGGGACCCATGGGGAAATGCACGTTAAAGACAAACCTTCAATCTGCTGGACCAAGTTTCTGTTCTCTGACACTCTCTGCAACAGATCCTCTTCTTTCTGCTTTAGAGACACATGCGTCTCCTCTGTAGCCTTTTTGAGGTCTGAAGTCAAAGAAGGTAGGAACATTGAAAACAAAATTATGGCTATCAAATGGAAGCAGAACCTTGATTCTCTTGTCGTGTTCTGTTAGTCTCCAGGACCAGTTCCTCAGTCCCCTGCAATAGTCAAGGAGCCACTGGTCACGCATGTAATGATAGTCCCACTCCTCCTCCTCCTCCTCCTCCTCCTCACATTACTCACCTTAACACTTTGCTGAGCATCAAATCTCAGGGACTCTATGGCCTGCTTCAGTGCCTCATTTTCAATGCGCAGTGCCTGTGTAAGAAACCATAAGTAAGTCTCCTCCTCCCACTCCCAACCTTTCCTGGGAACCACAAAGCCCCTTGTGCATACCAACACTTCCCCCCCCCCCCAAAAAAAAACTTGGATCAAGGCTGCCTCTACTTTATTTTTTCTCTCCCTCCCCATCCCATCACTCTTACCCCCTCCCTCACATGAAGGAATTACCACCACTCCTTTCACATCCTTACAGCTCAGTGTGTTGTGAGACAACTTGCCTCTTTGGTACTGGCATCAGCCTGCGCTTTAAGCGCAGCTTCTTTCTCCAGCTCTTCAGTGCGAATTCCATACTGAATAGCTGTCTCTGTGTATGGGTAAAACCATCACAGTATGCAACCAATATGGTATAATTAAACTGCACACAAGCACTTTTAATAAACTACCAATTTAATCTATAACCTGGGGATTGGGAGGTCAATGAAGTGTAAACTAGACTAAACAACCTCTTGAAACCAGACCACAAATTACATAATACAAATCACAAGCGTAAGGTATAACATATCTGACACCACTGAAATACCATGCCTTAGACAAATGGCCAGGGGTACACTTTGAAAGTGGTTACCATATCAAACCCAGAGGATGGTCATCACAGCAAATAAAAACTCCTTGAATGCCATTTACAGCACAATCACTGTGTGGGTGGGTGAGACAACTTTGGCTGTCAATACATGACCTCTGTAATGCACGTGACCTTAGGGTTGAATACTTTGCCACACACCATTGGACAACACAAAGCATAGGAACACACCACAACCTTGACCTATATCAATCACAACCACACATACGCAGAAGTAAGCGCGTACCTTTCAACTTTCCATGTTCCTCTTGAAACGTGCTTAACCTCTTACGCGTGAATTCATGTGCACCCCTTTCTCGTTGATGCTGCAGGTGTATATACAGCTACGTTAAACATGAGGACTAAAAAGTGTGTTTAATAAGATAAACCGCGAAGATTTAGCCCATGCAGTTCAAGCTAAAAAAACACAGATTTGACCACAATATATTATTCACAGATACACACTCTAAAATAAACTATGCGTACTTTATTGCGTTCTTCTTCATACTGCTGCTTCAAGGCATCATATTCAGTCAATACTGCATGGAACAGTTCAGAGGAATTGCAAATGTAACTTTAGACGCTGAGACAGTTAAATTCAACTCTATTCATAGCCCAGCGTACGGCATTGCTTACTCCCAGGGGAATTACCACACCAAGGGCTGCCATGGAGGTTAAGAAAATAATTCGTCCGATAGTTTACTCAGCTCCATGAGCTTCAGTTGGCATTGTCGTCACGTACGTGGGACACCTCTTGCCTTAACTACAACACTTACCACGAGCAGCCAAGTCTTTCATTGTCTCGTAGTTTCTCTCAATCGTCATAAACTTTCTTTGAAGCTCGTCGAACCCAAGGCGAGCAGCTGACGACTGCTTAACCACACCTGATTTTGGTTTACTCATTGTTCAGTTGATACGCTTCACTAAGCAATCCATAACAAGCAATCCATAACATGTAGCTAACAGTTTAGTCAACAATCGCACGCATGCGCAATAGTTAACGTTTCAAAGATGAATGTTGCTTTGATTAATATGTACACGACGTAAAATTTAACAGAATACACAAAATGTTTTACAGCAATGGTGAAGATGTTTGACTATGAAACAGAGTAAAAAGGAATGACTAAACAAGTATGTTGTGAAACAGCATGAATGTCTCTCTGCCAGTATTATAAGTAACACAAAACGTTCAAAAATGGGGGGTAAGCAATAACAAAAAGAATAAATAATATTCCAAAGGAATAAAAGATTAAGTGATTGAAACACTCCAGTGTAGAAGTGTGGGCGCTAAACAACGGATCACAAGAACATAAATGGACCGCAAAACAGCTGCAAAGCTTTTGATTTCCATCTCTAAAATGCCACAAGTTTACTTCTTGCGGGTGATAATCGCTGCTGCAGCTGCCGCAGCGGCTACTGCTTGTCTCTTACCAATTCCCCCGTTCCTGACAGACTGAGCGTTCTCGGGACAGTACTTGATAGTGTGAGCACCATCCCCGTTAGCGCCGCACAACGGGCACGTATATGCACGTAGCACGGGGCACGTCACTTTTCCCTCCGCGTCCTTCAAGTAGTGAGAAGTGTAGAAGCTCTCGCTCTCACCGTTGTTGCGACAGAACACGCAAACCTGTTGCTTTTTGATTGGTTGTTGGGACGATAACTTGGAGAAGGTGCGATCAAACAATACAGAGGGGTGGGGCCGTGCGTTTGCAAGGTCGAGCAATGACTCGTCGGTCTCCCCAAAACCTTGCTTTGGTAGTCCGATATTCGAGTCCACACCGTAAAAGTAAAAGTACTCCATCATATCCATTGAATCCCCGCTGTTGCTGTTGGAAGAAGAGAAGTCGGATCCTGCACTACCCAGGCTGTCACGGCGTTCGCGAACGTCTGCCTCATATCCCACTTGGTTAACATCTGGTTCCCGCTTCAGACAGAAGCTTTTAACGAGGCTGAAGAGGCCCAAATAGTCACGGAAAAGCTTAAACTCTTCCCACTCGCTTGATCCCTGGGTTGACGGTGAGTCGCTGCGAGCATCCATCTCGTTGTCGATGGGGGATATCTGAAGAGCCTTCAACATCTTGTAAACGAAACCTCGGAGGGCTTTCCAAGTAGCAACCAAAACACCAACACACGAGGTATATTAAGCACTAAGAAAGGGGGTGTATACTCTCTAAAAAAAGCAACAACAGCTGCTGAATAAATGCATAACGTTACTATGGTGTTACGCGGTTTGATCATCGCACCTCCGCGCTCTTCCCGCCCACTTAATCAGGAATGCACCGGCTGATACAAACAAAGTGGTAATATGAGTTAAGCGGCAGATATCCTAGGTTTTCACTAGCAACGGCTGACATGTAAACAAATGTGCTTTTGCAGGTTCATGTTTATGCTGGGAAACCAGTTCCTCATTAATGGCTAGCAGTCTTGATACTATTGAACAGCTAGTGACACCTGTAGGAGCACCCAACCTCAGAAATCGACACTGGGTAGCAACAGCCTGCAAGTAACCAAATATGGCTCATCCCCATATACCGCATGCCCAACACACCCCAAACTTCCCTTCATCAACACTTACAAGATCAGCAATGATAGAGTCATTGGTAAGAATGGGTGGGGCTTTGAGCATGATGTAATGGCTACACCCTGGACAACAAAAAGAAACAAGGTTCAGGGGAATGTGGTATTATTGGTTGCATTTGTCAATTCATAGTCAGATATTTTGTTATTAAGCACATGAACATATTCACCATACCAATACACCCCCCATAACTAAGAACCACACCCCATAACGGTGATCCATTGACAAGCACCATAAACACACACCCCAACTAATGAAAACAACCACCATAGTGCTGAATTTTTGAAGTGGGTGGGCCCTGGCTAATCCTCCTCACCTTTGAGTCTGGTAAATTCATTCAAAGCCACAGTTATGGTTGAGTCCAGGACCATTGTGGCACAGGATAGGTAGCTGAGGGCAGGCGGTGGTGGGACTTCTTTATCACCACCACCATCAACTTTCCCCTCAGCAGTGGGACTGTTCACATCCTCCTCACCTTTTGTTCCAGGAGGGACTGGTTTGATAGGCAGCTCACCAAAGGTCTTGTCTGCCACCAACAAGCATCTGCTCCCCAGACTTTGGTGTAACTCCTGCCACCCGTGTACATCCGACTGATGAAGAGGGTCAACAAAACCCAGCACTCCGGGATAAGAGTCCAAAATGTCACCATACAGTTTGACCATCTCATCACTGCTCTTCCATTGTCCAGTGGTCACCTCATATTTCTGTTTCTCCTATCGGTGTGAGAATGCGGGGAATGCTATGTGTAACAGAGGTAGGGAGATACATGTACGTACCTGAATGCACACATGTGTATGCGTGGATGAGTGCAAGACAGAAGATATGTGCACGTGAATTGAGGAGGCAATTAAATTCACTTCAAAGAACAGTGTATTTGTAACCGAATACATTATGACAATTGCAAACCTTTGCAAGCAGTTAATGTTCTCAACATACCTTAATTACTACACCCCCTCCTCTGCACACACACACACACACACACACACACACACACACACACACACACACACACACACACACACACACACACACACACACACACACACACACACACCTTGTCAAACAGTCTGTGAGCCCCAATGTTGACAAGGATAGAAATGTGGTTGTTAAGTTCAAGTCCTGCCTTCTGAACACATTCTTGAAGTAGGTCCAGTGCTTGTTCAGCCTTGTCCAGTAAAGGACAGTAGCCAATATTAGAAATGGTTGCCTGACCAGCAAGCTAAAGAGGAATTAAATTTAAAAGTGTGTAGAGCATAGAGCATAGAGCAATTACTGTGGACAAGGGTTGGGGGGGGGGGGGGGGGGGGGGGGGAGTCCAAACAATCTGATAGACTATCATGGTCCAGCTTACTATACCACAGGAGAGTTTCATTTAAAAAACCTCACCAAATATACATTGTACACCTACAACCATGTGACACACACACACACACACACACACACACACACACACACACACACACACACACACACACACACACAAGCACCCACCCCAGATTTATTTGTCAGTATTTCTCCAATCTGGCGATACACTGCAGTCAAATTGGTGACCTGTTCCAAAAAGGTGACTCCAGGAGAAGGGACTAGACAGAACTCTAAGAATCTCAGCTTTCCACACCCCACAAGTCCACTTCCTATAGCCCCAACTACAGGGATGGGTAGAGCAAATGACTGCTGTGATGGTGCACAGCACATAGCAGCAATGTGCTGATGGAGAGGCACACTTCCAAGAATAGCACCGGCCCTAGCAAGAGCACAAGAGGTGCCCAGCAAAGAACTTGGATGAAGGATAAATCCTACGTCAATGTTTGCACATGTTGTGTGTATGAATAGCAATACATATGTCCACACCACACATGTATATATGTGTGTGTGTGTGTGTGTGTGTGTGTGTGTGTGTGTGTGTGTGTGTGCGTGCAACACCAACATAAGGTAATCATCAGGCATATTACAAGGAAGCTTCTCACCTTCGCTTGCTTTGAGCCCACTGATAGTGTTGTCAATAAGCCTCTGGTCCTTAACATTCAATCCATTCAATGCACATGCTAAAAATTAAATAATAAAAATCGTGGTCATCCTCAATACTGCCAAACTCTCACATATGAGTCTCGTGATACTCTCCATAGGGTCCTCATATTCCTCCCTCTGGATGGCCACCTGCTGTTCACCCTCAAGCTGCTGCTTCTGTTGATCCTTGTCCCCTTGTTTCTTGGGGGTGCTCCCACCCTTGGAGACAGCCTGCACACAGAATGGCTCCACCCCTCTTTGAAGTGAAATAACTGCGCTGCACACATGCTGAGAATTTGTATAGAAAATTTTATAAATTAAAAAAAAAATTGAATTTACAAACACCTCCATCACACCCCAGACAGAACAGCTGTTCCCTTTCAGACATGCAATGGATTAACAGGTCCTACAGCTAAACATCACACCTGCAAGATGTCAGCAAGGGGTGGACATAAACTTGTTTACAGGTGATGCTGCAAGTAACAGACGCTTGGAATGAAGTGCACAGAGCAACAGCTACAGACATGCAAATCAGAGATGGCTACATGCCATTGTAAGTGAGAATGAAAGAAAATTTAAAAACAAGACTTTAGAACGATGTTTATTAATGTGTGTGTGTGTGTGTTAGCTAGTTGCAGATAGGAAGGGGTGGGTTAGGCAACAGAGCTGCAAAGATAGCCAAGTTGTTGACTCTTGTACCACCACCAATTACATTGCAGTGGGTGGTCCCTACACAATGGGCAAGAAAGCATCAAGTGAATTGTGACCACTAATGTAGGCTAATGGCTGTGATCTTTCCACCCATTTTTGGGGGTTTAGGCTGGGTCATTAGACTCTCCACATGTTTAACTTGCAAAGGTGTGCACACGCATGCACACACACACACACACACACACACACACACACACACACACACACACACACACACACACATGATCAAAGTTACAGTAATACTTACCTCACCACACACACACACATGCACACACACACACACACACACACACACACACACACACACACACACACACACACACACACACACACACACACACACACACACCCGAACAAATGACACATGATCCCTCTACATCAGAAGAACATTACCACAAACAGCTATAGCATTCCACTTGGCTTACCACCACCCATGATAAGGTGTGCTTGTAGCTCACCTCCAGTACTATCAGGTTTCTACCTAGTCAATGTTTTACACCATTTCATCACTCTGCTCCTTTAAGGCTAATACTGACAGCTAACTACTCAACTTTTCACTTGAAGGGCAAAAAAAAGATTGAATTCCACAAACACTTTAAATGTGGTATCTAACACAATACTCCATCACTGTTATCTTTGTACTTTGTCCCTCTTTTAAAAAGGGACATTTCTACTAGTGAACATGTAGGTTCAAATCAAAGCAAGTGGAGTAGTTTTACATCAGCCACTTACATTGTATTGCCCTGCATTATTCACAGTGTCTCCATCCTAACTACCCCCACTGTCCCAAAATGAAGCAATTCCGGCACACACGGTCCACTGCAATGCATGCTTCAGTCAATGGAACTGTTGAACTTTAAAAAACATCAGCAAAGTGGTGCCTCAAGGGCCACAGAATGTTGGGAATGTGAGGAATACCTACTCTGCCACCCATGCTGGGGCTATGTTGTCTTCTTAGAAGTGGTGGGTTTGCTGGGCCGGGGTTATGTGTGTGACCAAGACACCTTGTGGGAATACAATCCATCTATTTAAGTTACGTACTTCTAAAGCATTGGGTGCATGCAGTTGCCAACACCATGCAATGTGTGCAATGTAAAGCAATACCCTTACTATATAGTTGAACATCCCACTTGTGTCTGAAGAGGATGGCAATGGCACTTAGTGGCTGTGCAAACGGGGTGAGTTTCAGTGGGGTGGATGGTGAATAAAGTAAGAGCATGAAAGTACAATGTTGTACAGTCAATGGGTTTCTTTGTGTGCGTTGTGTGTGTGTGTGTGTGTGTGTGTGTGTGTGTGTGTGTGTGTGTGTGTGTGTGTGTTCAAGTAAAGTAAACCAAATTCATTGAATCAGCTTCCTAGAGAAACACACAAGACTGTACCTTAAGATGGTCTGATAAAAGTACCTTGAAGGTGGTTCAGGGCACTATTGTAGGGGCTCTCTCTACACACACACACACACACACACACACACACACACACACACACACACACACACACACACACAAGCACGCACACATACATGCCTCTCCTCAACACGTTTTTGCACTATCCTGCTGGTATTGCTATAGGCATTTTTTAAAAACTGAACAGGGCTTAGACATAGACTGGAAGTTATGAACCCACCCATCTGTGTATGCAATATATTGCCATAGCCCACCTCCCTCCCTATAACTCCTATGAGATAACATGTCCTGAATGTCATCCTGGGGGTACAATTGATGTACAGCAAAAAAAGATTTTGCCATTCAGACATTTATGGGACTAAGTTAGATTTAATACTAGCACCTTGTATAAGTATCGGGCCGAGAAAAGTAAGGCTTAAATCCTTTTGATATGGCTATCCATTACGCTCCACAAGCGGTAAAAAAAGTGCAGATAGCTCCACTTGTAAGCATGACTTGTTATATACATATCAAAAGGATTTAACTCTTCTTTTCTCGGCCCAATCTTAAAACAACTTGTACTACGTACCAGTACTGTTAAATGTAGCTAAGCTCCTTCAATGAGTGACAAAATTTTTGTTTTTGCAACCGGGTGTACAATTGTATCCCCGGGATGACAGTCAGGACAATAGTTCAATAGTTATTTGGCCGGATAAAGCAGCAATGGCATGGATACAGCCAGCCTACCCAATAATCCACATCCTATGGGATCACTGAGGTGCACATACAGCTCACATTACAACTACACCAGAAAGTAATATTAGCAAACCAATCTCATGCACTCTGAGGCAACAGCACCTCAGACTTGATGACTGGGTTGAGCTGAATTAACACGTTGAACAGAAATTACTGAGGCATTATCAAGGTGCCAGAAAACACCCCTTCTAGTAGCATCAAAGTGGTGCATTGCATGAAGATCGAGAATCCATGCCTATTTTACACAGATAGGTAAATAACCGAAAAGGCACTGCTTAATAATTGACCACATCAGAAAACATGATTACTGTGTGGTCTTCCTTTGTCATGTGTGTGTGTGTGTGTGTGTGTGTGTGTGTGTGTGTGTGTGTGTGTGTGTGTGTGTGTGGCAATTACAACCCCAAAAACAGGACTGCAGAGAGGGGCACAAAGGAACTGCAAGAATGTCAACATGGAGGCAGCCACGATACATGTACCTGTGTATTTCCCACTACAAAATACGATCCTGATCTCAGCCAAAACAGCCCTCACCTCTGGACAAAGCAGAGGCAATCCTATTCCAGCACACAGTGCAATAGGTGAACAAAAGCAATATGCTCACAACCACCATCTAGTACTAAAGTACAGGACAGCCATGGGCACACACAGTTTAATTGTTCAATGTGGGTGCAGCTGTAGGCCCAGCTCAATTCCATGCACATGGTGATGTGCTGCGTATTACCACCTTTCTGTAACCCTTTTGCATGGACCCTTCTACAGCACACAAGTATAAGCAGTGCTCTCTACAGTGTATTATCTAAAATGTTCTGCAGGATGATACGGTTCAACGAGCCTCTCTGATACACAATGAACAAATAAGGAAGCAGGTATTATTCAACTGCACAGTATTTATGCACGACATCACACGCACACACAAACAAATACACGACTGGGTGAGGCATCGTGAATAATGAATATTAATTGTAAATAATGCATCCCAGAGGTCAGCAAGGAAGTCAAGTGTGCACATACAGACAAATTTTTTTCTATATCTTTTTAGTCATTCCGACCTACAAGTAACACCTGCACAGCAATATTTAACCTCATCTGCATATGTACACATCCAAACTATGACGACTGCTGTAATACCAATGGTTATAGTTTGTACTGTGTGTGGTTATGGTTATGGAGGTGGAGCTAAGTATGTATAGTGTGTGGCTATGGAGATGACGGAATATCCCGTAGATGTGTGGTTATGGGGCCATAGTCAGCTCTCACAGTGATACTCAGCCCCAGCTCCATAACCACACACCCCCAGCTCCACCTTCTACAGAATGTTCACCTCCTCCATTTTAACCAAACATCTACACAATCAGTTCACCTCCACCTCCATAACCACACACACACAGCACCACCTCCATATCAGCTCTGCTCCATAACCACACACACACACACAATATTCAGCTCCACTCCATAACCACACACACAATATTCAGCTCCACCTCATAACCACATTCAGCTCTGCTCCATAACCACAAACACACACACACACACACACACACACACACACACACAATATTCAGCTCCACTCCATAACTACACACACAATATTCAGCTCCACCTCCATAACCACACGCGCACACACACACACACACACACACACACACACACACACACAATATTCAGCTCCACTCCATAACCACACACACTATATTCAGCTCCACCTCATAACCACATTCAGCTCTGCTCCATAACCACACACACACACACACACACACACACACACAATATTCAGCTCCACCTCCATAACCACACACACACATACACACTATAGTAAGCTCCACCTCCATAACCACACACACTATATTCAGCTCCACCTTCACAACCATCCCACTGATGTACAAGTACCTCATCTGTCACATAACACCCTTGAACATAATAACCATCAGTGACTTTAACACCAGCTTTGTTTACTGTCATGCAACTTTTATCACAGCAACACAGACAGACAGGTAAGTTATTCAAGACATCATATTACACCTAACTGTCTCAGGAGAATTGCCATCAATTATCAGCAATCACCAGCTACAAAGTGCAAACTATTTACAACAGAGCAGTTACATGTACACCCCTGCCCCCACTATTCCTTTTTTAAAAACAGGTATGGGAAGAGAATTTCTAGTTGCAGAGTATTTTTGAGGAGTTCACAACCTAATTTATGACGTCGAGTGTTGAGCTCAACAATACAATGTTACCGGTGCCACCACTATATAGATAAGGACTGCCACATAATATGCTGGTGTATACTTATCACAGCGTCATGAAGGCCATAATGATAGAACTTGCTGCTGGTACACACTGTCGAAGAAGTCTCGCTTCTGATATCAATCAAGGCATGGTGGAATGATCCAACCTTTAGTGCAAACTATATGAAGGGTTCAAAATTATGTGCGTCCCAATGAGATGGTGGTGTTAATCAAGTGATGCTCTTGTTGTGAGACCCAAATAGGCAAAATATCCCTTCTTTTTTCTTTCTGCCCTACTTTCAAATGTCCATATAAACCATTATATTAAATCCATCAGTTTCTAGGTCAGTGGGAAACAAAAATAAAATAACATGCAAACTTATGCAAACTGTAACTGACATTGAAAGCCTCCATATGCCATATGGTCACTGTATAGAATTATTTCCATACATGCAGCATCACTTTATGGAAGGTGCAATCTATATTCAAGTGCTTAACCTTAGGCACCCCCCCCCCCCCCCCCCCCCAGTCCATCATGAATCACTCATAGCTTTCAGCCCCTTGTTGCATCCAACCCTTTCATTTAGCTTGAAAAGTTGTGCGTGTACACGATACGATGTAATACTCATGTAACCTCCATACAACAGAAGCACAAATGTCCCAACGCGTACCAACTGATATGTAACCACAAGTACATGTAAATATGTAAATACAGGCACAGGCACACACACACACACACACACACACACACACACACACACACACACACACACACACACACCTAAGCGCGTATTGAGTGCGCACTCTCATAGCGGGAGGGGGCTATACAAATGCAAAGATGCGCATTCAGTGTATTATGAAACGCGTGTTACGGAAGATCCAACAACAAAAAGACATATTACACTGAAATGTGAAATCGTCACCTTTTCCACGCTTGCAACCGTGCAGAGCACGTGAACCTCCAAGGCAGTATATCCCCTGTCGTCCAGCACGTGCGAAGGCACTAACTTTGATAATGTTGGCTCCTTTGACAAATTACGGAAGTGCTCCGACTAGAATATAATGGAGAGTGCTATTAAAATAACCTTAATTATAGCAGTGTCAAGAATATAATTTTAAAATCATACCATATATCCATATACGTCAGTAGGTGCAGCGAGGAACATTTCATTTAGAAGCTTTTCTATCGCACCGGTAACATTATGCTCTGCATAGAACGCTAGCGCCCTTTCCTTCAGCTTTTTGTTTCGCAACTCTGGTATACCTTGCGTAGCGCCATGCCGTTCCATGAAATCACGTGACCGTTACCATGGTTGCAGTGTAGAGGTAGAAATGTATACATGTACATAAAGCAGTATGTTATTAGCATCACGAACACCGTAAATTGTGGCTCATGATATTGTGAAACCTGAAATATCTACTATTATAAATGGAGGTGGTACGTATATAGCTATTCGCACACACGTGGGCGTCGTCAAGTACTTACTTCTATCGGAGTACTTTGAACACTTTAAAAACTTTCGTTTCAACAGGAGGACAAGGAAGGAGAAAAAGATTCAAAGGCTAACACTGGCACAGAAGATAATACCTTTGAGTCCCTTGAGAAGGACTTTCAGGAGGTATGGAACTGAATGGACGTGATATATGCATTTCCTCTTGTTACTGCACTTCGTTCCAACGTGAATCAGATATTGGTAGAGCTGTCAGGTGATAAAAATCTGGAACGATTTCGAGTAGAATATGAAAAACTGCATAGAGCACTGAAAAAATCTCATGAGAGTGAAAAGAGATTGATGCAAAAATGCCGTGAATTGAATGCTGAGATTGTGGCCAACACAGCCAAAGTGACCACTGTACTCAAGATGTCACAAGAGGACAAAAATTCAATCTCATTGTTGAAGCAGGTCTGTGATATATTTATATGGATGAGAATGCACTTCCTCATTCACAATGATATACAAAGGCAAACTCATGTAATTTGCTCTGCGTAGGAAATTGAGAAGTTATGGAAGATGGTGGATGAGGCAAATGAGAAGGAAGCCAGGGCAGTAGACACCATCAACCAACTGAAACTGGAGATAGCAAACCTCTCCAAGCTAGTGGAGCAAGGGGCAGGCCTCAGCTTAGGGCAAGACTCAAGGTACATAGATGGTTTTTTTTTTTTTCCCTTTAGCACAAGATCCCAATGCTCAATGCTATGCTTCCATCAGTGTGCAGGAATTGTACAAGCAGAAGGAGCAGCTGACCAAGGAAAGAGATGCCCAACTGGAGGAGATTGTAGGGGTGAGTCAGCCATTCCCTTCTGCAAGCCCCCCTCCCCCCCCAAAGTCCATTACGAATGGCTCCTTCTCCCCTTCACCATCACTCAACAGCTGAGAAAGCAGATGGCTGAAGCCATGGAGACACACCAGAAGGTGGAGCAGCAGAGAGAAGTCGAGGAGAACAGAGTCAGAGAGGTGAGGAAAGGAGCTCCTGGGGTATCCCATCTGTGGCTGGTCTTACCTGCTACTTCCATTGCCACCAGCTGCACGAGGAGGTCACTGTCAAGACCCAGGAACTCGACAGGGAGAACCGCAAGAAGGCTAAGTTGGAGAAGGATCTGAAGAAGCTGGAGGTGCGGTTGTGTGCTTGCGTGCGAGTACATATGTGTGTATGTGTGTGTGTATGTATGTGTATGTGTGTGTATGTATGTGTATGTATGTGTATGTGTGCTAATGGCTGTGTATAATGCATGTGCCGTGCATATGTGTTAGACAGAAGACCAATCTGTTCGGAGTTGATACCATTCCTCGGCTGTCACTAGCTCACCCTTGTACCACTTTTACGGATGACACACAAATGCCACATGTGTACCATTTACTAAGTCCATTTTTCTCGTTGCCCCTTGAAGAATGACATCGCAATCTTAGACCAAGAGGTGAAGGTGAAACAGTCCCAGATTGCAGCCATAGAAGAGGAGAGCAGGCGCCTCGAACAGCAGCTGAGGGAGACCAAGGTTTTAGCCTATTCCCCAGTCCTTCCGCTGCCTACTCCAAATTACGCTGCCATTACCGCACTTGCAGGCAAACTTGGAGCACGCCATGGACGAAAACAACACCCTCACCCAGAGGCTGAACCAGGCCCAGCAGGACAATGAAAACCAGCTGATGCACAGTGAGCAACTCGCCAAGGAGAACAGCCAAAAGGGTGCAGAATTAAAGGTAGGAGCCAAGTACTGCAGTGGCGCTTGCCTATGGGCTCTCACACAACTGCAGATAACCAACATCCAGACATAGATTACAAACAAACACACGAGCATACATGCATGATGTGTGCAGATGTGTGATGTGTGCAGATGTTTGCTCTGTAATGGATCATTCTATTCCCCCTCTCTCCCCCACCCCCACAGCTGAAAGATGAAGAAATCGCTCGACTGAAGCTCGATATATTGCAGACAGACAAGCTCTGTGAAGGCATCAAGCGTAAGCTTAGAGCTGCTGAAGAAGACAAAGCTCAGCTAGAATCAGCAAGGGACACCCTAAAGCGACAGATTGGATCAGTTGAACGAGGTTAGAAATGTGGTATGGAAGGGTGGGAGATGGGTGGTGGTGGGTGGGAGATGGGTGGTGGGTGGGTGGGAGATGGATGGTGGGTGGGTGGGAGATGGATGTTGGGTGGGTGGGAGATGGTGCTGGAAGGTGGGAGATGGGTGGGTGGGAGATAGATGGTGGGTGGGTGGGAGATGAGAGATTTGTAGGAGGTGGGTGGTGAGAGATGGGTGAGCAGAGATGGGAAACGGTTGGCGGGAGGTGGGCGGTTGAGATGCCGTTTACCATTACCCTGGCTTCCCCCAACCCCTAAGAGGTTGATACTCAGCGCAAGCAGGCAGAGCAAGAGAAGAAAGCATACGACGACCTAGTTAGGGAGAGGGACATCCTCAGCAAAGTGGGTGGAGTTGATCAACACCTGCTCACACACCCCCTTAACCACCTCTCATGCCCCATCCACCCACCCACCCCACAACAGTCACTGCGGAAGGCCGAAGGGTCATCAGAAAAGCTGCAGCACTTGGTTAAAATCAAAGACCAGTCCATACAGACTTTGCAGCAAGACGTAGCGGTAAGACCCCTGGCTTCAACAAAACGTTCCTGTAATTGTATTCACAAGCTAGCGCTCTCTACCCACCCACCCTCCACCCTCTTCACCACTTGACAGAGCTACAAGGAGGAGGCCAAGAAGCAGCGTTACATCATACAGACCTTGGAGAAGGAGAGGGACCACTACGGGAAGGACGCAGCCACTGCACAGCAGAGCTGCATAGTTCAGATGGAAGAGGTCAAGACCAAGGAGATGCAGCTGTACCAGCTGAAGAAGAAGATTGCTGAGAGTGAGAGCAAGCTAAAGCAGCAGCAGGTGTGTCATCCCCACCCCCCACTACCACCTCGTCCACCTTTTGCTAGTGTTGTCTTCCACCCCCCCACCCCCACCTCCCACCCACCTCTCATTCCCCTGTGTACCTCAGGTTAACTATAATCCAGGTCACCAACATCACCAGTATACTTACTTGTAATCTCATGTGCTCTAGACGCTGTATGAAGCAGTATGTAGTGACCGTAACCTGTGCAGCAAGAACCTAATAGAAGCGCGGGATGAGATAACGGAGATGAAACGAAAACTGAAGATCATGTCACACCAGATCGATCAGTTAAAGGAAGAGATTGCATCAAAGGTAGCTAAGATTTCAGGCTGCTTGTTGAGTGGGCAGGGGTGGAGGGAAGGAGGGAGGAAGGGAGGGAGGGAGGTAGGGAGGGAGGGTGGGTGGAAAGAGTGGTCTCCCTGGGATTCATAAAAAGCTAGTGGTGCCACAACTTTGCAGGAGTCTGCACTTGTCAAGAGCAACATGGACCTGATGCACATAGAACGGGAGAAGGACCAGCTGGCATCAGAGGTGTCACAGAGGAAGCAAGAGCTGGAGGCCACCAAGAAGCTGATGGACAGCCAGCAGGCAGAAGAGGCCAAGCTCAGGAAGATCATCACCGAAGCCAGTGCTGAGATCACCAGACAGAAGAAGGAGCTTGAGAAGGTGGGGTGGGGGGTGGTGGTGGTGGGGGTGGGTGACACTTTGCTTGGGAAATGGGGTGTGTGAATGATGATGATGTTTGGATTGGTTGGCATAAGGGATAGGAGAGAGGGGAAGAGGGATGGGGGGCTGGAATGGGAGGGGATGAGGGGAGGTAAATAGCATTGGACCAGCTGATCAGATTAAATATTTTGGTGTTGAAGTATATGATGCTTCAAGGCAGCTAAGAATATACACTTATAGGGAATGCAGCACCCCCCCCCCCCCCCCCGAGTCATTCTAAAATCACTTTCAGGCCTTTAGATCCTCTCCTTACTTGTTCCTCCTCCTCCCCGCCCCCCCCCCCACAGGTGATTAGTGAGAGGGATATCCTGGGCACCCAGCTCATCCGTCGCAATGATGAGCTGGCACTTCTCTATGAGAAGATCAAGATACAGCAGTCAACACTGAACAAAGGTACAGTTCCTCCCTCCCCACCAACTGGCTGCCATGTCTTTCCCACGGGGACGGTGGGGGGGCACAGGTGAGGTTCAGTACAGTGCTCGCGTGGAGGATATACGCATACTGAAACTGGAGATAAAGAAGATGAGAAGAGAGAGGGCCATCCTGTCCAAGAGTGTGTCCAATGTGGACGACCTCAGGTGTGTGTGTGTGTGAGTGTTTGAGGGGGAGTAGGGAAACTTTACCTCTATTAGAGAAGGGTCCAGTGAGGGTTCAATGTATGACCCCCCCCCCCCCCCCCCAGATAGCGTGTTACCATGCACACACTTCACATGATCAATGAGTGGTTGGAAGGTGGTATGTCTGTGTGTATGTGTTTGTGAGGAGGGGGGAGGGGGGAGGGGGGTGTGTTTTTTCAAGATGGCTTCACCTTTGGCGACCTCAACAGACGAGAGCTCTACCACATCCAGAGAGAGCTGCTGAGAGAACGCACACGCTGCAAGGCGCTCGAGGAGGAGTTGGAGAATCCAATGAACATACATAGGTGGAGGAAGCTAGAAGTAGGCTGCTGGTGTTTGTGTGACCGTCGCATGACAAACACCTGCTGCGCCTCGTAGGGTAGTGATCCTAGTACGTATGAAATGATCCAGAAGATCCACACTCTTCAGAGAAGGTTAATCCAGAAGACTGAGGAGGTAGTTATCACGCACGTGCTGTTCGGGGCAAGGTCTTTAAGCTGCTGTGGTACTGCAGGTGGTTGAGAAGGAGCTCCTGATCCAAGAGAAGGAGAAGCTTTACATGGAGCTGAAGGAGATCCTTAAAAGGCAGCCTGGGCCTGAGGTAGCCGAGCAGCTCCAGATATATCAGCAAACCTTAAAGGAGAAGACCAAACAGATGAAGGTGTGTTGGGTGGCTGAGCGTTACTCTTCAAATTCTGTACCTCCTGTCGCATGCAGAGCATGGCCTCAGAGCTGAACATGTATGAGTCCCAGGTGTCTGAACATAAGATGGACATTGAAAGACTTCAGAAGGAACTCCAGGAAGTGAAAAAGAAATATTATATGCAAAAGAAGTGAGTGCGTTGTGTACGTATGGGGAGAGAGGG
Organism: Eunapius fragilis; assembly: GCA_963681505.1. NCBI lineage: Eukaryota > Metazoa > Porifera > Demospongiae > Spongillida > Spongillidae > Eunapius > Eunapius fragilis. The sequence continues at coordinate 4,312,715 of OY811986.1, read as the reverse complement.
AGGGAGGGAGGAAGGAAGGAAGGGAGGAAGGAAGGGAGGGAGGGAGGGAGGAGGGAGGGAGGTAGGGAGAGCCCCTAGCACAACAGTTATGTCCACCTTTGCAGGGAGAGAGAGAGGACAATGGCACAGAACATGACACTACCAGTGATCCCACAACCCAAGGCAGACATGCCAAAGTTTGCCGGAGGGGGGTTCAACCTAAAGCCACCGCAAAAAGTAGCTGCATAGAGCCACCATCTTGTAAACTGTGTACTCAATTATGATTCTTTCTTATGGTATGCCATAGAGCATTGCCTGCAAAGGTGTGAGTGAAGGACTATGGAAATCACATTGCATAGAGACCACACCCACATCCCCTTTTTAGGATTTACGCACATACAAGCAAACCTTTAACATATTAGAGTTACATTGTGTTTATTTGATTAGGCCCAGTGTATAACATAATACACCTTGATTTTTAAAAATGTGGGAGCGAGAGGAAAAAAAAAAAACCCAATTAATTTAGGTTCAAACTTGGTACACTACCCTAGAATAGTTCTTCACATGATCAACCACTCCCATTGTTTGGTGCAGTATCAGCCACCTGTGTAGAAGCAGCTTAAATTTAGTCATACTGCAGTGCCACTGACCTGCGCATGGTGCCTGTTTAAAGTGCTGCCTGGTGGTTGGTCTGTCTGTCTGTACAGTAATAACTGCATGCGTTTTGCTCAGCTATCTGTATAATGTGAACAACATGCTCTAACACGACTGGCAGACCTTGCATCCATGGAGAGCACAGAGAGCTTAACATGACCAGCGTTAATATAACATGTTTATGTAGCACACACACCTGCACAATTTGAAAAGGTGGTTATACTGCCAAGCATATGTGTACTGCTAGTGCTTTCAAAGGGAAAATAATTCATCTGGTGCTGCGAAGTGGTCTCCAGCCCTGGAAACCACTGTATGTGACCAGAACTGTAATAACTTCACCAGAGCTCTATAGAAAATAGAAAATCAGGAAGATTTGCAATGACGCCGTAATTACGCATGTGCAATTGCGATTGCATATTGAAATTTGTGTCCCTCTTGACTTAACTATTTTTGGAAGCGATGCAAGCCGCATATTTTGGATACCAACCACTGGTATGATTTACATGACATCAGCCTGAATGATTGCATGTAACGTGTTAAGTTTCGTACTGCAGTACGGTAGATATTAAAAGCGCATTTATTCGGATAATGCAGTTTCATATAGAGAATCTCTTTATCAATTCTAAGTACAAAAAGCTACATTTTTAAGAGCACTTCAACCTCAGTCCTCAGTTACTGATTCGCGTGGTACAGGGTCTTGTCTTGTTTCCAGGAAACCGCTGAGATTGCATCCTGTAATAGGTTTCAGCTGTCATTCATTGTCCGTAAACACGATACCCCGTGCAATGTGTTACAAACACTCGTACATCCATTGCGAGCTACTTGGTGGGACGTTGAACTATTCACCTATGTTAATCAGAGCATTGCACTCAGAATCGCGTCTGTACTGTAGTGTTAGCTTGTAAAAGAATTCGTTTGTTAATAATAAATCCGTGAGAATTAAGTAAACACCCAATGGAAGGAAGTAGTTATCTGCTTATGGTGCTGGGCTGAGAGGCACGCACTTTAATTCACTTGGTAGTGTAAGAATTAACTTCATGTATACTTTTTTTTTTTTGCGGGGGGGGGGCAGATAATTATTTCACTGTACATGCATCAAAGATCAAGTGAATTAATCAATATCAAAAATTCTCATAGCCTCGTGCCTTCTTGAATTTTGCACTACCGTAAGTTCTGACTAAAAAAATGTAATTTTACAATTGTAGCCAGTCGCTTAGCAACGGTGCGTTGCACAGTTATATTTTACCAGGATATCACTCGCTCTCTTCCGAGCTCTTCTTTGGTCGTTATGGGTAGTGAATACCGAGTTTCCTCGGGATGAGGCTTAGAATTGCTTGCAAGAAGCTCTTGATCACGCTGTCTGCTTTAGGACTAGTGTACGGATTATACCAACAGTATGCATGGCGGGGTTTGTCTTATCAGTACGAACAGTCGCACCAGGTCCAGGCGAAAAAGATATCACAAGATGGCAGTACAAGCGACCTCGGCCGGGATCGACAGGCTTCGTTGCTCCCGATAGAAATTTCTCAACGGGATGTTGGGCCAGGGATCCCTTCCGGTTGCCGCCAGTCGCATTGCAGAGAATACCTGTCGTCGTCGGACAACAACAGATGGAAGAAGTGTTCCCAGAAGGTTGCGAGCGCCTTTAAACCTAGCGAAGTGAAGAACGGGGAGTGTCGCTTCATGAACGGCACGGGGAGGAAGCCTGTTGCCCTCCTCAGCCACCCTGGTTCCGGTAATACGTGGATCCGCATCCTTCTGGAGAAAGCCACCGGGGTGTGCACGGGCGCCATCTACTGTGATATGGACCTCAGGGCGCAGGGCTTCGTCGGGGAAGGGGTTTGGGGGGCCAGCGTCATCGCAGTGAAATCGCACGACAGCTCGTCTCCGTGGGAAGGTGCCTCGTGTGAAAGCAACGGACGGTTCTGCTACGGTGCGGCAATCATGCTCGTTCGCAACCCGTACGACGCGTTTGTTGCGGAATGGAACCGCCAGGTGACGGAGCACATATTAAAACCCGGGAGAGCAAAGCATCAGCACAGCCATGTCAACGTGGTTCCAGATTTCTATTTTTGTAAGACATAGTATACTTCATGTTAATTATCTTTAATTACTGAAATTGAAATTGTGCGTGTCTTCTCTTTCCTTTAAGCGGGTCCGGAGTGGGACGACTATCTCCAAAACCAGACTGTTGAGTGGGAAACACGCATGAGGCGCTGGATCGTTCTCGGGGACCACCCGCTGTTGGTGGTCCACTTCGAGGACGTGCAGCTTAATATGCAGAAGGAAGTGGAAAGAATGCTGGAGTTCCTCAAGGTGGGCTACACAATGACAGACTTAAGGCTGAAGATGCAAGAGGCAAAGAATCTCATTGCTTTCAAGAGAAAGAGAGCTGACAACTTTGATCCTTATGCAGCTGAGCAAAAAGAGCTTATAAACAATGCTATACAGAAAGTGAAAGTTTTCTTGTCACAGTATAACATGGAAGATTTGCTAAAAGTGGAAAAGTACATGAGAATTTAAATCGAGACTGTCAGTGATTTATAGTTGCACTCTAAAACTGCTTTTGTGAGTGCTTATACTCATGCCATCTGTTACAGCAGCAGCCTGTGGAGGTCAAGCAGCCGATAGTCTCTACATGTCAACTTCAATATTCTCTCAGTGCATGCTTACATATACTTCCCACTCTTACTGATTATACATAGCGATTCAGTAATGATATCATCATGGTCTTGGTCGATTTCCAATTCCTGCTAAGATCATGTTGTATGTTGTCATGATCATGCTATGATCTTGAACCCAAGGATTTTATCACTGTACGGGAGAATAAAAATTAATATCAGTCGACCTTATTAAGCCAGTGACTGCATACAATCTGCCTAATTGGAGATTGAACTTCAACCTGGTTTGAGTCCCATTGACTATTGAAAGGCATGCATACCCCTCATCATGTTTATCAATACATACCGTCCTTGAGTTTATGACCTCTGGCTTATAGGTATGCAGAACAACATCCGTTTTGGCCTCTGTGTAGACTTCACATGTTGAGGGTGTGGTGGAGTGCATGCACTTAAAATCACCGGATTTCGCGGCAAACATTTAACTATCTATACAGGGCAAAGCTTCGTCTAACCAAGCAATGATTTCTGTACATTTTTATTAGTATTGAATATCCAACATAATCAGATTTTAATTTATTTAGTTGCCAACTGCTGTCAAATGATGATAGTTTTATTTGTCACTGAATTGAAAAAAATTTTTCGTACATGTAACACTTTTCAATGCTATCGCTACATTAGCTCAACAAGTACATAACCCCCCCCCCCCCCCCTCCCCCCCCCCGCCCTCCCTTTTCTCGATGCCCTGGTACCAACGGCTTGTTTCGAAGCGTTCGGGTACGAGCCCTCCCAAAAGGATAAAATCACGTGATGATTAGATTCTTATTAATACTATTAAGCGGTACCGGTTGGCGAGCAGAATCCAGCTGTGATCAGCAATGAATAAATCGAAAAAAACAACCAAGAACGCATCGCCCTCGCAGCCCAGCTACGATGAGCTGAAGCTAAAATATATGACATCCGATAGAAACTATGAGACGATAAAACAGCTAGCTCGTAAAGGTGAGTCCATGACCATGTTAAAGCGACTCGTTAGGGGACCATGTGCATGTACGTGGCATTGAAATTGAGCTTTAGGCACTGTTCGCACCGCTGCACCGCCCGTCGGTTAAAGTTACAATATCGCATGAGCAAGCGATGCCTGCACATTAGTGCGCGTTTTGCTTCGATTTTGCGTGCTGTAATCGATCGTAGCTGGGCTGCGTGTGTATACGTGTGTGTGTGTGTGTGTGTGTGTGTGTGTGTGTGTGTGTGTGTGTGTGTGTGTGTGTGTGTGTGTGTGTGTGTGTGTGTGTGTATTTCAATGTGTGTGTGTATTTCAATGTGTGTGTGTGTGTGTGTATACTTGTGCGTATTTGGATGTGCGTGTATATTGCACTCTGCAGCGATAAGTGAATATGATGAGCTGAACCGAAAGTATGCAGAAGTGTGCAACAAGGTGAGAGGGCGGAGGCCAGGGGAAACAGAGGAAGGGGAAGAGGGAGAGGGGAGGGGGGGAGAGATCTCGAGAAAGGGGGGGGGGGGGGGGGGAAGTGAGAATCAACATGAAAATGTGTATTACACCAATTTTTTTTTTTCGTGCTACTTATACTTGTGGGGATTCTCTTTTCCATGTACATGTATAAGGGTGCCTGCCTGAGAGCAGGGGCATTTTCCATGAGACATAATGGTACTTGTGATGTGTGGTTTCAATGTTTGTGTGCAGCACTAGAGATTTGCTTGTGGTGATGGTGGGGATGTGGTGATGGTGGGGATGTGGTGATGGTGGGGATGTGGTGATGGTGGGGATGTGGTGATGGTGGGGATGTGGTGATGGTGGGGATGTGGTGATGGTGGGGATGGTAGTGTTGGTGGCTGTGCAGTGGTCATAGGCCGTAGACAGTACAGGAGCCTGAGTGATTTTATTGATGGTGTAGTGGCCTATGTAGTGACCCAGAGTGACTCAGTGATGGTGGTGTAGTGACCCAGAGTGACTCAGTGATGATGGTGTAGTGACCCAGAGTGACTCCGTGGTGATGGTGTAGTGACCCAGTGGTGATGGTGTAGTGACCCAGTGATGATGGTGTAGTGACCCAGTGATGATGGTGTAGTGACCCAGTGATGATGGTGTAGTGACCCAGTGATGATGGTGTAGTGACCCAGTGATGATGGTGTAGTGACTCAGTGGTGATGGTGTAGTGACCCAGTGATGATGGTGTAGTGACCCAGTGATGATGGTGTAGTGATGATGTTGATGTATGTAGTTGATTTAGGTAATGCATGTCATGGAGTGGAATGTGCACTGTGTGTTTGTGGTTGGATTTCGCATGTGTGTGTGTGTGGTTGGATTTCGCATGTGTGTGTGTGTGTGGTGGGGATGGCATGTGTGTTTGTGTGTGTGGGTACATGTGGTGGGATGGTGTGTTGTGTGTGGTAGGGATGATGGATGTAGTGACTGGTGTGAAAGGTGTGTGTGATGGGAGGAGGTAGTGATGTTTAGTTACCATGGAATTCGTCCATGGTTGTGTGTTTCAAAACATGTCTCAACGTACAATGTGCGTGCAGCTCCAGCAGGAGAGAGCAACTCATGAATACACTCAGGAGAAGCTGCAGTCAACACACAAGGAATTGGAGAAACTCAAAGATGGTACGCAAATAGAGCCGTGGGTGTGTGGGGGTGTGGTGGGGGGTGGTGGGGGGTGGCTTCGGTGGGGACAAGAGAAGAGTAGACCTCCAGCTTATGTTCCTTTTTAAATATTATATATATATATATGCACACACACACACACACACACACAAATACATATACACACATAAACACATACATATACACACATACTTATGCACACATAAACACACATACACACATATACACACATACACAAACACATATACACGCATACAAATTTACATATACATACACATAGACGCATATACATACACATATACATACACCGTGCATGCAACGTGCGTAGTTGTGACACGCTGTAAACAGTGGTGTATATTATCAAGTAATGGTTTGGTAAAATTAATAAACAAAATCATTCAGTTACGACCCTGATGTTTCCCAGCGTGCTGTAACATATGGCTCTTGAGTTAGGATACCATAAGGAACTAATTACAAATATCCAGTTACCACGACATGTTGACACTCTCATTTAGCCCTTCCCCTATCGTGTGTGCCCAAACATTCTTCTTCTCCCCTCCCACAACATGCACTTCCCCCCATGCCCCTCCCCATGCCCCTCCCCATGCCCCTCCCTCCTGTGCCCCTCCCTATGCCCCTCCCTCCTGTGCAGCTTCTTCTCGTGCATTTGACGAGTTTGGGAAAATATCTGAGCAGCTGGAGCAGGAGACAGCACTCAGGGAAAGGGCAGAAACCATGGCAACAGAGGTATCTACTGCTGTGTTTTGGTGTTGTTTTTGTGGGAAGTTTGTTAAGAGGTGTTGCAAGTGCTTTTGATGTGAGCAGTGATGGTGGAAGTGGTGATTACATTAATACCTGCCCTGGCATCCTGCAGCGATTGGCTTCTGTTAGGGGAGACCCTTTTGGTAAATATTGCATTTTCTTTTGTTATTTAAACCTTGTGGTGCTTGGAGGGCATTTGGTCCACCGGACCTCTCCTCTCTGGGGCCACACCCAGCACTATCCTCTTACCAGAAATGCTACACATATGTTGTCGTGTTTTCTATGCCAGCGCCAGTGTTACTATCTGCCAGAAAGAGAGGGTGTGGTGTGTGTTGTGGAGTGTGGGGCACTTTAAAATACCTTTTTATTGTGCATAGGAGTGGCGTAAACGTTTAACGTACAGATGAAATAAGCTGACACTGTACCTTCCAATGGTAGCTTATACTAATATTGACTGAACATAAAAGAAAGACTATCAGTGCAGTGTTACACAATGCAGGAGAGGGGTGCTGATTGTACTTAGCTCTAGGGAGAGGGGTGCTGATTGTACTTAGCTCTAGGGAGAGGGGTGCTGATTGTACTTAGCTCTAGGGAGAGGGGTGCTGATTGTACTTAGCTCTAGGGAGAGGGGTGCTGATTGTACTTAGCTCTAGGGAGAGGGGTGCTGATTGTACTTAGCTCTAGGGAGAGGGGTGCTGATTGTACTTAGCTCTAGGGAGAGGGGTGCTGATTGTACTTAGCTCTAGGGAGAGGGGTGCTGATTGTACTTAGCTCTAGGGAGAGGGGTGCTGATTGTACTTAGCTCTAGGGAGAGGGGTGCTGATTGTACTTAGCTCTAGGGAGAGGGGTGCTGATTGTACTTAGCTCTAGGGAGAGGGGTGCTGATTGTACTTAGCTCTAGGGAGAGGGGTGCTGATTGTACTTAGCTCTAGGGAGAGGGGTGCTGATTGTACTTAGCTCTAGGGAGAGGGGTGCTGATTGTACTTAGCTCTAGAAAACACAACCACAGATGACCACATGGTTGCAGCTTGTGTATTTAGTTAACTTTAATAAATGGGGGGGGTGGGGGGGTGGGGTCTAATAAATGGTTTGGGGTACCTTTCAGTTTGTCATCTAAACAGGGGCCAGTGTGCAATATTTAGAAAATATAATGACGATAGGTACTATTCAAAGCACATACAATCCTTGAGAGAAGGTTTTTTTTGTCTTTGCTGATGAAATTGGTTCAAATTGTTCTAATTTGCCATGTATAGATCTGTATCTGTTTTTCTCTTCTCCACTTTCCGTTGAGATATCATACCCTTAGCCCACTTTGCATGGAGATAACAATCCCTAGAAGTACATTTTCCTTCCATCGTTTACTACATGATTTCAAATTAGCTTCATCAGAGTCACTGATTTTTAAATCTGATGCGCTTCCTTGTAGGAATGGCCTCAGTTATTTTAAGCCATGCTTATTTATGTGTACATTCACTTGTTTGAAAGGTGTGAAGTTTCCTTAAAGTGTGTGTTTACAGCGGAGTTGAGTGTAATTGTTTGTCACCGCTGGGAGAGGGATGTGTATGTTTGCCTTCATAATGTAGAGAGGCTGTGACAACATGAAACTGTACACAACAGCACACCAGTGCCATGCACAACTATCATACCGTGTGTATTGTTGAGTGCTTTTGCCTTTTTATCAAGTATTCATCTCGGGCTGTTCTTTTCCAGATTGTGCATGAGAACAAGGTGTTGAAGAGATCGCGGCAGTCCATCAAGAAATTCTCCCAGGACACAAAGCTTGCTGAGGTTAAAGGCTTGACCGCTGACATGAGCATAGTGCTGTAAACATAAACATACACATTTTTATGGTTGAGGTCACTGCATTGTCATCGCCATTGGGTCGTCATGACACATCTTCATTACGGTCATGGTCACCACATGGTCATTAAGGTCATGGTCACCACATGGTCATTAAGGTCATGGTCACCCCAGGGTCATTAAGGTCATGGTCACCACAGGGTCAGTGCGGTCATGGTCACCACATAGTCATAGCTGCAGAGTGACCATGCCCACAGGGTGACCGTAATCACAGGGTGACCATGATATAGGGGAGGTTTATCGCTTAGAAGGGTGTGGGATGACAGTCGATGCTCCTTCCTGACTACAGAGGGTGGATGAACTAGTTTTAGAGAACTCCAAGATACGACAAGAGAATGAAGGTTTGTGTTAACCCCCTCTTATCCCCCTCCCTCCCTCCCTCCCTCCCTGGTCCCTCCCTCCCTGGGTCCACTCCCTCCAATTCCTTCCTCCCTGGGTCCCCTCCCTCCCTCCCTGGTCCACTCCCTCCGTTCGTTCCCTCCCTGGGTCCCCTCCCTCTGCTCCCTCCCTCCCTGGGTCCCCTCCGTTTCCTCTCTCCCTCCTACCTGGGTCCACGCCCTCCTACCTGGGTCCCCTCCCTCTGCTCCCTCCTTCCCTCCCTGGGTCCCTCCCTTGCTCTTTATTGATGTTGGCTTACCTTCTCATTCACTGGGAGAGGTGTAGGGTTTGGGGTTCCTAGCTATGTACCTTCCTTAGGGTTTGGGGTTCCTAGCTATGTGCCTTCCTTAGGGTTTGGGGTCCCTAGCTATGTGCCTTCCTTAGGGTTTGGGGTCCCTAGCTATGTGCCTTCCTTAGGGTTTGGGGTCCCTAGCTATGTACCTTCCTTAGGGTTTGGGGTCCCTAGCTATGTACCTTCCTTAGGGTTTGGGGTCCCTAGCTATGTGCCTTCCTTAGGGTTTGGGGTCCCTAGCTATGTACCTTCCTCCTTTGCAAAATGCTTGCATGCCATTTTGTTCAGTTCGAGGCCTCTGTCTCTTATGGTATTGAAGAGGGAGGTAGAAGAAGAGGGAGAGAGAGGAGAAGGGGGAGGGAGGGATTTGCAACTAGAAGGATACTTATAGCTTCCTACATGTACATTGTGTGCTTGATTCACCCCCCCCTCCCCCCCCCCCCCCCCTTGGATTTTCGCCCCCTTCCAGATCTTACCACTGCAGTGGGTGTGCTCACTCATTCCCTGGAGGAAACCAAAGTTTCCTTGCAGCACTCAGAAGAGTTATGTCAAATACAGGAGTCAGAGCTGAACAAATTACGCCATCAACTCCAGGAGACAATGTCCGAGGTAACAGGCATGCTAATCTATTATAAGTCATTATTGTTTACGTGGGTGCGTGACATTTGTGCCTACTCATAGCAACCTATCAATTAAGTGTAGTGCATTTGAAACACACCATGCCTAGAACCATTAAAGAAAACACCAATATGTGGAACATGTGATATAGATGTCTGTGTCAAAAGGCATACAGTTTTTAAGAGATATGCATCAATTGAATATGCAGTAAAGTATTATTTATCCCTCCGCCCCCATCGTTAAAAAATGGCTCGTGTTTAAACGATCATATCTCCATAACGGTGAATGCTTCTGCGAACTTTTAAAAATACTGCAGGAAATGAAATGACACTCATACATGATTTTGAAAAAAAAAAAGGTTCATGGTTACTGAGATAACATGAACCTTTTTGTTTTATTTTTCGATGGGTTTATAAGTGATACTATACGTATCACTTATAAACCCATGGAATAGTTATCACAACGACCTATAGGCGTTGTGTGAATGTTTTTACCTTCACAAACAACAATGCATACTTTTGGCACCCAGAGACAACCAACACCCACACATGTCTATGGTGGAAAGTCCCAGGGATGCTGGCTCTAGATGTAAACACTGTAAACTTTCACTGTAACTTTCTGAAAACGGAGTGCGCACACGGCAGAGGTCCTGATTACGCATGTCATTTGGAATCCATTATCTTTATACTCAAAAATGTGTGCGTTGATTAGGCTCCAGGAATAAGAGAAATGTATACATGCACGTAGAAGTATTGGTGTTGTGGCTGGTCATTGGTTGGTGAGGGGTAAAGTCGAACGTTTGATACTTGCAGGTTCAAAATGAAGGTCGTTTGAGGACACATAATTCGATTGACACGCGACAGTGAATGCACATGTACATGTGATATACAACACACAACACGCACCCTCCCCCTTCCCTCTTCACATGGTATCTGTACATGCCAACAGGTTGCCACACTAGAAGTGCAAGTTTCTAAGCAGAAATATGACTTGGAACAACTCAATGCAGGTTAGATGTATGAATGAACGTGTTTGTGTGGTCAGAGGTAATATGTGTATATTATCTCTGGTATGGTCACATGTATGTGCCATGTGGGTGTATACTACATGTATGTGATGTGGCTCACATCTGTGTGTCTGGTCACGTCTGTGTGTCTGGTCACGTCTGTGTGTCTGGTCACGTCTGTGTGTCTGGTCACATCTGTGTGTCTGGTCACGTCTGTGTGTCTGGTCACATCTGTGGGTCTGGTCACGTCTGTGTGTCTGGTCACATCTGTGGGTCTGGTCACGTCTGTGTGTCTGGTCACGTCTGTGTGTCTGGTCACGTCTGTGTGTCTGGTCACATCTGTGTGTCTGGTCACATCTGTGTGTCTGGTCACATCTGTGTGTCTGTATGTCTGTTTGTACATTTTGGTGGCATATTGGTATATCTGTATTATCTAGTGTGTTTTTATTATAATACATATAACCAGTGTGCATACATTTAACTACAAGTGTGGGACACTACAGTGTACATGTACATGTGCAGTTGGATCTATTCCCCCACAGTGACATCTCTTTCCTCGTGGAAGAGTACCATGTGTAACGCATGTATTGACTAGGGAGAATTTGTGCACGTGCATATGTATAGATACATGTGGACATCTCAATACAGCACATACCTGTATCTGAAACATGTACATGCACATGTATCTAAACATATGTACATATGTATACATGCATACGTACCACCTACACATATCTATTTGCACATTTTTCGTGTACACATATCTAAACATATAAACCCCCCCCCCCCCCCCCCCCGCCCCCCGCACATGTATCTACACATATGTTGATGCTTTTTGCACTTTATAATTTGGTTGTGATCTTGCTTGCAGTAGTTGAGAAGTCAGCTGGGTTAGATGATGAAAGGACATTAAGGATCTCTTTGGAGTCTAGCAATCTTGAGGTGAGATGAAAATTGTTGATAAGATGTGAAAAACTAGTGTTGTGTATAAGCAGTGTGTATAAGGTGTGTATAAGACCACATAAGGAGTGTGTATAAGACCATGTATAAGACCACATAAGGAGTGTGTATAAGACCATGTATAAGACCACATAAGGAGTGTGTATAAGACCATGTATAAGACCACATAAGGAGTGTGTATAAGACCATGTATAAGACCACATAAGGAGTGTGTATAAGGTGTGTATAAGATCACATAAGGAGTGTGTATAAGGTGTGTATAAGATCACATAAGGAGTGTGTATAAGACCACATAAGGAAACAACACCTTTACTTTTTTCATCCACTTTGTCCCTTTGATCTGTTCACATGTAGGAATGGTTTTATTGTACAGTGTTTGTTCCCTGACCAGGAATAACACATAACACAGGAGACCTTCAGAATGGTTGTAGTTGCAAACACAATGTTGAATTAATAGGATATAATCAGAAATACTCAGAGCATGCGTTTGATAAGAACTTTTGTGGATTGCTAAAATTAAAACTAAGCATAAGTATATGAACAGGGTACATCTCAAGGTGGCGTCTAGCGTATTTGCTGATCAATTGGGTACCATACATACTGGCTTGAACCTATAACTGTTTGCTAAACATTGCTAGGCAACATACACATATGACTTCTTGTCTTCAGATTAAAAATGTCAGACCTGCTAGTTATTAGCATCAACATGGTGACCTGCTAGTTATTAACCTTATGACTTGCTAGTTATTACCATCAACATGATGACCTGCTAGTTATTAACCTTATGACAGGCTAGTTATTACCATCAACGGTTTATTTTTGTTTGTGTGTTGTTCGGAACAAGAACACTCAGATGTTATGTGCCCCCCTCACACTCACGTGATTGAATGTGCTGTGGGTGTGGCCATTCCCATCAGAGACTCATCTATTTGTTACGTCATGCCACTGGCATTGCTATATTTTAATGTGCACCAACTAGTGCCTATTGCTGGATGTTTTATTCTAAGAACTAGCAGCACTTGGACACATGGCGAAAACGTGTCTGTTACCCCTGGACCCTCCCTTAACACCATAGTGCTGGATGGATATATCCCTTACATGTGCATACATCATACATGGTCACTGTGTGATGTATGTACAGCTGCATGCTAGTGATTTGGTCATGGTAGTGATTTGGTTGGTGCTTATCATGGTAGTGATTTGGTTGGTGCTTAACATGGTAGTGATTTGGTTGGTGCTTATCATGGTAGTGATTTGGTTGGTGCTTAACATGGTAGTGATTTGGTTGGTGCTTATCATGGTAGTGATTTGGTTGGTGCTTATCATGGTAGTGATTTGGTTGGTACTTATCATGGTAGTGATTTTGTTGGTGCTTAGCATTCAAAAACTTCATGATTTCAGCATGTTATCATTCCATTGCTGTAGAGTAAACGTTTTGGAAGTGTTGTGTTTGTCTTGCTGATGTACTGTTATTTGTGTGCACGTTACACTGCACACCTGCTTAGACAATGCAGCCCCTCTTCTTCCCCCAACCAGCTCAGAGCAAAGCTGCAGGAGAGGGAAGGTACGATAGCAGGCCTGGAGTGTAGCTGTGATAGGCTGCAGGGAGAGCTAGCTGCACTGAGGGAGCAACTGGTCACAAAGGAACGTGAGCTGGGCGAGGTGCTTGAAGAGAACGGAGCATTCCAAAGTCAGTCAGTGAACAGTGATGATGTGAAGGAGACAGGACAGACGAGGAACCAAGAATCACTATTGAAGGCTGGGGGCCTGGAAGCATATACTCGGGACCTGGAACCATCAGACAGTACTGAGGTCCTGGGACCATTGAAGACTGGGGACCAGGAATCGTTGAAGACAGGGCATCAAGAACCGTTGACGAATGTGGAGCACGAGTCATTAAAGAGAGGGGACCAGGAGAAGTTGATGGCTGGGGACCAGGAGAAAATGATGGCTGGGGACCAGGAGAAATTGATGGATGGTGACAAGGAATCCATGAAGTCTGCGGAGGAACAGAAACAGTTGTTGTCTGAGCACCAGCCACCTACCACACTGATTGCACCCACGGAGGTTGGGGACCAGGGACTCTCGAAGGCAGCAGCGGACCAGGGACCATTGAAAAATGACGCACCAACGACAGGGGAGATGGGCTCAGGAGCAAGTGAAGAGGTGCCAGAGCAGGGGTGCAAGATGGAGGACGCGGTCGTGGTGAGGTCAGGGGAAGGCAGTGCACAGGTACTCAGTACAGAGTTGCCTGGCTCCAAGCCGCAAGGCTCGACCACTAGCGACAGTACCTGCGACGACGTAGCTGCGAGGGACACCAAACTGGAGGAAGCCCTTGCCCAGGTGAGGCAGCTGAACAGCGAGAGAGAGGAGAAGCTGAACAAGATCAGGCAGCTGGAAGAGGAGCTGATGAGGGCACAGGAGTCTTTCAGAACAGAAGGTACGTAAAATCTAGAGGGGGGATGCCCTTTCACAACTTTCTGCTTGTAGTTGGTGAGCTCCAAGCGAAGCTGGCTTCAGCGTTGTCACCAGGGGGTGGGACTGCTGCTCCTCTTGGAGGTCCTCCACCTCCACCTCCTCCTCCTCCTCCTCCACTAATGCGTGGTGGCCCACCCCCACCTCCAGGTTGTCCCCCGCCCCCACCCCCACCACCTCCTCCCCAGCTCCCTCGGGCTGGTGGCCCTCCGCCCCCACCCCCTCCCCCTCCACCTCCAGGAGGTACGTTTGCTACAGCATGCTAATGGATTGGGTATGAGATTGTGCAATGATTTGGTTTCTTTCGTGAGTGACCTTTATGATAGAAATTGAAATTAGATGTGCTCTTTGGTGTGTCTTGGATATAATTTTCATGGGCCATTGTAACCTGTGCTGGTGTGTGGTACTACTGTAACCTGTGCTGGTGTGTGTACTACTGTAACCTGTGCTGGTGTGTGGTACTACTGTAACCTGTGCTGGTGTGTGGTACTACTGTAACCTGTGCTGGTGTGTGGTACTACTGTAACCTGTGCTGGTGTGTGGTACTACTGTAACCTGTGCTGGTGTGTGGTACTACTGTAACCTGTGCTGGTGTGTGGTACTACTGTAACCTGTGCTGGTGTGTCTGTATGCATGTGTTGCAGTTGAACAAGGTGCCACACCCATAATGCAATGTCCTATGCTGTTGCTATGTAGGGCTCCCTCCTCCACCTCCACCTTCATCAAAGGGTCTTGATATTGGAAGTGTTACGTAAGCAGAGGCAAAATTTTAACTGATGATGTTCTAATCTGTCTACATTAATAGGTTAAAGAAAGCTACCAGAGAAACAAAATCTGAAGGTTGGCTGTTTTATGCGTTGTGACATTTTGATTTTGTTTGTGCATGGCTAAAATGTAACTAACATGATTGGATATGTCCCCAAAACTACCTTTACAGCATGTACACGTGTATGTACTTTTTTGATTTGTTGCTAATGCAACTGGAGATAACTGGAGGCACATTGATTGTACATGTATCTATCCACTGTATTGCTACCAGTTACTGTGGTGCCAGGAGGGGGAAAGGATGGGGAGTTTTGTATTTGTCCACTTCAAGATAAACAATGCTGCAATGTCGGTGTGATGCATACGGAACGGGGAAATTGAAGTTGAAGTAGCTGTTTTTATGGTCACTCCTTTTTTGTTACAGCATGCATATGTTATTATTAGTTGGTAAAAAGGAGGAATTAAAAAAAGCAATTTGGTTACATCCAGTCTTTTTAATGAAATGGTTACATGTCTATGGAAGTAGATGATGGATACTATTACTCAATATCACATTTGGTCCATAGAACCTGTTGATCCAATGACTGCAGCCCTGGAGAAGATCAAGGCAGGAGGTTTTGCCCTGAAGAAAGCTGCAGCAGTAAGTGTCGTCCCACTTCTGCTGTTGTAACATTACCATGTTCTCTTGATAGCCAAGTGAGACAAAGAAGGAAGGTAACGGCATTTTTGTGTATTATCATTGTGACAAAAAGTGATAATCTAATCTTGTGCATTGTACACAACCATCACCACCACCACTACCACTACACCACCATCACCACCACCACTACCACTACACCACCATCACCACCACCACTACTACCACTACCACCACTCACCACTACCACCATTATCACCACTACCACCACCACCACCATCACCACCAGTAGCACCACCACTACCACCACTACCACCACTCACCACTACCACCATTATCACCACTACCACCACCACCACCATCACCACCAGTAGCACCACCACTACCACTACAGCACTACAACCACTAACCACCACCACTACAACCACTAACCACCACCACTACCAACACTAACCACCACCCGTGAAAACATGTGCAGTGGGCTTATGGATATGACTATGTGATCTCTCCTAGACGTAGATCCCATGGCAGCCATGATAGAGAGGATCAAATCTGGTAACCCGTTACTTAAGAAGGTGGTGAAGCCTCCTGTAAGTGTGCTTCCCATTGGGAGGGGGGCATCACAATGTTTACTTGATGTGGTCTTGCCTGCCTTAGTCTGAGACCGCTAAGAAGCCGCCTGATGTGATGAATGAGATGGCAACCCTTCTGGTGAGTGGAATAACTTTGCTGCATAACACTGCATGGGATGTAGTGGGTACATTGTATGGGTTGGGATGTAGGGGGTACATTGTATGGACAGTCTATGGTTCAGCATGGCCATAAAGATGTGTATGGAATCAATGCTGTTACAGCCTTGCTATAGAAACAGCGGTTTCTGTTGCGTCTATTTGTACCTTTAGGTGTTCATTAAAATCCATGTGAATCTAACCCTAGGCTAGCCGTAAGGGAAAGAAGTCTCCTGTGTTGCCTCCTGCAAAAGACAGGACCACCGGTGGCACAACACAAGTGAGCAATGAGCTGCAGAAGAGATTTCAGAAGAGGAAAGAGCTCCAGGGGGAAGGTATGGAGATAGGGAAGGGTGGAGGGCGTTTGGGGAAGGGGAAGAATAAGCAAGGTGGAGAATGTAGGGAGTTGGTGATGATGTCAGTGTTATGTGGTAGGTTACTGTGTTTGTGCTTGTGCTGTTGTGAGAGATGAGTTGGGGGGGGGGGGGGGGGGGGCACGAATTCACCAAACATACATACTATATGACTTGGGGGTAATTGATTCGCTTGGATAAACATGGTTGATTGGTTGCCATAGGTACTGTTGTTACTGGTGGTACTGTGAGTGCAGCTCTGCCGCAGTCTCCAACTCAGCCTGCTACCATGGCAACAACCCAACCCACCCCAACAGCGACAGCGACACCTTCAGCCCAAGACCCTCCACCCCCGTCTCCACCCCTCTGTCAAGACCCTCCACCACAGTCCTCGACTGTGATTGACCCACAGAGGGTCGACGTGGAGCACAGAGATAAAGACAGCAGCACAGCAGCACAAGACAAGGGGAGCGAAGGTTCTGACCCAGTCAAAGCGTCGCCGATGAAGAAGTAAGCGGCTATGATCTCTAACCTACTGGGGAGGAGGGCGCAGGAATGTAATTGTGATCCCTGTTTGCTTGTTGCCTAGGTTACCATCAGTGCTGGAGAGAAAAGCTAGTTTGGTTGCACTTAGCACTAGTGTGCCATCTGTTGTTGTGAATTCTCCTACTTCAAGTCCCAATAAGGTTATGATACCTCCTGTCTTTGGTAAGTGGTACTGGATGCTTGGTACATCTGCAGTATGCATAACAGCTAAGACCACAACAAAATGGAAATCCGTGTTTGTCACACTTGCTAAAAGTCATGTTTGAATTGTATTTTCTAAAATGTTGCTTACCACTGGCAATCAGGCTCTGAATTTTTAAAATAACCATACAAGTACATTTCAGTGCAACCGTTTCGTTCTGTTATTAAAGCATTAAGTCCTTATATGTAGACATATCCTATTTATATCACTGGAATTAGTTTGTCAGTCAACAGTGCTCTGAATTTTTGATTACGCATACATATTAATAGCACACTTTGACTTTGATGCTCCTTCCTGGAAAATGTTTATAATAGTCCCTAGGTCCCTTGTCGCTGCTTGACCTCATGTTTATAATATATATAATATAATATTGTAATATTATGGAAGTGTTCAGCAAAATCACCCTTGTGGTACTTTATCAGATTTTCGAGGACAAGCAAAAGAAAAGTAACGCTCGCATTGAAATTGGTTAATTGCCTAATAACTTTATGATGGATAGTCCAATTTAGGATGCGTAAGGACCATTTGATAGAAGCTCTTTGGAGTTCATGGAAAATGAAAACATTTGAAAACTTGAAATATATATATATATATATATATATATATATATGAGATAGTTGCTGTTGACCTTATATCCATAAAGGAGCATCAAAGTTGACACATGCAGTTGAAATATACACATATTAAAAAATTTAAAAATTCAGTCATTATAACTCCATGATCAAATTCAGTTGTAGAGCTAGTGATCCCTTTGAATATCAAATGCACACGTTATGTCACTTTTCACCCATATATATATGGAACATTCTATGCAATTTTCATTCTTGTGGGTTTATGTATATAGCATCCAAATCAAATCGATATATCTTCCCAAATATTAAAGCTATCGCCTTCCTATTTTCAATGCAGCATACCACACCATTTCTATATGAGAGAATACATTGTGGTGTTTTAGTCATGCAGGGTACCGACATTACGATGTCCAATACCCCATAGGGTTCTAAACCACTATAGGAGTGTCCAAATTTAAATTTGGAGTGTGCGTAGGTGTCCTGTTGGTATTGAACAGAACAAATCAATAGCAACAGGACCTTATGTAGCAATTTGAACGCTCCTGGTACCCGCATGAGTAAGACATATATGTTCACATAAGTAATGGGTCATATGTTGTATTTAAAAAATAGGAACCCGATAGCATTAATATTGCAGAATTGATTTGGATGCTATAAATCCACAATGGTGAAAATCTTCTATATGGGACAGTTCACGAGAAAAATATCCTTCACACATATATATGGGATCGTGGCAGCGAAAAGGGACTTAGCGCATATTATAAAAATTTTCCAGGAAGGAACTTCAAAGTTGACGCTTATGATTAAAATGTATGCGTAATTAAAAATTCAGGCCACTGTAACTCCATGATGGACAGACTAATTTCTAGTGCGTAAGAAAGAAGTTGTAGAGGACATAGGTGTCTCATAGAAAAGGAAATAATTTGAAAGCTTGAAAAAGTTTCTACGTAAGTACCGAATTTGAACCGATTTGGATGCTCCTACCTGAAGATGTGGCTGTTTTGAACCCTATGGGGTATCGGACCTTGTAACGTCCACATGTATAATGGATGTTCGCATATAGTACTGGTGTGGTATGTTGTGGTAAAAACAGGAACCCGATAGCGTTAATATTTTGGGAGATATAATGATTTGATTTATATAAATCCACAAGACCCATTTCCCCATAGAACGTTCCATATTATAATTACAAATATGGGATCGAGGCAGCGAGAAGGGACCTAGCGCATATTTTTTCAAGTTTTCAAATTATTTCATATTCAAAGAGACACCTATGTCCTCTACAACTTCTTTCTTACGCACTGGAAATTAGTCTGTCCATCATGGAGTTACAGGGTCCTGAATTTTTAATTACGTGTACATTTTTATTGCACGCGTGGACTTCGATGCTCCTTCCTGGAAATTTTATGATATGCGCTAGGTCCCTTTTCACTGCCTCGACCCCATATAATTAGATATTATAATACTGTCTTTCACTGAGCATTTCTTTCATTTTTTTTGTCAGGTGTGGCACGCTCTTCATCAAGAGATCTGCTGAATGAACTGTCATCTTCACGTGAATCCTCGCCCGATGTCCATAATGGACTTGTGAATGGTCACAGTCGTGATGGCAGCATTGATGCAAACCAAACCGCACCAGAACAATGAATATTTATTTGTCTTTTTAAGTGTGTGTGCATTCATTCAATTTTTTTATTTAAATTCCTCAAGTTTCACACCTGAATGGATTGAGATTTGGAGCAATTTTATTTTATGGGTGTGTTTAGGATATCTGTGTAACTAAAAATTAAATGGATGATATTCAATAACACACCACTCTCAAAATAAACATCATATGTTGTCTGAAAGAAAATATTTACATAAACAAAAAAAAATTCAGGTTTAAAAATAGAAGTTGCTCCACCACCCATCTGAAATAATCCACTATAACTTGGTGGAGAACTTTTCTGGTTAATGATTATTTTGTTATGATCAATTGTTCACAAACATAGTCTGAGAAGCTATGAGCTGTTGATAAACTATTAATCACTAAGCAGGAGGTGCAACATTTTCAGGCATTATACTTAAATATCCTAATTAATTACATATCTTATTAGAGGAAGTTATGTACAACATATACATATACTCTGCAGTGGATCTATTGTTACCATGAGAATTGATATTTGCATTAAAATGGGAGACAACAATGAGAAAGCATAGTGTTGTCACTACCAGCATTTAAACCATGCATTCAACAAAAACTAGATAAAACATTATGTTTGAGCTTGTTTCAAAAGCCACGCTCAACTTTAGAACAATCTCTAGCTCTTTTCACAATAAAAACAGGCCTGTGTAAATGAAGAAGCAGACAATAGTCGAGCTTTGTCAGCCATAGAGGAAGCCCCAACAAAGAATATAATAAGTTTTTACTTGAGACTCCCTCTGCTGAGTTTGCATCTGATGGAGAGACCTGATTATTGAACAGATTGATTACATGATTATCTGATGATATCAATAAATGGTGCTGCACAGGAATGGTGAGTAAGAGAGAGCAGACCAAGAGACCCCAAGACCTAAGGTACACATGGTCTGTTGTGTCAATGGCAATGCAAAATCTAAAGTAATTCCCTAACTTCATCATCAAACAGCTTCAAATAATCAGCCAGACTTGATGGGGTGGTGTGACTAGTCTCTGCTAACGTAAGTAGCCACACAATGGCAAGAGAGACAGTGCCACTTTTGGGTGTATTACAACATCATGTGCCAAGGAGCAAACTATATCAAGTACTGAACTTAAGCGTAATGGTGGCATAAGAATTTGACTGCAGTTGGAAACTTGAGTGAATAAAGAGCTCACATTTTGCCAAGTTGATGTATATAAAGAAGGGCCTAATTCCTAATAATGGGGAAATTGCCAGTAATACTGCTGAGTGACTGCCTGTGAAGACCTCATCGTCAAGTCTGAAAGAGCACTTGATGGCCTTCAACATCAGCATTCATGCTTGACAAAGAGAACAATGGACCAAGGGAGTCTCCCTGCTATACAGTTTTTTCAGATAATATAATTATGTCCTAGTGGGTGCCACAAGATAGGGGGAGGGCAGAAGTTCATAACACAACTTTCATTGAGAACTGTTTGTCGTATACAAGATTGAATGCATACCTATTTTGAAAACCACGAAGAGTTCTGTGAAGTTTTTTCTCATGCCATGGACGATCATTTCATACCAGAACTACAGTGCCATCCACAGTTGCAGAGGCTGAAAGAGGCTGGAAGCTCTGTGCTTAAACAAAGTACAAATGCACTTTCCAAAGAGTCTTCATAAAGATTCCCCAACTATACCGGATCTAATATCTGCATTTGAACTTTATTGGCTCCTACAAAAAAACCTTGACATTGAGGAAGGTACTTTGCCTGAAGCTATAAGAATTATGATATCCCTGAGTGTGGTGCAAATAGAAGTAGAGAATGGGATGACTGTAGCACCGATCAAATGTTGTATGCATGTGCAGGCCTGAAGGACCAGCTGCGGTGCCTTTAGGGAAAGACCAGTGTGTAGAAAAGATGTTAAGTTCAATTCCAACTGAAATTGAATCAGGATTTGCATTAGGAGATGCTGATAGAGGGCAGCATGGGTGTATTATCATTATTAGTTAACATGGTTCTGTAATAAGCCAGAACAACCGCAGTGCCAGGTATTTACAGTAACAATTGGTTACTTCCCAATTACTAATCACGGCTATCAAACATACCTTGGGCCCTCAGTACATACCGTCCATGATGTCTCAAGCTCATCATACAACTTTCTTTACTAGGGATGGAAAGCAAACCAAAACTGCTGCTCCATCTTTGACATCACAACATTTTGTGCACCAAAATACTATTAATTATCAGCCATCCAATCTTTCCTGCTTAGGTGTTGTATTAAATTCATGCATTGTCAAGAGTTGCCATCTGTGCTATGATGGCAACAATTCAAACTGAAACCCATGTCAACACTAACACCTTTGAATAAAATGGGTTGACATCAAATTATTGTACACATCATCTACACTGCATATACAAAGTGTATATATGTCTGAAGTACAAAGAACCAAACAAATTAATGCTCCAAACCACCCCCCCCCCAACCAATCTCTTTCCAAAATAATTTTTGCCACTCCATTTAATTAGATTTCAGAGCTTCAGAGGCGAAGTAATGCACTCAGTCTGATTGATAGCGTTTAAACTTTTGTTCAGTTCTTGAGCTGCAAATTCAATCTTCTGCAGTGATTCTCCATATATATTAAAACAAGCTGTTTCTAGACTACCTGTTGTTTTCACTGGTCCATGAGCTGTTGGCCGCAATAGTTCGGTATCTGGAACATGAGAAGTAGTAATACTACTAAGGCCAGAACTATGAAATGTTTTTAAAAACGACTGATAAATTTCAGACTGAGAAATAATAATGCGTATTAATTTTAGATGTAATGATGATTTGCAAAACTTCTTTATAGCTTCAATCATTACATTTGCTGCTGTTTCAGATCTAATGGCATGTAGACCTGTACCAAGTGCTGGAAATGAGATTGAAATGTATGCCAACACCTCTGCTTTTCGAAGGCAATTTAAAATTGACACTTCCAATTGTTCTGGTTTAAAGTTAGTGTGAAATAAAGCATTACATTTCAGACCATAAGCTGAAGTCATAATTACATTGCCACATTCAAGGAAGGACCCATGTGTAGTACATTCATTACACTCATGCTGAAGTCCTGGCCCTGCCTTTTTCAACAGAGCTGCAGCAACACCACTAGTTAGGTGCATATCTCGATTGGTGCTGTTCACGATAGCATTGGTTTGTTCATCAGTAATGTCACCACAGGCAATCTCAACAACCAACCCTCCAATGCAAAATGAACTGTCATTATTTCTTCCTCCACCAGGTAAGTTGGGGTTTAATATGCTTGAGACTGTAGTGCCATATTTGAATTGCTTCAGTATTGTCTGAAAGGTGTCAAAATCATTATTGGTATAACTTACTAAATATATTTTAGACACAGAGCATTTCTCGTGTGATTTTGAGAACTGAACTGCCTCATTAATCAGTAGCTGTGCTGCAACATGAATAGGAAAGTTGAAATTCCCAGTACCCAGAGCTGGAAAGGCAATTGACGACAGGTTTCGTTTCGCACATTCTTCGAGACAGTTGTTTACTGCTTTCTTGAAAATCTGGTTAGATATAAAATATAATGATCAATAGGACCAAGGCTGATTAGTAGAAATTGGTATGCACATCAGGACTCTGCCTTGTTTATTCATTGAGCAAACCTTCAAAAACACTACACAAACTCTCTATTGAAAAACTATCTATGTAACCATGTTGACATAAATGTATGAACGAGTGGCCTGCATCACTGAAAGAATCAGTTTAAAAAAACAGGAAATAAGAACAAGGTAGAAGTTACTGTATGTTCCATTTTAGACTTTGTAACTTCCAGTGTACTAGAATTTTAGGTTTTATTTAGGCTCTAGGTTGCTATTAACATACGAGGTGTAAAAATGCAACCGACATAGAATACTGAGTTGTACATGTATAAAAAAGGTATGTAACTCTGTATCATGCAGAACATTGATCCGTGCAGGTATTTATTACAACACAGTAACTAACCTCATCAGACTCCTGACCAAAGTTCTCATAGGGTTTCAGCACAACATGAAAAACATGTTTGCACTTTAGGGTTCCTCCTCCTCCAGTAACTGTGACTTCTCCAGGTACTTTCCTAGTGGTTCCCTTTCTTGAGCACTCTTGAGCAAAACTAGAGCCAGCTGCCCTCGATAGGGCAAGAGATACCTGCCCGAATGTGAGGTCAAGGTTGGGTGTTGTTGAATTTACATAAACATCAGCCTGCATAGAGGATGTAACAACATAAATACCAATGTGCATAATGTCTCATTCAACTTACATTAATATCCAGTAGGCTCCCCTTGTGCAAGTGCAAGTAATCCGATATATTAGATTTATACTTAGGAAACTTTTCAGGGAGTGCACATTGAAGAAACGTACTGCTGGTAGCATCAGGGAGTAGTAAACCAAAACTCACATTCTTTTGTGCTACATCAATGAATTTCTTTGCTTCTAATTGACCACTAAGAATAAAGTTAATTTCATTCAGATTTACCGTAGGATGTCTGCTGCTGAATTCTATGACCCCTTTAAAAAGCGTCTCTGCACATTCCAAAAAAGGATAGCCAAAAATACCTCCACTGATAGCAGGTAGCACAATAGATGTATAATCTGCTGCTTTGAGAAGACTGTTAAGGCAGGCACTAAATAAGAGTCTCTCTTCATTGTTACACCCACCATGCCACTTTGGTCCCACAGCATGAACTAGTGCTTTGCAGGGTAGGCTTCCAACTGCGGTAGTGATAAAAACCTCCCCCACTTTTAACGGCCTTCTGTGTTCCCTAATATAAGCATCAGATGATTCTTGAATAATTGACCCACCTTTATCAGCTATAGCCAGAGCCACACCTCCTATATGCTTTAAGTCTTCATTGGCAGCATTTACCATTACATCAGCTTTGAAATTTGTTATGTCCCCAACCCAAACAGCAATTTTTTTATTTTCCTTTGTGCGCACAACATACACGTTATTGCAAGAAGCATTAACAGACCCATTTTTATCATTTGACAGTGCATCAGCGGCTCTGGGTTCGTAATTGGAAATCATTTGAAATGCAATGGACACATCATGACGAGACTCAATTTGTGAAACCATGCTTTTCATTGCACTACTTTCAATATGTACTGGTTTTGTATAAATAATTTGTGTTTTTTTAATATCTGACTTAAACTTTGCAATTCTAGAATTCACAACTTGTGCAATGTCAGGTGGCCCACAAATAGTGATGGTACTTGTCATTGTATCTAATGCAGAATCAGATATCTGAGTTTCCTTGCCACTTATTACTGATTTCCACCAGCTCCTGCTCTGCAGTAGTTTCCAAATTCCATTATCAAGTGTGACTGCCATCAAGCAATAGTCATGTGATTCACTATGTTTCTTTATAAAGGAATGCATTATATCCGCACTATTGTTCACATCATCTTTGAACCCAATAAGTGTGGCATTATTTGAATCAAATGAGATGTGCACCTTATGATCTGCCATTATCTTTTGACATAATTCACTGAACTCCATGTTGTGGGACTTACAAATGGGTATGTTTTTGCAAAGTAGCTCTTTGTGGATAGCTGCTGCTGCCTCTGCAGCAGACGTTACACTAACTTCGTCATTATCACACAAAAGATACATTGCATTGCTTGCAGTATATACCACAGCAGGACAATTGTGCATGCAAATAAAATTTTGTAATAGTTTAGTGCCGACTGCACTTTTCAAGAAGGGAAAGAATGGTTGCAAATCTGTGGGCACCGATGTATGTGATGATAGACTTTGTAATTGTTTTTCAAACTGATGGATCATAAAGGAGGGTCCACTGACTACAATGTTTGGAGATGTGAACTGAACAGACAGTAGTGGGAATGTCTTAGATATACAACTATATTTGGCCTGTGACACAAACTCAAAATCTTCTTGTTTTAATGAAAAGCACTTTTCCATATCTGGACCATCTAATCCAGAACCTGGATCACTGCAAGGGTCAACACCAGGAGCTGCAGCACTCCACAGTTTAAATGCCTCAAGAGGTGTAACAGTACATATTTCCATACCAAATTTACAATGTGATGTAAGAACATGGCTCACCACTGTAAAAAAAGTTTAGCATTGTTGTTGATAAGAAAGAGTACTATGCCGTCAATATACCCTACAGCAATCCAAATCATTTACAAAAATGTATATTGAATTTAAATTGGGGCAACATACATGTGAAATAATAATGCCACACAATACATTTTAAAAATGGTAAATATAGTCTACAACAAAAATACTTGATGATGTATTTCATGTCAAAGTGGTAATAAATTTGTAAGGATTAATTTCTGAGGTAACCATGCTTATACATACACTTGCGTAATAATGCTAAATGCATTTAGATATTACCCAAGCCTCTGATAAAATTAATAAAAACTTACCTTCTTGATCCTGAAATATAACCATTGCCTTTCCATTTCCACATAACTTTATGGACTCAACAGGACCCCCTCCAGAATGCTTTTGGTTCTCAAAATAGCTCAAAAGAAACTGTTTGTCATAATACTGCTGATCAATGTGAGAAACAATGATCAAGTTGCTTGTTTTTATCTGTGTTGCAGTTATAGTCGTTTTCAACTGTTTTTGGATGCTGGCAATCACATTCTCCAGCTCTGTGTAGAATTGAAATCACATACCTTAACTAAATACATAAAACATACATAGTGAGTACAAATCAACATGCATTGAATTACAACAAGATATGTATGGCCACACCGATAGGTCGATAAGCCAATAAAATGCAACATTCTTAAAACTAGTCAATACTGTATACCATTATCCGAAATAAATTTGGAAAAAATGGCTGCTGCTTTAGAACTCATCACATCCAGAGAAAGTCCTTGTCCAATGTTCATTCTGGATGCTTTTTCAATTATCAGTTTAAGATGATCACGATCAGTATCATCAGGCAAATCAAGTAAAAGGAGTCTGGGTGTGTACTCTGGAGGTTTTACAAGTTGTTCATTGTTAAGAATTTCAGCCTTTAAATTTGTGCTTTTAATAACAGTTTTATTCACATTTGCAATGAAGCAATCGAGATCTGAAATGAAAAAAATAAAAATGCTTACATGAAATGGTGCAGGAAACTTATATGCATTAAATACATGTCCTAGTTAGTGTACTAGAGGCCCATTACAGCTCTGCATGCATTTTTCATATAGAGATTGAGTATGGTACATTTGAGTTATATGTACATAGTTGTTATAATACTTGAATGTGTGCAACATGCAGAGAGAAAAATGAGTGAACTTGAAAAAAGTAACTTGTCACTATCTGCACATCTTAGAAAGGAATCGAAAGACTCACATTTTAAGTGGCCTATCAAACGCTCAAGAAACGAACGGAGACAGATAGACAGACTATCTGCACATTTATACATAGGTGCTGTGGCAAATCTTTTAGCATTAGAACGAGGATGTGATGTTGACTTCTGTTTTAGTGGTGTTTCTTTTACACCCTTAGGCTGTGCATATATGCACATAGCAACGGGACAACGGATAATTAAAAAGTGAGAGAAAATTCCAAAAAGTAAGCCAGTCACTGTTAGTGCATTGTAGAAAGAAGTCGAAAGAGTTCTCTTCAAAAACAACCCAGTTGAACGCTCAAAAATAAACACAGACAGATAGAAAATCCGTGCATTTATAAATAGATGTGATTAATTCAAAAAAGAACAATGGTAGTGTTTCGTGTATGCAACACTTCTCAATCTCTATATCTATATTAATGGGTGCATACATTACTGGCCTACCCTCCTCGAGTTTGAATTAAGTGGAATATAACTCTCTAGAGTATTACAAGCACATGTACGTACCTGCAGAAAGCAATAATCTCTTAAATGTTATTATAACAGTTCTATTGGCTCTTTGCTCAAGCAGAAAGTCATCACCACACTGAAGTTTTGTTACTTTTGCCAGATGTAATTGGAGATGTTCTATATCAATAGCAGGTAGATCCGTCAATAGTACTTGCTGATTTGATGGAACAAGGCCTTTAAGCACAGAGGAAGAACCAGGGTCTACAATCACTGCCCTGCCAGGGCCAGTTATTCCACTTGATTTGACAGCTGAATCTTCAAATGGTGATCCCCTTCTATCATAAGACATTTTATCTCCTGTTATGACATCATTGGTTGTAGGCCTTCCACCTGCATTTGTAAGGGATGCTGCACTAGTAGCTACAGTTTTGGTGCGTTCTGATTTTAAATACATATCTTTTATACGCTTTTCTTCATTCCTCTCAGTGGTAGATTCTAAAATAGGTTTGTAGAATTTATCACTAAGACAACTTGCGCAAACATACAGATAATATACTACTAATACAAATATACTATTGCCATTATCTCATGAACGATAACATTTTATAAAGGTGAATAAGTTAGAATTACTCTTGAGTATTGCTTACTAACAACCATGTGTATATATATCATCACATA
Source organism: Eunapius fragilis (assembly GCA_963681505.1). NCBI lineage: Eukaryota > Metazoa > Porifera > Demospongiae > Spongillida > Spongillidae > Eunapius > Eunapius fragilis. Next base: position 4,284,573 of record OY811986.1, on the reverse strand, counting down.
TTCCTTAATAGAAAAATCTCAAAGCAAAATCTACAATGTGTTGTTTCACATCTAGCCAATAATACATCTATGAGATGAGAATTGATATGCATACATGCAATAACTTCACCTGTCTTTCCAGCATAATCAGAACTGGGAGTTAAAATTTCCTTAATCTGCTGAACATTTAAACTTGCACCAACAATTTTTCTTGATTGTAGTGTTGCGATAATACGTTCAATTTCTGCAGATTCAAATGTAATGTATCTATCAAGCCCACACAATGTATGGTATACCTGCATCACTAAGTGCTGACAGAAATATAATGACAGCAGCTGAACATTTATCTGCTATTTCTAGTGCAAATTCAGCAGTGCCAAGAGCTTTCTCCAGTGCTGCCCTAAGATATTCCATTTCAATCTCTGATGGCAACTGAGTCAGAATTAATTTGTTCATTTCGGCTGAGGATGCATACTGAACAACTAAGGGAAAACCAAAAAGCTTATGATCTCCCCTGGAGACGACATCAGCAGCAACTAAATGGTGCAAAATATCAGAGAAGAGAGAATATAGTTGAATAAACATGCAAAGATAGGAACAGTGTTGTAAACATGTATATGCTGTTATTGCACTTGTGTGTATGTGCGATAATACTATTAGACCTACCCACTTGGTCTTCAAACTTAATCATTGCTATTCCACTTTGTTTAATAACACATTTCTTGATAGACCCTTTTTTGCCTCCTGATCTTGCAGTTTCAAAATAAACTTCAATTTCTTCATGACTGGTAGTAGTTGGCAGACCAGTGACCTTAACTAATGTAGAGACATCTGTGATGGGGGTGAGGGGGGGGGGAAGTATTTATTTTATTAATCCTTGAAACCATGGTACATGACTATTTTTTCACTTATGTTGGTGTGCCACATAGTTCACCTTCATTCCATGTAGTATGTTTAGAACTAGAAGTTAACTGACAAACTTTAAAACTTTTGCCAACAAGTTGTCTTCGTTCTAGCTTTCTGATAATAGCTTCAATTTCTGCAGATTCAAATTAACATACTCATCAATATCCCATACCTGTATTATGTTACCTGTATTGGTATATGCTATGTGAAATATAACAACAGCGGCTGAACATTTATCTGACATTTGCAGTGAGAACTCAGCTGTGCCAAGATCTCTCTCTAGAACTGCCATAAGAAATTCTATATCAATCTCTGATGGCAGTTGAGTCAGAAGTAATTTATGCTTTTTTGCCATCTGCTCTGAGGATAGAAATGACACCTCTAGAGGACGACCTAACAGCTTGTGGTCTCCCTTGGATACAACGTTAGCAGCAACTGTGGAAAGTAAAAATAATGTAACTGTACCAAAGATGCTAGGGCAAATGGAGCTTGAATAATGTTATACATGTACCATTGCTAGTCAACATAACCCATATGATGACCTCTTGATTGCATAATGCTAATTTGTTACTTGTCATCTGCATTAGTCAGATTGGTGAGATTGTTTCAATTGTAACCAGTCAACGTACATAAATATTAAAAAGAACAGTATTGATGTTGCTAATCCTCCAATCCTGCCATTAACGGAGACAACTGAGACCTTATGGAATTGATACTTATTCAGACTGCATCATAATTTAAGCAGTACATATCACCAAATCCTGCAGCCATTAACAAGGTGTTAACGTTGCCATGGCTAAAGTTTTGGAATACATGGAAACAGCTACAAAGCTCTGTTTTAGGCAATGTTCACAAACCTAACCAATTATGAACTTTGCCACACGGTGAAGCTATGGGTTGAGCTTGGGCTAGAATGGCTTTTGTAAAAACAACATGTCTGCATAGGTATCAAAGTCATGTGCAGCAATGGGTGGGTGAATCGTGGAGCGATGATTTGAATGGCTGTCTTAACCATAGATTGACCAATTGTGACATGTCACAAAATTGTGACTTAAGTTAACAACATATTTCAATGAAGAAATACGACAAATTTTTAAATAACAAACTGTGATTATGAAACTTCCCTCACACACTGGACGCATGTGTGGTCTAAGTATGCAAATATAAACACTTGGCTATGCGTAACTTTTACAATACTTCCATTTTCTGTATGCAATCTCACACAAAACGCGTAACTACTGCATCATTGTGGGACTTAAGTCACAATACTTTTGACGTAGTAAAACTTAAAATCGTTTATCAACTAGGTTACTTTAAAAATACTTATTATGATAATAGAGATATCTGCTCTCATAATATAGCGTTAGTACCTAAAGGAGGACAGAAGTACAATGTGGCATAGAGAAATGGTGTGTGTCATGTATTACATTTGTGTATGTATGCCTATTGTAGTTAATTAGTTAGTGTAGCACGCATGCGCAATTCAGCGATTGCTCCTTTTTCTCTAAGCGTGGCATTTGGGGCTAAGCATCTATATTGATACACTACATTGGCAACGAGGGTAAAATGAGGAAAGAAACGATGGCAGCGCTCTATGGACAGTTGACGGAGTTTGACCCTGGCATCGAAGGATGGGTGACTCACGCCGAGCGCTTGGAGCAATACTTCACAGCAAACGACATAACTACCAACGAAAAGAAAAGAGCTATCTTGTTGCGTGCGTGTGGAACTGTGTGAGGGATCATGGGATCTCCCAGTGGACAGTAATTCACGGTTGACTCGTTAGAGCTTATCAATGCAACTCTTCAATTTCACTGTTGTCCATCGAGCCGGTCAAGCCAATGGAAATGATGATGCGTTGTCAAGGGCACCAGTGTGAGTTGTGCATTAAACAAGTTTGATGCCGGAGAGGAAGGGAAGGATGTGAGGGATCATGGGATCTCCCAGTGACTTTATAGGTGTGACTTGTACCCTGTGCCATGAGACTCGAATAGGTATTGTAGTCGCTTGTATAGGTGTTACGTTAATCCTATTGTAGTACTGTGGTAAAGTTCCGGATGCTCTTGTACCCTTGCAGACTAATTGGGGTTCATGCTGTGCGCATGGAAAGACTATAAAAGGTGGTGTATGTGTTCAGTCTTGGTTCCTTGTTTTTGATGTGATCGTGATTTATTCGTGTTTAAGCTATACCTCGGTTGTGCTATACCTTTCGGCGAGCGCAAGCCTTACGTTGACCTAAGTGATCCTTCACGAACTGCTGCTTACGGACTCATAAGAAGCTGGGTATCCCCAAGTAAACCAAGTGAGAAAACATGTACTAATTTAGTTAAAGTTGTGTCTAACTGCCACAACCCTAAGCCTTCTGCCATCATGCAGCGGTTCAAATTTAACTGTTGCATTAGGGGTACTAATGAGTCTATAGCTGAGAATGTCACGTCATTGCGTCAATTGGCAGAGTATTGCGAATACGGTACATTTTTGGTAGACATGCTAAGGAACCGAATTGTACGTGGCATTAATGACGCTCAAATTCAACGTAGGTAATTAGTAGGAGAGGCAGGGTTAACATTAACCCATGCATTTTGAGATAGCACTTGCTATGGAATCAGAAAGGGTCATTCCATGGACACAAATAGCACAATAATACATCTATGAGATGAGAATTGATATGCATACATGCAATAACTTCACCTGTCTTTCCAGCATGATCAGAACTGGGAGTTAAAATTTCCTTAATCTGCTGAACATTTAAACTTGCACCAACAATTTTTCTTGATTCTAGTGTTGCGATAATGCGTTCAATTTCTGCAGATTCAAATGTAATGTATCTATCAAGCCCACACAATGTATGGTATACCTGCATCACTAAGTGCTGACAGAAATATAATGACAGCAGCTGAACATTTATCTGCTATTTCTAGTGCAAATTCAGCAGTGCCAAGAGCTTTCTCCAGTGCTGCCCTAAGATATTCCATTTCAATCTCTGACGGCAACTGAGTCAGAATTAATTTGTTCATTTCGGCTGAGGATGCATACTGTACAACTAAGGGATAACCAAAAAGCTTATGATCTCCCCTGGAGACGACATCAGCAGCAACTAAATGTAGTGCAAAATATCAGAGATGAGAGAATATAGTTGAATAAACATGCAATGATAGGAACAGTGTTGTAAATATGTATATGCTGTTATTGCACTTGTGTGTATGTGCGATAATACTATTAGACCTACCCACTTGGTCTTCAAACTTAATCATTGCTATTCCACTTTGTTTAATAACACATTTCTTGATAGACCCTTTTTTGCCTCCTGATCTTGCAGTTTCAAAATAAACTTCAATTTCTTCATGACTGGTAGTAGTTGGCAGACCAGTGACCTTAACTAATGTAGAGACATCTGTGATGGGGGTGAGGGGGGGGGGGGAGTATTTATTTTATTATTCCTTGAAACCATGGTACATGACTATTTTTTACTTATGTTGGTGTGTCACATAGTTCACCTTCATTCCATGTAGTATGTTCAGAACTAGAAGTTAACTGACAAACTTTAAAACTTTTGCCAACAAGTTGTCTTCGTTCTAGCTTTCTGATAATAGCTTCAATTTCTGCAGATTCAAATTAACATACTCATCAATATCCCATACCTGTATTATGTTACCTGTATTGGTATATGTTATGTGAAATATAACAACAGCGGCTGAACATTTATCTGACATTTGCAGTGAGAACTCAGCTGTGCCAAGATCTCTCTCTAGAACTGCCATAAGAAATTCTATATCAATCTCTGATGGCAGTTGAGTCAGAAGTAATTTATGCTTTTTTGCCATCTGCTCTGAGGACAGAAATGACACCTCTAGAGGACGACCTAACAGCTTGTGGTCTCCCTTGGATACAACGTTAGCAGCAACTGTGGAAAGTAAAAATAATGTAACTGTACCAAAGATGCTAGGGCAAATGGAGCTTGAATAATGTTATACATGTACCATTGCTAGTCAACATAACCCATATGATGACCTCTTGATTGCATAATGCTAATTTGTTACTTGTCATCTGCATTAGTCAGATTGGTGAGATTGTTTCAATTGTAACCAGTCAACGTACATAAATATTAAAAAGAACAGTATTGATGTTGCTAATCCTCCAATCCTGCTATTAACGGAGACAACTGAGACCTTATGGAATTGATACTTATTCAGACTGCATCATAATTTAAGGTAGTAGTACCCATAACGTGGTTTTTTTGGAAAAAAAGTTGGTAAGATCCACCTTATTGTTTAAGATATGCCACCTTGATATCATTTGGATAAGTAACGTATTTAACCGAGCGCAATGCCTTAAACTTTGGCATCCGCCATCTTGTATTTCGCGCACGCATGCGCAGTTTGAGTCCGCCATGTATTTTGGGGTCTGAATTATTAAAATACGTTATCAACAATTGGTAGTTCTGTTCAAGTACCGTATATAATTCGGAGAGAATCCACCTTATTGTTTAAGATATGCCACCTTGATAGCATTTCAATAACGCGCAGAAACACTAGCACCGCTTGTTTTACGAGCACCTTGAAATACGAACGGTAAAAACTCTTTTTCCTGCACATTCAGGACAACAGACCTTATGATCAAGTGCTGAGCATATTATTACGATAGGAGCTAAGCACCAAGAAGAGCGTACGTGTAGGAAAATATCTTGTCCTTGTTTTCAAAATAAGTTACTTTTTTCTAAATAGCCGAAAACCGAAAATCTATCTATTAATAACATTTCAATTTCAAGGTACAAATATGGCGTCCAGGGATGCGTAACTTTGTAAAAAATTGCTGTACATTTGTGGAAAAGGGTAGTAACGTTATCGATGCACCAAAAGGACAATTAAGTAATGAAGAACGTGTAATCACGATAAAGTAGCTGTTCTGGAATGCCCAGCATGAGTAATCCATGAGTAGCCTAATTAGTTCACCCTGAAACGATGGTTAGTATAAGCTTTGGCACAAACCTACTGCTCCGTTTCGAAACGAATGCACCAAACGAAAGAAGATATTATTTCATATTTATCCTCCAAATTTGGTGATTTTTAAGCACTACAGTTTTCAACAAACCAATTATAAAGTTTTGTTCTTAGAATATTTGTACCATTTTTACTGCTCATCTAATAACTGTCAAAATGATACGGTCCTCTAAGATGCTCTCAGGCTACAAGCTAGTATGATTTTTTTTCAAATTCCAGGAGGGTACCCTATCACCTTAAGCAGTACATATCACCAAATCCTGCAGCCATTAACAAGGTGTTAACGTTGCCATGGCTAAAGTTTTGGAATACATGGAAACAGCTACAAAGCTCTGTTTTAGGCAATGTTCACAAACCTAACCAATTATGAACTTTGCCACACGGTGAAGCTATGGGTTGAGCTTGGGCTAGAATGGCTTTTGTAAAAACAACATGTCTGCATAGGTATCAAAGTCATGTGCAGCAATGGGTGGGTGAATCGTGGAGCGATGATTTGAATGGCTGTCTTAACCATAGATTGACCAATTGTGACATGTCACAAAATTGTGACTTACGTTAATAACATATTCAATGAAGAAATACGACAAATTTTTAAATAAAAAACTGTGATTATGAAACTTCCCTCACACACTGGATGCATGTGTGGTCTAAGTATGCAAATATAAACACTTGGCTATGCATAACTTTTACAATACTTGCATTTTCTGTATGCAATCTCACACAAAACGCGTAACTACTGCATCATTGTGGGACTTAAGTCACAATACTTTTGACGTAGTAAAACTTAAAATCGTTTATCAACTAGGTTACTTTAAAAATACTTATTATGATAATAGAGATATCTGCTCTCATAATATAGCGTTAGTACCAAAAGGAGGACAGAAGTACAATGTGGCATAGAGAAATGGTGTGTGTCATGTATTACATTTGTGTATGTATGCCTATTGTAGTTAATTAGTTAGTGTAGTATGCATGCGCAATTCAGTGATTGCTCCTTTTTCTCTAAGCGTGCGTTTGGGGCCGAGCGTCTATATTGATACACTACATTGGCGACGAGGGTAAAAGTAGGAAAGAAAGGATGGCAGCTCTCTATGGACAGTTGACGGAGTTTGACCCTGGCATTGAAGAATGGGTGACTTATGCCGAGCGCTTGGAGCAATACTTCACAGCAAACGACATAACTACCAACGAAAAGAAAAGAGCTATCTTGTTGCGTGCGTGTGGAACTGTGTGAGGGATCATGGGATCTCCCAGTGACTTCATAGGTGTGACTTGTACCCTGTGCCGTGAGACTCGAATAGGTATTGTAGCCGCTTGTATAGGTGTTACGTTAATCCCATTGTAGTAGTGTGGTAAAGTTCTGGATGCTCTTGAACCCTCGCAGACTAATCGGGGTTCATGCTGTGCGCATGGAAAGACTATAAAAGGTGGTGTATGTGTTCAGTCTTGGTTCCTTGTTTTTGATGTGATCGTGATTTATTCGTGTTTAAGCTATACCTCGGTTGTGCTATACCTTTCGGCGAGCGCAAGCCTTACGTTGACCTAAGTGATCCTTCACGAACTGCTACTTACAGACTCATAAGAAGCTTGGTATCCCTAAGTAAACCAAGTGAGAAAACATTTACTAATTGTGTCTAACCACCACAACCCTAAGCCTTCTGCCATCATGCAGCGGTTCAAATTTAACTGTTGCATTAGGGGTACTAATGAGTCTATAGCTGAGAATGTCACGTCATTGCGTCAATTGGCAGAGTATTGCGAATACGGTACATTTTTGGTAGACATGTTAAGGGACCGAATTGTACGTGGCATTAATGACGCTCAAATTCAATGTAGGTTATTATTAGGAGAGGCAGGGTTAACATTAACCCATGCATTTGAGATAGCACTTGCTATGGAATCAGCAAGGGTCATTCCATGAAATGAATTGGCATGTACCTCTCAGATTTGTGTGCAATTTATCATATTTGCTTGACCTAATATGGATGTTACTTTAACGCATTAATTTTAATTGAAGCTCTCTTAGTGTACAATCTGACTATAATATGTTTCTGTGGGAGAGACGAAAGGGTTAAAGAATAAATGTTTATACAGCACGGTTTCCAATATTTAGGTCACTTGCAGCGTGATACTCAAGAATTTTGTTTTTGTATATGAAAACTGTTCATTGTCCTTACATCAAAAGGTTTGAGTATCAGCTAGTTCTGGGAACTGCAGAAGGTTAAAGGGCAAGACACCATTTTTAATTTCTTCATGGTTGATTTTATCACTAATGAGAAGTAAGTGTTGTTTAGATACGTCTCAAGGGTATTACATAATATTGTCCTCAACTATCACAACAGTAAGAAAGGGTGTTGGTAATTATAAAAAATGATTTTTAGTACATCGAATTGCGCATTTATTGGAAACCGTTAAGCCTTCTAATGGGATCGTTGCTTAGGTAAGCGTGCTCGTTATTACTGTCATAAGTGGTTGAAGTTCAACATTAAGGAACAACGAGGTTTAAATGAACCGGCAGGGGGACCTATTCAACCGGCTCAAGAAGCCGTGGTCCCTCAACCTGTTCATCCACCGGATGACGGCGTACCGGGGATCACACCCGCGGCACCACTACCCGTGGTGCCACTATTTGAACTACCCGCGGCTCCACTACTCCCGGTGCCATTAGTTGAACTACCCGTGGCACCACTACCACTTGCCGAGCCTCCTGAGCAGCTACCAGAGGTCCCAGCTGCCGTAGCTGACGTACCAGTAGCACCCCCTGCCGCCCTTCCACACCCAGCGTGTCGAGGGACATTTGTCAATTGTCCCTCAACGCGCTGTATGTAGAAGGGCGGCAGGAGGTGCTACTGATACGTCAGCTACGGCAGCTGGGACCTCTGGTGTTGCTCAGGAGGCTCGGCAAGTGGTAGTGGTGCCGTGGGTTGTTCAACTAATGGCACTGGGAGTAGTGGAGCCGCCGGTAGTTCAATTAGTGGCACCAGGGGTAGTGGTGCCGCGGGTGGGTCCCCGGTACGCCGTCATCTGGCGTATATGTATGAACAGGTTGAGGGACCACCGCTTCTTGAGCCGGTTGAATAGGTCCCCCTGCCGGTTCATTTAAACCTCGTTGTTCCTTTTTACTTCCAATCAATTGAGCTTTAGACAGTAATAACGAGCATGCTTACCTAAGCAACGATCCATTAGAAGGCTTAATGGTTTCCAATAAATGCGCAATTCGATGTACTAAAAATCATTTTTTAAATTACTAACACCCTTTCTTACTGTTGTGATAGTTGAGGACAGTATTATGTAATACCCTTGAGACGATCTAAACAACACTTACTTCTCATTAGGGATAAAATCAACCATGAAGAAATTAAAAATGGCGTCTTACCCTTTAACCTTCTGCAGTTCCCAGAACTAGCTGATACTCAAACTTTTAATTTTTTTTAAATGTAAGGACAATGAACAGTTTTCATATACAAAATTCTTGAGTATCACCCTGCAAGTGACCTAAATATTGAAAACGTGCTGTATAAACATTCATTCTTTAACCCTTTTGCCTCTCCCACAGAAACATATTATAGTCGGATTGTACAATAAGAGAGCTTCAATTTGATGCCAACAATAGCCATACGTTCTGTGAGTAGGGAGTTATGAGTCTTCAGAGTGGAAAACAATTAATTATTCATGATGGTGTTAATTCGTAAACCAGTCGTGAGATTTTAAAAATTAATGCGTTAAAGTAACATCCATATTAGGTCAAGCAAATATGATAAATTGTACACAAATCTGAGGGGTACATGCCAATTCATTTGTGTCGGGACATGGAATGACCCGCAACTAAGAGTTATGCTGAGCTTTGTAGTACTAGCATGCGGGTTTTGGATAAGGAGACTTCAAGTATTGTACAACCAGTTCATAAACTACAAGACAAACCTGGCAGTGATAAGACCTTAGAGTGTTTTCGATGTGGAGGCCATCACATGGCTACTGCTTGTTGGGCCAGAAGAGTTGAGAGTAATCAATGTGGAATAACAGGTCACATTGCCCGAGTTTGTAAGAGTAGTAAGCAACCAAGGAGGGGTAGAAGGGATGTAGAACATGTGAAGGACCTCAAAGTGGTTTGCAGTGATGAAGAGATTGAAATTAGGGATACTCCTACAGTGTATACATTAGCGAATGAAAAATGTGACCCTTTTATTGTACCGATGTACATAAATGGTGTTTGTGTGCATTTTGAACTGGATACGGGAGCATCAATGACTCTCATTAGTAAGAAAACGCTTGATGAATTGTGGATGAAGGAAAACAAACCCATGCTTAGGAGTACTTCAACTAGGCTGCGTACTTATACTGGGGAGTCTTTGAAAGTGTTGGGGATTGCTGTTGTGGATGTTGTGTACAGAGATCAGCTGGCAAAGCTGAAATTGGTTGTAATCAATCAGGATGGTCCCAGCTTGTTGGGTCGAGATTGGCTCAAAGCCATTAAATTAGATGTGAGCTTTATTAATATAGTGATAGTAGGTGTTCACAACATACAGCAATTGCTAACAAACTATGCATCTCTGTTCAAAGAAGGATTGGGTTTGTTTAAGGGTGTTGTTGCGAAATTGTTACTTGACCCCAATGCTGAGAAACAACCCAAATTCTTTAAGGCTCGGTCTGTACCTTTTGTATTGAAAGAAAGGATTGAGATGGAGTTGGAGCACCTACAGGCAGAGGGTATAATAAGTCCCGTGCATTCATCTGAGTGGGCCACACCCATAGTCCCAGTGGTTAAACAAAACAGTACTGTGAGAATTTGTGGGGATTACAAGATATCTGCTAATAAAGTGATTAGGTTGGAATCGTACCCTATTCCACGAATTGAAGAATTATTTGCGTCTCTGTCAGGTGGCATTAAATTCTCCAAGCTGGACTTTAAAAGTGCTTACCTGCAGTTAGAACTTGAAGAAAATTCAAAACAGTACACCACAATTAATACCCACAAGGGTTTGTTTCATTACAATCGCCTACCATTTGGAATTGCATCAGCCCCTGCCATTTTTCAAAGAGCAATTGAAACCTTGTTACAGGGTATACCATATGCATGTATTTTGATGACATTGTAGTCACGGGTAAGACAGATGATGAGCATGTACAAAACTTGAAAGTGGTGTTTAAAAGCTAGAGTGCGTGGGACTCAAATTAAACAAAGGAAAAATGTCTTTATGGCCCCATCCATTGAGTATTTGGGCCATCGAATAGACAAGGATGGATTACATCCTACAGATGAAAAGGTTGAGTGCATCAAACAAGCAGCTACACCACGGAACATTACCGAGTTAAAGGCATTTATGGGTTATTTAATTATTATGGGAAGTTTATTCCTAACTTAGCAACTGTTCTTGCCCCACTCTATTGCCTACTTCTAAAAGATACTAAGTGGCATTGGGGTAAAGATCAGTGTGAAGCATTTAAGTGTGCTAAAACATGTTACAATCCTCAATGCTTTTGGTGCACTAAAATCCGAAAAGACCTCTGGTATTGACCTGTGATGCTTCTCCATTTGGAATTGGTGCTGTTCTAGCCCATATCATGGATGATGGCTCAGAGAGGCCAGTGGGCTATGCTTCAAGAACCTTATCTCAAGCAGAAAAGGGATACACTCAACTAGACAAAGAGGCTTTTTCAATTGTTTTTGGGGTTACCAAATTTCACTCTTACCTTTATGGTCGTTCATTTATCATCTATTCTGATCATAAACCACTGATGTACTTGTTTGGCGAGCATAAGGGCATACTAACAATGGTGTCGGCTAGAGTCCTTCGATGGGCAGTTACATTAAGTGCCTACCCATACAGTATACGTTACAAACCTGGTTCAGAGGTTAGTCATGCTGATGCACTTAGTAGGTTGCCAAAACCACCTTCTGAAATGGACTTTGTTCCAGGAACTATCATTGGGCTCATAGATTTTATGTCCTCAACACCACTGTCAGCCGACCTTGTCAGGAAACACACACAGAGAGATCCAGTGTTGTCACGAGTGTGTCAGTTTACTCTCAAAAGATGGACAGAGAAAAAACAGGGGGAACCATTTATTCCTTATGAGTGTAGGAAGAATGAACTTAGTGTGCAGGATGGAGTATTGCTATGGGGTCTCGAATTGTTGTCCCGCCGAAGATGAGGAATTGTGTGTTGGACGAATTACATGAAACACACCAAGGAAATGTAAAAATGAAGGGCCTGGCTCGAGGGTACGTATGGTGGCCTGGGATGGATGGTGACATTGAGAAATTTGTTAAAACCTGTGATAATTGTCAGTCGTTGCGCCATCATCCACCTTCTGCTCCCTTACATCCGTGGGAATGGCCAAAACAACCTTGGTCCCGGTTACATGCTGATTTTGCTGGGCCATTCCAAGGGCACATGTTCTTGCTGGTGGTCAATGCTTGTTCAAAATGGCTAGAAGTTCACGTGATGAAGTCCATATCATCGTCTGCAACAATTGAGAAGTTGCAGTCAATATTTGCAATTCATGGCCTGCCACATTGATAACGGCCCAGCCTTCACTAGTTCTGAATTCAAAACATTTATGGGCATGAATGGGGTTGTCTATATCAGGTCAGCCCCCTACCACCCCAGTACTAACGGTTTAGCTGAAAGAGCAGTACAGACTCTCAAAGATGGATTGCGCTGTAATAAGGATGGAACCATTGAAACCCGACTGGCATGATTTCTCTTAAAATATAGATTAACAACTCAATCCACCACAGGGGTATTGCCAAGTGAAATGTTGTTGGGGCATTGTCCTCGCTCACGTCTTGACCTGATGAACCCAGATTTAGCTCAGAAGGTGTTGTCAAATCAAGTTCAGCAGAAAAACACACATGACAATCGTAAGTAATTGTGTTCATTAAAGTTGGGAAGGAAGTTTACGTTTGAAGCTTTAATAACATCAACCATTGGATTCCAGGCAGTATTGTAGCAATAACAGGACCAGTATCATATAAAATCAGTTTAGCCAGCGGTACAGTGATTAAGCGTCATGTTGATCATGTTAAAGCTCGTTATTCAAAGCATCAGAGTTCCCTTGTACCACCTAGTAGTCCTAATTTAGAGATTGCAAGCAATCAAGGTCAAACTGATTGGGAACATATCACCTTTCCAGCAGAAACTATTGAGGATACAGGTGACCCACTCCCTGGACATCATCCAGACATCGAAATGCGAGTGCCCAATGGAGATGTGTCTGCTGAACAAACTGAGGAAGCAGATGAACCAGATGCTACAACTTCAAATGGACAATAGCGCTTAAGAAGGTCTACACGCATTCAGCATCCACCAATTCGCTATTGAACAGTATTAGCTGTGAACGTTAAGGAGGGAGAAATGTCATGTATTACATTTGTGTATGTATGCCTATTGTAGTTAATTAGTTAGTGTGTATAATTGTAGCACGCATGCACAATTCAGTGATTGCTCCTTTTTCTCTAAGCGTGCGTTTGGGGCTGAGCGTCTACATTGATACACTACAGTGTGTAGGTAAGAGATATAATATTTACATAGGTGGGATGGGGGCTCCAATCCAATGCATTTTGAGTATGGGGTGCTTAGATTTCCCCCCCTCATCAATGCCATTAAATATTCTATTAATTGCCTATAACTGGCTACTTCCACTTAATAATAATTATTTAAATTTGCTTATATTTATGGAACTAAAGGATAGATATCAATGTGTATATCCTATATTGTAATTACAGATTAGTTGCTAAACGTAAGTAAATTGCTTGTGTCATAAATAAGCCCGTCCAATACCTTAACTGACACAATGTGTACCAGATGCACACATATAACATATAGCTAGTGAGAATGATATCTACAACACTGGCATGGAAATATTACCTTCAGAACTATGAAAATCAACATAAGCAACTCCACATTTTTCTACAGTGCACTTCTTGACAGACCCCTTTTTGCCACCAGATTTATCAATTTCAAAATACAATTCAATATCGTCATCACTGATGTTTGCTGGCAGGCCAGAGACTTTAATTGAGGTACCAATAATATCTGGGGTAGTAGAAGAATCTGTAGTAAAATTTACAGTCAGTATACAAACAAGGCAAGCAATTACTGTACATGCATATAATAACGTACACATATTACTATTATGACTGTTTTAGCCCATTGAAAGGGGCTTAAGTCTACTCCCAATGCATATATATGGGACTGTTGCTGAGAAATAGAAATGCATCCTGTTTGAATTGTTATATGATAATGCTATTGACAACGTAGACAGTCTCCATTTATCTCGCGCAGCTATGCTTTGGTGTCTTTCCCAAGTACAGTGCCGACACTTTGAGGTCCAATACTTCATGGGGTTCAAAATGCCCCATCTTCAGTAGGAGCTTTCAAATTGCTTCAAAATTGATATGCATAACTGCAGTTGTTGATTGGCCTGTTCTTAATTTTTATTATAGCTGTGTTCACAGTTTCCAGATTGATTAGTGCCAATGATTTAGAACCATGCCTTGTATAAGACACAGTTTGCCTAAATCATTATCACAAACAAGCAGGAAACTGTGCAGGCATTTTGCACAGCTATAATAAAAATTAAGAACAGAACAAATCAATAGTGGCACACATACTGATTGTGAAGCAAATTGCTACCTTTAGAAGTGGCAGTTGTGAACCACATGGTGTATCAGACTATTGTAGTGCTGACAATGCGCTGGTGGAAGACAGCAAAATCCAATTTTACATAGGGAAATGGTACAGCACAATATGCTTCAACAGTGATGCTATTTTCTTGCATTTGGTACAAAGCACATGCACATATTCATGGCCACAAATTTGCTCTGTGAATATGCAAACAGGCAATTGGTAACCTATGCATGTAAATTCAACTAGAAATATGACATACTGTACAGTGTATGCAATGCTGATGAACACGTCAACAGATTAAGCCTTTTCAATCACCTGATTTGGAACGTTCTGTAGTTCCACCAAAGCTGAGAACACCAGACTCTGATATGCGAGGTAGTGGGGACTTTGAAACCAACTGGAGTGTTAAGGAATAGCCTTTGAGGTTATGCTTGTCTTGTAACAATGTGGTCAGAACTATATCCAACACATGGAAAAGAACTCATTCATACATGTTGATAAGAATGCGCAAAATCAAATCATGACAAATAGCCACGTAGCAATTCAAACAGATGAAGTACAAATGGCAAAGAGTTTTGATAAATATTTTCTTATCTATAGAAACGTTCAATCACTACTGTTTTCTTACTACAAGATATACTTCATTTAGCTCAAATGTTGATATATTTGCTGTGGCTAATGAACATACTGTGAATACTAGAACATGTATGCATCAATTTAGCATATTGACGCATGGAGAATTGGGCACTGAATTTCAAAATTATAGAGCTGTTATAATATTCAATTGGCATCCAAATGGTTAAAATGAAAAAGCAATTTCACAGTTAACAATTAACACATATAAGGCTCCTGAATACACACTTAGTTCATGCACAAATCTTACGTTTGTCTGAAATTCCACTGAGATGCAGCTCACAATTCCCATCACTTAGGTTTACAATGGATGATACAAAACATTGTGCCTTTTTTTCAAAATATTCCTCAATGTCACTTGATTTAATCTTAGGATTCACCTGCAAGAACTTGACGATAACTGTGGAGGAGTGGCTTAATAATAAGGGGAGAAAGTTCATCTGGGAGGCAATACTTCCCATTGCACATCCTGATGAGCATTTTAAATGACAATACACAAATAATATTGTCTTTCATCAATTCCTTTCAATACTGCTTCCATATTTTGTTATTGCTCTAAGTTCAAAATATAAATTGGAATCCTTAAAATTGATCTAGAAATAACACACATACACTACAATTGAAGGGTTATGGCAAGCAATGAATGGGCCAGCAACGCCTGAGCATTTTGCCTCATTCGTACAACTGACAAATAGCAATACGGTTCATAGATGTTGATGGTTGTTTGCAGCGGAGGCCCAGTACTTTTCTTAAATGGGTAAATGTTGTTATTGCTTTGTTTAAGCCTAGCCAAAATGTAAGAAGGACTTGCATGTCTGGGGACTTAAGGTCCAAAGGGATGGAATAGCCAGGGCCTGGTAGTAAGAGATAGCTTTGAGTCTGGCTTGGGAGGCTGTACATGACTCTTGTAGATGAGAAATAAAACCTGCTTCCAACCATTCCATTTACATGGAAAGATAAAGAGAAATACTTAATCATTTAACTAACCAGAATCCAACAATTTATAACTGATAGCGTTTTTTAAAGGTTAAATCATTTTTATTGATTTAGTACCAGAGCTTCCTCATTACAAAACGGTACCAGAAGGTTTGAAGTAAGATGCAGTATATCATTTCAACAAAGAAGTTCACCATAACATTATTTTATTATAAAGTACCTGACAACATAATATGAGCAAGAGATTCAACCAAACTGCATTCAGGCTATTTAACATAGGAGAATAAAAGCACCACACTGTCAGAATTAGTAAGGGACATGATCCAATTCTATGGCACTGAATTCTCCAGCATTGATACACTTCAAACACAGCTAAACGTTTAGAGAACAGGCGCTGGTGAATTTTCACTCTACATTGTCTTATAAGCATTAAAAATCAGCAAAAAGAGTACCTTTCCAAAGTGAATAAGCACCTAATATTTATGCCAGGAACAAATACAACAAGAGAGAGAAGTTTCAGTGCACTAAGGAGACTAAAAAATGGCTGTGTACTACAACAAACCAGGGTAGTCAATTGGTGTCATGTACATAAAGTCATAACAGACCAACTGAAATTTGTTACTAAGAGAAAAAGCAGAATGGACACATTTTGTTCATTTGTCCATTGATGGGACGCGGTGTGCCAAAATTATTGGTGGGAATCAAGGGATAAATAAATACATTGTAATTGTGAATTGGTGATTGTAATGGTGGATGAAGTGGCGGGTGTGCTGGATCAGGAACAGGAACTGAAAGGGAAATGGAAGATTAATATACTGTCGTAAGTAAGGGATCTAGCTTGGGAGTAGAAACACCCACTGAAAAGAGTGCTAGATGCTTTCCTTCTGAAAGGAGAGGTAAAGGAGATAGGAGACTTTGGAGGGCAAAATTTTTCATTTCATGGTTGGAGTAAGCAGTTTGCATGCATCATTTTTGATGCATTGTATGCATGTGTATGATAAGCTGCGCCCATCAAGAACTGACAAATGTATCAAGACATTGTGACAGTGACACATACGAAATCATATCATTTCAACCATCCATTTTATCTGCAGCTAACATACTCAATGAAAAGGAAAAGGGCTTTAGTTAATTAATCATCACAGTTTACTGTTGGTACTATATGCAGAAGTGAAAATAGCACATTACGTGGCCTATCACAGCATACAACTTGCAATAACTGATCGTTTAACAGCATTGTTCAGAGATGTATCTGATTAATTGATTGAATAGCAAAAGGATACAGTTCTTCGTGCAGATCTTAAATAGTGCAATTGCTCCCATTGTCGAAGTAAGTGCTTGCCTGTTGTATTTGTTAGGTAAGTTGCTTAAATTGCATTTGGATCCAATAGGCATCTTTGTGCTAGTGATACCTCATTCAAATGCAGAAGAAGAAAGAGTCTAGTATTCAGTATGATTTGGACGAATAAAATTGACATTCTTGTCACTTTCATCAGTGCTAACTGTAAAATTGACAAACATAGAAGCAGTTAACATGTTACAAATGGGAACCGTCAGCAAAAAAAGCTACAGTAGAATACAATGCCTGCACACTTTTGTATTTGTAATACCGTAATTGGAAGAGCAAATAATTCGACTATGAATTATGCATTACAGCATAGATGGTATAATACATGGATTGGAAATGCTATACCTAAATACGTACGTGACGTCATTTCCCGCGTACAGTCTGTTACTCGTTTTTCGAGGTACTTGAAATTCCCCGGAGTCTTTGTCAGGTGAGTTTTTTTCCGTGTTTCCAAACTTACTAGCTTTTCTGGCACTACAAATGGAAGGTATGTGTGTTGTATTGTAGTTTTACATAAGGTATAGTAGAGAGGCCATAGTTGGGCTGAGTTTTGGTTGCGTACTTTTCTTCATTGAACGTAACAACTCTGCTAGATTTTTTATGGCCTACTACTTGCCGCTGCACAAGACGTATTGCCGTGTGGTATTTTTAAGGCTTGAAAGCCTTCGCATACAAAGTTACATTCAAAAATAGGTATTTTCTGTACCACAAGTGATCACTTTTTGTGGGATTTTACTCACGAAAGATTGGTACGTCATGAACTAGAAGCTATTTTAAACTGATTTATAATCATTCTAGAATTGTTTAGTCAGTATTCCATCTATAAATTGTCATTTGTGTCGCAGCTTCTTTGATTGTCGAACCGGCTCGTTCGTGGGCACGAAGCCCATGAAGTTTTCTATTTCTTTGGCCAGCTTCACCCACGGGGTAACGTGTTTAAACGGGACCCTTCAACTTCCAGGACCGAGGCAATAGCACTCCGAACGATACCTGTAGACATCTACAAGAAACCTGGAGGTCAAATAGTTGAACCTGCGGCAGCAGGTTCAATATAGGATTGATTGAGGGTTGATGAAGGTCATTAATAAAACTTCACTAGCGCCTGGAGGGACAACGGAGAAAGTGATCGCTTATCTCTTTATCGCGATGGAATGAGAGCACAACGATCTAGAGCTCTACTTTGGTTCCGTGTCATAAAACGGTGTGGTTATAAAGAAACAAACAATTTCCTGTTTCTCGTGCCCAGTCCTAAAATAATTCTCCATTGTTGTCGTCTTCTTATTCTTCGGAAGGTATAACTCGAGCTACAAACGGTTTTGAAGAACAGCAATAGTATCAATCGCTTCAAAATTTACCGGCACGTTATCCTTACATGTCATATAGACACACATATATCAAGTTCATTTTTAATAATGATATATAATAGATTTTTATTAATAATTTTAGGTAGCATAAATACTCTAACCTGCACTAAATTTATTTGGTGTTCCTATCGCAGTTTAGTTGTTACTTTGGCTAGTGAAGTTGTTTTTCTAAAAATGCCTTCGCGTAATCAAAAGAAGAAATCTAAGCAACAAGCAAAATACCTCCAAAAGCAAGACAAGAACAAAACTAAAGCCCGAGTGCTCTACAAGGCCAATCCCAAAAAAAGAAGGCCTCTGTACTCGACAGCTACAAGACCGATCCCGAAAAGATGAAGGCCTCTGCACGCGACAGCTACAAGGCCGATCCCGAAAAGAAGGCCTCTGCACTCGACAGCTACAAGGTTGATCCCGAATCTAAGCGATCTGCTAAAAGGCGGCAATATGAAGAGGATCTCAAGGGAAACCACGCTGTTAACAGGCAGAAATACGAGGACAATTCAGCTGCCATTAAAGCATCTAAAAGGAGTCGGTATTGTAATGACCCTGCTGTCCGATTGGCTATATGTGCTTCCAAGAGGACGCGGTACCGCAGGGGTCACAGAACTACCACTACAACCCAAAGGTATGTTATGGCATGTTGTATTAACATTAAAAAGCTGTGCATGTAACATTTGTAGAGCATAGTCGGGCGGCCCTACCACCGCGTTTGGTCGGGCTTGTCACCCTACTACCTGAACAAACGTGGTAGTAGGGCCCGCCCGACCATGTACAGCACGGATCTGCACAAAACCATTCACTTCACATGTAAAGCATGCATGGTGACTCAACTACAGAAGTGTCTATTGTATTAATCTGATGTATAAAAAGGCTTCCTTATCTTAAACCTTGTCTAGCCATGTATATGTACTATGTGTGCTGCAACTGTATGAATATAATTGCAATTGCAAGGGCCGAAAACTAGGTGAAATGAAAATAACTGCAACCATATCCTTCTCCCGTATAGCTACTTCTTGTATGAACCCAAATCTCATGCACTAATGGAGTATAATGGTGGTCTTGAAAAAGCTATTCTTAGGGATAGTGAGCTTCTAAGTGAAGTAAATGATGCCTTTTGTAAGTCTCATCCATTGCTAGCTCAAAAGGTTGTTAGCAGATCTGCCCGTGCAGCAGTAAGTAAGATTGGGGCAGAGTCGTTGGTTTCTAAAGCATTAAGTGTACGAAGAGCAAAAGCAGTGTCATTATCCGTGAAATTAATGCAATGAAATTAGGAGAAAATGATATTGTAATAAGGCATAGGTATCATACTGCTGTACTTTTTAAATACTTACACAAAATGACTTGGGGACATTCCAGTAGACCTCAATGGTAGGTGTGTAGTGTCAGAGGAGATAGGGGACAGAGATAAGGTTACCATGTCTATAGTTTTAATCTGATGTATAAAAAGGCTTCCTTATCTAAAACCTTGTCTAGCCATGTACATGTACTATGCATGTTGCAACTGTATGAATATAATTGCAAGTGCTGAGAAGTATAGGTGAAATGAAAATAACTACCCTGCCACCACCAGCAGCGACGCCCCCGCCACCACCACCACCAGCAGTGATGGACCCACCACCACCAGCAGTGCTTCCTCCCTGGCCTGCATGGCCACTGCCACCCTGGCCCGCCTGGCCAGAACAAGTATGGCGAGGAGGTCAGGGAGGAGAACGTCCCCGAAGAAGAAGAGGGCGCGGGCGAGGACACATAATACATTCTACAAATTCTCATAATTATTATTATTAAAGATATGATACATTTGATTATTGACTACGATACTGTTGACAGGGCAAAAAATAAGTTATGAAACAAGTATATAAACATTCTCTAACGAGAGAGTAGTTAGTATATAGGATTGACCAATGGTGGTGTAAAAAGCACGGAAACAAGAGTGACTGAAATTTTACTGGAAAATTGAAATAGGCCTATATTTAGCACACTCACAATATAATTAGCCCATTACTCAGGCATGCGCTATTATATTGTGAGTGTGCTAAATATAGGCCTATTTCAAATTTCCAGTAAAATTTCAGTCACTCTTGTTTTCGTGCTTTTTACACCACCATTGGTCAATCCTATATACCAACAACTCTCTCGTTAGAGAATGTTTTTATTCACTTGTTATACTATCTATGATTACAGTGAGCGCTCACAAATAAGACCACGTACAAATAAGACCGCTTATGTAATTAGTTCCTCATTATAGATAAGACCATTTCACGAATCAGACCAATGCCTAATACGACTGCGTCGCGTGACTTTAAGGGGGCGGATTTAGTGACGATGGTATTGCAATTCTCAGAAAGATAAACTCGATACAATCACTTTCATCTTTATCTAGATACCGTGATACAGAAAAAAAACTCTAGATTCAACTCCATAGATTCAACCATGCGCTCGTGAGCTAATTGTGCTTTGTTACAAAATAGGGCCCCTTTGTTCAGTACAGAAGAACAATCGCCAGTTACCTAATCCTGCATGCACTAACGTGTATAAATCGCCATGCATCCCTTCCTATAGTTCGTTGTGGTGCAGACATGCACGTGTATATTTGTGGCCGTGCATGATATGTTGTCCATAGGAAGCGAACACAGCGTGAGGAAACACAGGAAAAAAATGCATCAAATCAATTTATGATTTTACATATGATTTCACTCGTGATTCCTGGAATCAATAAATGATTTGTTCGTTGTGAAATCAAGCAATGATTTACCAGTTGATTGTAAATCAAGCACGTGATTCAGCGCAACTGGTAAATCACGCTCTCGATTTGCGATTTGATTTAGCCCTACTGAAAAATCACACACCTGATTCCAAGTACTGCCATGATCATACCAAAAAATTACAAGTAACTCAACAATTACATATTCAATATATACATGTACACATGCAGCATAACAAAATCATAAGTTATCACACATCTATGTAATGCAATGGTCCGGTACAGATACAATACAGCTATCGCGGAAGCGAAGTAACATAATAGGATGAACTGTTTTTTCCAGCAGGTGCAAGTGCACAACGATTAACAAATCTTCTTGGGCTTATTACTCTGTCTTGCTCATAAAATGCATTGTTAACCATGTGAAGTCCCTTTTTTTTTTCTATTGCAGGTGTCTTAAAACACATCTATGTAACATATGCCAGTAAATTTTCATGCACTTCAGTTATTGTTCCATCAGTTGTAGTGTGAAGTGTAAATGTAACATACAATTTGAAAAAGAATTTTACAACTCCAAAATAGGGCTGAAGTTCATACTGTCGAATACGAATAGAAGCATTTTGTCTTGACAGTCTTGCATTTGCACAATTGCAATCATACAACCCCCCTAAAGATCTTTTTCGCTTTTTGTATTGTTTCACACTGACTAGAATGCATGCGCAATATAATTTCCAATTGCGAACGTACATTTTCAAAAGGAAAATACTTGGTCGGAAGTCGAAGACACACTCAAAAAGAAGTTATTGGAGTCTGTCATCGCGCTTATGGCTCTCCATAAGTATCCAGTGCCTAACGAATCGACACTTGTGAAAGGAGTGAAGGTATGTAAGACAGAATATATGCATATATGAACACGCAGCTACATTTTCCCTCATGTTTAAAAGGACTTCTACACTACAAGGAGGAGTACGTCCTTGATCAAGGCCGACCCAGAAAGGAGGAAGCAGCGTCGTGTGGCCTTGAAGAGAAGTTGGTTAACTCACGTAAGTCATGCATGTATTTTGTGATCCTGCATGCCAAGCAATTAAGAATATTCTTGTAGGCCGCTCGAGATAAGGTTGTAAGAGATGCCATAGAATCCGGGGAGCTGACCGCCGACGATAAAGAAAGCATTGAAAAGCTACGTTCGTCCATTGCGATGGTATCGCTGTCAGAAGTAGATGTTGCTAGCGATGAAGAAGAAGAGTGAGCGACTTTCGAAAAGCAGCGCCTGTTGCACCTCAGCAGGGCATGGGCTGTTTGGGCTGCTCATCGATCTGAAGAATTAGTTTGAAATGTAACAATCTAACTTTTTTTTAAACCCCTTTCTTAACCACGTTGCTATTGTATCAAATCAATGCAAGAATCCTTCTCTGATTTTACACAAGAAATTACAATTGATTTCTCAATAGGATCAAATGACAAATCCACTTATGATTCATGAAGATTTCTCAACGGAAATGACAGTTCAATGGAATCAAATGACAGATATAAATTATGATTTATGTAATGATTCTAGTTTGATTTCTCAATTGAAATTACTCGTCAATCAATTTTTGATTTGTCATCTGATTTGTACTCATAAATCACATGTTAAATCATGCTTTGATTCTATGCGTTTTTTTCCTGTGAAAGTGCGGTTGAGTGTTTAATATAAAGCGAAACGCTTTGCCTTCAGGAGAAAAACTCATTGAGCAGCTTGAGCAAGGAGGGTCTCCAAGACCAGAAAAAGCAGTAGTGATACCTCAATTATCATGGAGGACGAAAATGTGCAGGTTGAAAGTGAACCAGATTTCGACGGAGTGAACGCTTTAGCACAAATCGTAGATTCAACAATGAATATTCTTTCAAAAGCTGGAAAGTTAGACGTCCCTGTTCTTCTGCTAGTGCCAGTGCAAAGCTACAAGCTGCACACTGCCAACGCCGTAATGATTCTACAAATGCGCGTATTATAACCGTGTTTGTTTACTCTATGAATACATGTGTACATGTAATCTAATCGCAACACTGCGCTTGCGGTTATCCACATTTACAGATAAGACCACAATTATCTGATTGCACTTGGTGGTCTTATTTGTGAGCGCTTACTGTACTTCAACGTTGACCACTGTTGTTACGTTACTGTGTCATTCATATATACCATGGGCCCAAAAAAATGCGCCCTTAAAAACCAAGCAGATACATAAAATAATAACAAATTACGTGATCAGTGCTTTCTGACACGCTCGCCAAAATTGCCATTGGCGATAGAAATGCTTGTTTGGCGATTTCAAGCATATTGGATTCGCCGTTTTGGCGATTCGATAATTAGTATGAATATCGCAAGCTTACGATGGTAATTGAGTGCACGTGTACATTGCGGTTTAGAAATGCAGCCTCACAATATTGTTTTCATTTCAGGAAGGTTGATTTAATTATTGGCTACTGCAAAATACAATCGGCAACTACAAAAATGACAAATTAGCCAAATTGGCTACAAAAAATTGTATGCATCGGAAAGCACTGCCGTGATATTGATGATTTTAAATCGAATTTATATTGATATGGACACTGTCTCTCCGCATGCGCACGTTGTATTCCTATCGTGCCATTTTAACGCACACCTATGAAACATTAGCTCCGCTGCGCTCATTTGTGATGACCACACGCACATATACGCACTGATTATAGCTTATCGACTTGATCTCTATTCATATGTGGATATGAGCATGCTATTCCCCAACCAACAAACTTACCGTCAGCCATTTCACCTTTCAATTTTATTTTAAACGACGGTAAGACCGGAAACCCACTCGCAACGTCAACGACCGTAATTACTCATTACACGTCACATACACTAAATTGATTCAGCGCGGGAAACGTATTTGATTTTATCACTTATCTGCAACGAGGTTTGTGACGCAAGCAGTTCTTAATCCTACCACTGGCAGGTGCGCGAATCAACGATCGTGCACTCTGTGCGATAGCTATGCATTCACGCCCAGAATGAAAGGTATCTTTCTATTTCAGCGGTACTGGTTTTATCACGTGCAACAATATGAATTTCATTGTTAACGGTACCAACCCACATACAAGAAGCTACGAACCTTGAGGAAGTGAAAGTCGACGAAGATCATCCGGTAGCTCTTAATGGCTGCGCGAGGTATGCCTATATATTGTTCATGACTTCAAATCCATGGTAATTATATGTTACGCAGCTAGTAAGCGATCGATACTATATTTTAAAAAGACGTTAGTGGTACCGAGTATAATACAGTAGATAGCAGCGTTGAAAAGAAGATCGCGATGCTATGACTGCAGGGCGAATGAAAAAGAAACTTATGGTTTACTTCGTAGACAAAAACGAAGTGGGACTAAAGTAGCTGCAGCAATGATGTGTCTATGTACGTTAGGCCTGGATTTCCGCTGCGACTGTATGGTGGTATAGGAAAGGAACAAATTGCAACTGTATGGTACAGTAGTAGGAACGGAACCAAAGTTGAAACTGCAATTGTATGGCAGTATTGGAACGGAACCAAACTGCAACTGTGTGGCAGTATAAGAAACAATATGGTAGTATAGGAAAGGAACCAAACTTTTTAAGGTTAAATACTAGAGATCTACCTATAGGACACGATGAGTCAGTATATTGGCGACCTAGCCAATATGGCCCAGGCATTAGCCTGACAAAGGCAATGCTTAGCATTTCATATAATCAACCATCGCAGAAGATTTGGGGCATGCGACACGCAGTCCGAGTGGCAGTGATTATTTATTTATTCTATCTCATGTCCAGACTAAAAATTGTCACGTGACCAAACGACTTTACCGTTTAAAACTAAAATGCGTTCTTGGGACAGAGGAAGTAGTAAATATATAAGCACAGGTAATCAGATAAAATGCTCAGTTCATTTCCTTAAATGACCAACAGCATTTTGTTGGGCACTTGCAAAAAAAAAAAAAAAAAAAAACTGCCTCTGTCCTCTATTTGCATAAGTTAAGGCACACAATTCTTCTCTCTCTCTCTCTCTCTCTCTCTCTCTCTCTCTCTCTCTCTCTCTCTCTCTCTCTCTCTCTCTCTCTCTCTCTCTCTCTCTCTCTCTGTGTGTGTCTTAAACCTAAACCGCTGTCCACTTTGAACCTGGCTGTCCACTCATGGTTGGGACCTTCCAGTTCCATCCTTCTGAGTGGCCTTGGAGCCGAGCACATACCAATCTCAATATCCACAGCCTTTAAATAGATGCTCACACAGCATGCCAATTGATGCTGCCACAACCTCTCCATAAATGCTCACATAACCAGTGAATCGGTGCTGCCACAACCCTTGCATAGTGCTCACAGAGCCTGCAGCCAATTGGGGCTGCTGTAACCCCCTTAAAGGCAGCAGCAGCTATGTACTTCTAGGATCCTGGCAATCCTTTTCCTACATCAATTTAAGCCATTGCCTCATTAGCCAATATTGTTTTAATTATTCCTGTTTCCTTCAACTTACCTGTATTTTCACAAGCCTAATTGCCTATGTGCCTGACCTGTTGGTGAAAGGGGGGAGGGGGGGGGGAAGGAGAGAAGGTTATCTTTTGGCCCTGCACAGTCACCAAGCTGTGGCCTGTGTCAGGGGTTTATCAGCATCAGCCTAGGGGAGAGATGGTTTCACTTTCAAGTCATGATTTGCATTATGCCTTGGCTACATGACATCCTCTGGTGCCTGGCATTAACCACAGGATGTGAAATCACAATGGGACCCAGTTTCTTGTGCATGTATAGACCAACATGGTTTTTTGTTTGTTGCCTATCCACTTTTGGGCAATCTAGTCAACTGTTAGGCAGAAGGGGTGGTCCTTAACTCCATGCTGTGCCAACTTATATGGCATCAAGCAGTCTGGCAACCTTAAAACGTACAACTCAATTCATCACTAAAACCAGACAACCACACAATACTTGTGCACTCTGTGCAATCTTGTGCACTCTGTGCAATCATGTGCACAAACAAAAAAACAATTCTCATTGTTCTAAGCAATGAAGTTCAATTCTGTGTGCCTTTGCCGCACCATCCATTGTATTCAAGAGTGTTATGTAAGCCATCCTTTGTGATTATGAGCAGCCTCAGTAAATTTATTGCCTGAAATTGCTAAATTAGCCCATTTATTAACTGTTCCACTCCAACAAGTAAATTATCTTGAACTTGCACACATGCTAAATTGTGTTCAAGAGTATTATGTAAGCCATCCTTTAATACAATTATTGCCCCAAAGAAATGCTAAATTAGCCTATTTATTAATGGTTCCACTCCAACAAATAAATTACCTTAGCTTGAACCTGCAACACATGCTGTATAACCAAAATGCAAAATTTCCGAATGACAAATAAAACCACCTTTGCGTTTTCAGATAACAACCTTGTCTGTTATTCTGATATTTTTGTACGCTAATGTTATGCCATTACATTTCAAATAGGCAATGTGTTTAAATAAATTTTGAAGCTGAAAAGTGAAACCTTCAAACTATGTCACTAAAGAACTTACCTTTATTCTATTCTGTACACCAACATGAAGTTTAGTGAGTTATGATGTAGCACACATAGCATGAAGTTAGAATGATGAGTAAGCACACAAGTGACATAACAGTACTATGTTTCGCTGAGTGAAAGCTTTGAATGTATTATTGTGGAATAAATAATGAACAGGCAATAACAGACATTCACTAAGATTCAACGGCTGCAGTAGGCTATGCATAAGCTGGCAGTGCTTGAACATTTTGCCTCATTAATAAACGGCAATACTGTATTCATTTAAAGAATTTGCTGATAGTTTTCTGCAGCAGAGGCCCAGTACTTTGCTTAGACAGGCAAATGTTGTTATAGCATGCACCATATGTTTCAACCACTAGAGGAGTACATGACCATCCTCTAGCCTTACTGGCTACGAAAGTGTACGGTATAATTGAGTCATACAAATCTCAAAAAACCCAACATCATATTACCATGCTTTATACCCACCAGACAGTTCTGCACAGGCAATTTCCATGGCATGTGCATGTAGTAACATGAGGCTTGTGAAATACTGGTACCAAACTGAATGTTGATTGTTATCACTTAACCACACCATTTTATAGTTTGATAAGGTACACCATAGTGGCCACAGATCTTTATCTGTGTAGGCCTAGGTAGTCCCAATATCCCATTTGATGCTCACCTTACTCTCTTACCTTAGGTTGAACTGTTAATGTCAGCATGTTGTTATTTAATTTGTTATTTAATTTGTTATTTAAGTTACAGACACTTGCTTGCATGCAACGAACTACTAGTATTTAGTGACATAAAAAACTGATATTAGAACTTGTTTCTCAACACTTTATGAGAGCTTATGAGGCCAGGCCTCTTTAGTCTATTTAGTAATTTTTTTTAACCCCATATTGCACTGACAGTCTATTAATATCACATGTGGCAATGCCATATGTGAAATATGTCATACATTTTGCTATGTATTCTTGCGATCAATTAAAAGTTATCGAATGTTAGAACATTTGGACCACCAATTCCAGCAACCTTAGCGGTGATGTAATCCCTCTTGCTGGGCCTCCTGTGTAGTCCTTTTAATATCATGAAGCCTCATGGTCTATTTAAACATGCCAATAATAGAATACTTAACCATTGCTCTTCTCTTCATTTAACTTTACTACAAACTGCAAAAGGGATTCTGACTGATTTCTAACACAATGCAAACTTTGCACTGTTTGGGTCACTATATTGATGGAAACAGGTCATGCCAACTTGATATGAAAGTTTCAGACCTTGGTGTTGATTGCCGATCATTCTGAACAACGCACAGCTTTCTCACCGTTTATTCATGTATCCTTATGGTCATGTGACTTAATTAAACCAATATTGAATAAGCATGTGGCAATGGTATATTAATGTGGTGAATGCTCTGGGAGCTTTTCACAAGTGGGTGATCTCAATGGTTGACTCAGTCTCTCATTAGTAAGATCTACCCTTGTGCCATCCTAAATCATTCATACCATCCCTTTCTACAACCTGTCAGGGCTAATAAATTTCAAGCTAGTTCACTGCTAATGCTCCTAACATCTTTGCTCGGGCTGAGAGATCCCTTCAAAGGACAGGCATCCTTCCTTGTTTTATCCTCATACCTAAGTGTGCTCTAATAGCCTCGTGACCACTCTCTCTCAATGGGTTAAATGTGAAATAAAATTTTACAGCATTAAGTTTTCCCCAATCCTTTGGAGGGACCACTGTCATTCTTACCATGAGACTATCTTTTACTGTGGTCCCCATAGTAAAGGACAGACACATGATCACTCCATTCAATGCACCAGGCTATATAGCCGCATCAATAGCTCTTTGTGCGGTGGCTATTGGTACCCTGTTGATCACATTTTGTGCATGAATTTATGTTCATAGCAGAAGCTCCAATACGGCAGTCAATTTGTTACACACATAAATATTTTTCAGGCAAAAAATGACTACTCAGCAACATTTACACGTGTACCATGCTGTAGCAAGATTTTCTGTGGCAATAAATCAATTATCTGCGTATTCGTTTGCATTCTGTCTGTTAATGATTGTTCTTTATTTGCATTGATTTGTTACAGTTATGATAAAGGTGTCGGGACTAAATCCTGGAACTCCAGATGAGCGTGTGGTAGCGTTCTTTGAAGATAAGTATGAGAATATTAATGTGGGCACTTGTTCAAGCCTCGAGGATGGCACAGTTCTGGTGGAACTTCTTGGTGCTACTCAAACAGGTACATGTACATGCTCACACATTTCATGATTTCACTTGAATGGCAATGCTTTAATGGGTGCAGTTAGGGATTTTGATCCATACCCTCAATAGATGATACCTTCCACAGAGTTGGATACACTCATAGCAGGAAACCACAAGATTTGCAAACGCCCTATCAAGTTAGAAATTGTGGCCCCTGATGACCATGGCTCTGAATGCAAGGGTGACTGTGTTTTCTTGTTCATTGAAGTTGGCAAGGAAGCCAAATTGGATGCAGAAGCATTAGAGTTGTACTTCGAATCGCCAAAAGCAGGAGGACGAAAGGGCTCGATCAAGAGCTGTGCTTTTGCGCCCGATGGAATTGCAAAGATTGAATTTGATAGTCCAGAAGGTCAGTACAACTTATACAGTTAAATGCAAGGATTAAGTCAAGGCTGTTGCTATTTGGCTAGTTGGAAGGTCTTATTATTGCCCATGCAATTGTTTTTATTTTCATACAAAACAGCACTATACTTGATTGCATGCTGACCCTTCTGTGCTACTACAAACATAACATTGCCAAACTGGTTGCATCAGACCTAGAGAGCCAGAGCCATTTCAGTTTTTTTTACTCCGTGGGGAAATGATTAAGGAGAAATGTACCCTTTACTCACTGAGGCAAGCACTTAATATTCATGAATAACAATCACATATAAAATTTTAGTTCTATAATATTCATTAATCTATGCTGAATAATTGTCCCCAAAGGGTAAAATATGGCAATAGCATAATATGATGTATTATAATGCACATGGCATACAAGTATCCTTTGATTTGCAGTCGTAGCTAGTATTATGTCAATTACAAAACACTCTCTGCTTGGAGTACCTCTAACTCTAAGATGTCAACCTGCTCAAGTTCAGCACACAAGTTCAAGTCCATCTAGGATATGGTTGACAGAGATACCATCAGTTTTAATCGGTGAAATTGAGTACCTAGAACTGCTCCTAAGAAGAACAATTGGGGAAGAGTTGGATTTTTCACTGACACAAGTAGATAACACTACTCTTCTTTTGACCTTTGGTGATGAAGTACACTTGGCAGAAAAAGGTATGCATGCATCTTGCATATGAAAAATATATTGCAGTAGGTTCTGCAGTTGCATATGTATTCTGGCTGCATACATTGCATTTGTTTATTAAAAGTAATGTGTTTTAATACTGTTCTTTTCAGAGTTGATTCAAATTGCTGAAAAGATTGGGAAAAAGCAAGTCAAGGGAACACCTCTAAAGCCAACACTTGCTATGTTATCACACATACCGTCAGTCGTGATAGCAAAATCAAATAAAAAGACGAAATTACTGGTGACAGCTTCTGAAGATATAGATTCTGAACATCTCATACTGCTACTTGAAAATGCACTCAAGATGGAAAACGATAAACATTTCGTTGTTAGTATTGTTGGAAGCAAAATTTGTGTTGTTACTATAGAACACAACCTATCTGATGAAGGTAATGTCTTCAAGTGCATAAGGATATCAATGTTCACACTAATATCTTATTACTTGCCCATATCAATAAAAAAAATAGATTGTACTGATTTTGTCCTACCAAGCCTCTATGAATAATTCAAATGTGTTGAAATTTAACTTTCTTACTGATTTTTAAACACAAAATATTGGAATGCAATGTGCGATAAATTGTATTTATATATTTTGTAGTAAGTAATGATCACTGTTGCATTTCTTTTTGGCTGCTGGTATCAAATTTATGTTGATGTAACAATTAATTGTACGAAGTGCTAGTTTTTTAGCAAATATAGTACAATGAGCACCTTTCTAACATAATGGCATGAATGGCTATTAATAATATTCCACCAAAATTCTACAGATCTGAATGCGTACATTGCTGATAAAGAAGTTTTGCATTTCAAGTCACATCCCTCACTTTTCCCAATGTTTTTTGTTTTACAGAAAAAATAATAATGTTTCTTCCCTTGTGGTGAGCATTACAAGCATGTCACATAGCTGTTATTTCTAGATCTGATAACTTTTCTAACTGAAGTCTTAATTTTTTCTTGTTTAACATGCCTTGATGTGAATTCATTTAGGTGTTGAATCTTTGATTAAATCATCTGAAGCAAAACTAATGAAGTACAAGATTCAGGTGAAGCTTCTTGATTGCTGTCAGCTACTTCTGTCAGAGTTACCACCCATTGAAATGGCTCATCTTGAATTGCAAATTGCAAAGATGATTGGCAAAGGAAAAGAATTTACCTTGAAAGCACTGCCAAATAAAAAAAGCACTGCATTGTTAGAATTCAAGAGAAGCATGCCTGATGAAGGTAAGGTATCATTTTCTGATTTCCGTACACGTATTACAAATGTGTGTGTGTGTTTTAAAAAAAAAGATATTGATGCAGTTATAGCTGTCATCGCTAACACTAAAGTGAAAGGTATCAATATAAAAGTGCAGAAACTGGAACTACCCTATCCTGAAACACAATTAAGTACATCATCACCATGCAGAATACTTCTCTCTGAAATACCCTCTGTTGACATCGATTATCTAGGCCTACTTATCGAAAAAGCTACAGTGTTAGATTCAAGCACTGATTTTGTACTTGAAGAGCAAGATGAATCTTCATCATTGATGACACTTAAGCGGCAATTATCTGATAAAGGTATGTGAATGTGGTAAGCAAACTACTTAAAAAGGTATAGAACAGGTTCAACTACTTGGCTTGAAGGTTTACAGTGCTGTTGACTCCGTTTATACTATCCATACAATAACTCGATTTTGTAATAATACTGCATGTCCATTGTGCTAGTTATTACCTCAGCGAGATTGAAATTTGATTGCTTACCACTGAGCTCTATGCAGTTCAGATTCTTAAGAACATTTCTGGCTTTGACATTGTTTAATGTGTTGTCGGTTATGCCTGGGCTGGCTATCCTATATGTACTCTATTGTTATGGGGGTACTGTTCCAGTTCGGATCGAACCATTATCGAATGGTTCTAGGTTCGACTCGGTTTGATGTTAGCAAAGTACTGAATGTGTTGACAGTACTTCGCATTACTAAAGGGGAAACTGTGATAGTTGGTTTCGTGTCAATTAGGCTCGTTCAACTCAACAGTCTTACACCAATGGTCCACTTATCCTCCTACAAATGCACAGCGTGTACATATTTATGTGCAACTCAGGCCGAGGGCTATACACCTCTATGGTGAGTGCGTAATAAACAGATAAATTATGCACACCAACAATTATGTTCTGAATCACTGAATAGGGATTGCTCATGCCCGACATTCAGCATGTGAATCGTTTCATTCAATCCATGGAAGATTGGGCTTCCACACTCCACAACAAACTTGTTTGTTGCACAGCATGAGAGAGAGTCTGCATTCACATTAGCCTTCCCAGGTCTATGCTCCACCGTGTACAGGTAAGGCTGGAGTCTCAGACTCCATCTATCTAGTCGGGATTGCTCTCTTTAAGCTTATCTACCCATTTGAGTGAGCGATGATCAGTTTGGATGGTGAAACGTCATCCCAACAAATACATATGAAATGCCGTGATTGCGAGTTTAATCAACAGACATTCCTTCTCGACAGTCGAGTATCGTCCCTCTCTAGGCAGAAATTTCCTGCTGTAATACACAACAGGGTGTTCCTCTCCATCAGGTCCGTGGACCGCTCCCGCTCCTCTATCGGAAGCATCGGTTTGGAGAATAAATGGTTGTGTGAAATCCGGGCTCTTCAGAGCAGGGCCGGAACACAGACACCGCTTAAGTGTTTTGAAAGCTATTGTGCACTCCCCGTTCCATGTACCATGTTTGGCGATGTCCTTGTAGTTAAGCCTGTCAAATTTGGTGCTATTGTAGCATAGTCCGGGATAAATCGACGGTAATATCCTGTAAGATCCAAAAATCCTCTGACCTCCCATTTAGTCTCAGGATCACCCATCACTGCCTACATTTGTAATGTTTGGTCGGCACTTCACTGTTCACCGAATCTCGCCTCATCCATCATATCATCCTCCATGCGGAAATTTTGTCTATTCCTTTGTAAAACTTCACCCAAAAAGTATGCCGCCTCAGGACGCACCTGGAATGCCTTTAACATGTTCACATGGAAGACTGTCGTTCGTTTTATTGTGTCGTGCATATCAACCAAATAGGTCACCTTGCCCTTCCGGTTTAGCACTTGATAAGGTCCTTGCCACTGTGCTGTAAGTTTATCTGTTGTTGTAGGTAACAATACAAAAACGGGATCTCCGGGTTTGAACTCCCTCATACGTGCCTCTTGTCGTACCCCTGTTTCTGTGCTTCCTGCCGTATCACCAGCTTCTCTTTTACTCTATCGGCCATCTCCTTCAACCCAACTCAGGAACGTCTGTCCCCCCACTGGCGGCCACTGCTGCCTCGACCGTAACTGGGACTCCCCGTTCATGTAGGGTCAAGTCTGCTACGTTGTACAGTTTAGTATCTCCATAAACACAACGAATGGACACCATCTTCCCGTCTATGATCTTCACGGAAACCCATTGCTGCCTCACCATAGTTTGGGTGTACCCGGTGTCCAACAGTATTCAGAATACTTTCCGTCCCTCCACTAAACCTACTACCAATGGCCCGACTGTACAATATTGGCGCGTTTTCAGGGCATTCTCAAGATACGTGCCCCTGCTTCTTGCAGTTGAAGCACCTTAGCTTTGCCTTTTCTGCAACTCCTTTGCTCGTGCTTGCCATTTTGCAACACTCCTTTTCCGTTCGACCAGGCAAGCCGCAAAACTTGCATCTCGGTGTTGGATTGGGCTAGTTCATCGTCGTTTGTGGACCCACCTGACAAACATTCTGCACCTTCTGTAGACCAGGCTGCCTCGCTTGCTTGTATTCATTAGCCAGTTTGCCTGCTGCGATACACGTTTTTGGTTTCTTTCCAAGAACTGCTCCTTTCCTATAAACTGCTGCACGTCATCCACCGTCTTACACCCCTTCATCCATTTCTGGAATAGATCCATCAAGCGAACCGCGACCTCACGATTAGTTTCGCCCTCACTCCATGTTGAAGAGCGAAACCTTTTCCGATAAGCTTCTTTGTTGATGTCTTACCACGCCATTACTGCAATCTTGATGGTGTCATAGATGCCAGCGCTTTCTGATGGGAGAGCCACAAATGCCAACTGGGCCCTACCTGTTAACTGAGGTGCCTAGTATTGTGACCATTGGCCTTTATGAACCCTCTGAGCTGTCATTTTTATCTCAAATGTGACTAGATACACCTCAATGCATCCTTCTTGGTAAGGGTGACCAGCTTCACACTTAAACCCATGGGGGTCTTGGATCCTCCAGGCATCTCAATCGGTAT
This sequence comes from Eunapius fragilis, assembly GCA_963681505.1. Classification (NCBI taxonomy): domain Eukaryota; kingdom Metazoa; phylum Porifera; class Demospongiae; order Spongillida; family Spongillidae; genus Eunapius; species Eunapius fragilis. The sequence continues at coordinate 4,249,967 of OY811986.1, read as the reverse complement.
TTTCACTAATCTGACTAGTGCCTCCATGTGCTCCTGCATCTCCCTACGTTCCACCCCGAATTGTTGCTCCCAAATCTTCAGCTCTTCCTCCCGCCGCGTTAGTTGGACTCATATTCCTTTCCAGAATGTGTGTTCTGTCATGTTATCGTTGGTCCTCCTAATATTCGTCCCCCTGGACCATCTGCTGCACTCATCTATAGCACTGCAGATGGTTCCCCTAGGACCATCCATAGCGCTACATCTGGTCCTCCCTTGCCATAGACGGTCCCCCTTATTTAATTGAAATGAAGTACTTAAATTATATTATTATTGCATTGCAACAATACCAGAGGAAATAATGATTCTGTCCAACTTGTTGTGCTGTATAGAATTCTCCTTAACCAGTTCAATTGCTTGTTGCTATACATATATGTACCGGGTATTCAGTATTTGCATTGATCATTCAAAATCTCAGTGGTATTCAAACAATACAATGTATGCAGAGTATGAAAACTATTGCCATGTTGTGGGTCAGAGAATATATTCACTCCATGGAACCACTCTTTGCAGTTATTGCCACATATCATTGATATTCCGTTGACCATTGGCATCCTGCATGTGCAATACCCAGTGATGGTTTGTTTTGAGCGGATTCTTAGACCATTACTTCGTTCACTTTTTACAGAAAACATAGTGAAATGCTGACTTTCAAGACACTGAAAAAGGTGCTGTCTTAGTGATGATTGATCAAACATATAACTGCCAGGGCTTTTGTTATGACATAGAGAGCAGTTGCATAAGCTAAAGACAGTAGTCCGCAATCACTTCCTCCATCTTGTAGATGTGCATCAACGAATATGAGGTGTAAGACTTTTCAATAAACATGCAATCTGTTGCTGCATGTTACTACTGCACAAAGAATTCAAACTGTCATATACATTTATAATGTCTGGGTCTTCAGTTTCCACATTACTGATTGTTGACCAGTGGCCTGCTGGATCATGCAGAATCTGTAGAAACTTGCATGTTTCTATATTAAAACTCATAGCAAACTGCACCTAACATCTTGAAAACCTGCTCCACCCCGCAGATGCTTAAACTTCTTAGCAAGAAGAACTATTATGATTGGTTCTAATAGCCACTTGCCTGTTATGATTATGTCTTTATCTGTGAGTAATAAATTGAGTTCCTCTATCCACCAGGTTTAGAGGCTTTATTCACTTCATATGTATGTATCCGCATCAACAATAATCCTCTGTTTTTCAGTTTCTTTCTTGCTACATTGGTTGTGCTTTGTATTTCTAACTCTAAGTGCACTGCATAAAATCTTTGCTAAAGTGTTCTGATGTTTTTTAGTATAGAGAGTATTGGACGGTAGAGAATCGTCATGAAGTTCTGAAACATAAGATTTAAGCACATAAATGTTTGTTCTGCACATAAATTTCACACTTGAAGTGCAAGCCGTGTTTAACATCATCAAACTGGTAAAATGTCACATATGCAGTCGAGATGAATCTCTGAAGGGCTTGTTGTCGGCTGCAGTGGTGTATCTTTAGGAGGATGTGGTGATACTGGAATAGTCTGTGTTGCTGATGCTGTATCAGATGCTAAAGATGAAAGCGTGTGGCAAATTGAGACACACCTTTATTTCCCCACCACCTATAGCTGCAGCAAAAATATACAACACAATAGCAAAACTGAATTATGCTTAGGTCACATGTGATGTTAGATATATTATATATATTGGCACACAATACACAAAGGAGTATACACAAAGGAATATACACAAAGGAGTGCACAATGAAATGTATGCATTATTGTATTTATAATTCCTATTAGCTAATACATATCATATAACAAGGATGAAATTGCTGAACACTTACCTTGATCATGTGATGCACATATTACACAACTCTCACACTTTCCCTCTCACAAGCACCTGCTGTGTTGCTGGTGTCCGTGGAGGTATTATCACCTGATACCTTTTCAGACTCATCATTGTCATCAACTTCGGACACATCATTATTCTTTGGATCACTAACATCAGTTGTCATTACTTCATTCTTTGCATCACTGGCATTACCAGAACTCTAAACAAACATAAAAATATTCAAGGCAAATTGCAACAAAGGTATAGTATTGAGTAACCTTTTCATCACTAGGAGTATGATACTTCTTCAAATGTACACCATGAATTCTTGGAATAACTTCTTCATTCTGAACACTTTCAATCCTGTACAGTCCTCTGCCTAATGCTGTCACTATTCAGTATGGGCCACCCATCAGAAATCCATTTTCCCACCGCGGTGAGTCCTTAGTGGAGTATGCCAGTGAATTGCGCGTGCTGGCAGGGAGAGCATTTCCAACGTGGTCTAACGAACAGCGCGAAATGTTAACTCGTAACCAGTTTATCCAAGGGATTTCATCCCCGTCGGTCCAAGTCCACCAGCACTTTTCTTGCGTGCAAAATCTTTCTTCAAGACAATAGAACCAAGCTTGTAAACCTCTGGTTTTGCATGCTTAGTATCATATTGTTCCTTTTGTTTGGTCTGAGCAATGATAATATTCTCCTTGACTAATTCAAGAACCTTCTTTTGACACTGCATGTTTTTTTCTCCAACTTCATCATTTAGTCCATCATCAACAGTGATTTACCTGGTGTACCCAACTCAATGGGTAATAGAGCTCGATGTCCAAACATGACCTCATATGGTGTAAACTTTGATGATTCATGTTTTGATGTATTGTATGCGAATACGCAAGAATCAAGATAATCCTCCCAGCACTCCTTTTTATCTTCAATGTATTTTACAAGCATATTCTGCAATGTTTGATTAAACCTTTCGTCTAAACCATTCGCCTATATAGATTGTAACAGAATATGAACATCTATGGATGGGAAATCTAAGCAAACACATACCTGTGGGTGATATGGAGTAGTGAGCTGATGTTCTAGGTTGAGCATCTTTTGTCCATTTTGTTATTAAACTCACTTCTGTGATCAGATATTATAATGTTTGGTAAGCCAAGCATCATAAATAACTAGCGAAAAATAATTTATTTCAATTCATTCAAAGCACTCATGAACTAGCAGGTATAATACATAAAGCATCTTTAATGTTTACATACTTTGTAAAGGGCATTGACAACATTAACAGCCTCCTTGGTTTTAGGACAAACGTGCTAAAGTAATCAGAAATAGTCCAATGTATCTGCTTCCCTGCTGTGATTTATGATGTAATGGGCCCACGAAATCAATCCCTATATGATACCGTGTTGACAACATTGGTATAGGATGGAGCTCTGGGTGTGCATATTTTCATTTTTTGTCCAACTCTTTGGCAAGCATCACAGTGTTTCACCTTGTTAGATAAATGTATTTAGGAAAATTAAACATTGTGTTGTAATGATAATGCATGTATGCATGAAGTTAGCAATTATACAAAATGTACCATATGGCAAACATCTTGTTTCCATATGTCCAGAAGTTTGATCTTGGTGGCAAGCAACAAGGATTCTGTGCCGCTCTTCCTTATCAATGACGTACCTCACCTAAAAAAAACATATAACTTTGATAACAGAATGTGCTGTATTTCATATACAAAACTTCCCAGTAGTGCATTTTACAGCATATATCACGGCAATACATTTATCTAGCACGCTTCAGTCTTTTTTTTTAGTACAGTATTTTGCCATGTTTTATTTCAAACTCCTCCGCTTTTCTTCAAACACTTCTCTTCCAGTTTTTCGTGCTGTCACCTCAATATACCTTTCCCCGCAAATAAAATACATCTTCTTCAATAAGATTCACATTCTCAAACTCGTCATTCTCTTCATCCACTTCCATTTCAAACTCAAAGCACCAAAACTAACTTCAACTGAAGTGAAAATTTAAACACGTGGCTTGACATGCACAATACATGTATTATATAGATAGTTTTCATCTCTATTCGAAGCCCATTTGATGAACAGCGTCAGCAGACTGGTAAATTGGTTTTGCAGAAAGCAAGTCAAATTTGGTTATGGGGACCTGTTGTAGCATAGGGGGACCAAAGGCCGTATAGCTACGGATGGTCCAGGGAGACCATTTATGGTGCTATGTATGGTCTGGCCAGACCATTTACTGTGCAGACCATTTACCGTGGGACAGGTCATCCAGATGTGAACCACTGTTCAATAATGATTTTGGAATCCATGCAGTATTGTCGACCAACTGTTCAACTGATCAGATCCCACTTCTGACACCAAATGTGGGTTCGCATCAATTACGCTTGTCCAACTCAACGGTCTTACACCAATGGTCTCCCTCTTATCCTTCCACAAATGCACAGCGCGTACATATTATACGTGACTCAGGTCGAGGACTTTACACTTCTCCATAGCGAGTGCGTAATAAATAAGATAAACTATGCACACCAAAAATTATGTTCTGAATCTCTGAATAAGGGTTGCTCATGCCCAACATTCAGCGTGTGAATCATCTCATTCAATCCATGGAAGATTGGGCTTCCACAGAAACTCTAGTGAACAACAAATTATGGCATCCAGGACACAGGCTTGACTAGAATCAATTAGCCAATTAACAGCATATTATGATAATTGACGATCACGAATTGTTCAAGGTTCAGTTCGATTGTAGCCAATTGGGAGGAATTAGCATGGCAGGAAACCATACCCCTTTGTGAGCATGTAGAGTAAATGCTGGTGGGAAGCCTGTAGTCCCCATCCCCCCCACTCCCGAGCCTTATAAATCACGACCATATGTCTGGCATTAGGAAAAGTACAGCACACTCTGAACCTCAGCACCCCTTCTGTGTGGTATGCTTGAATCACTGTCCTGTGGCACATGCGTGGTCCCTCCCATATTAATCTAGGTTAACTAGTTAACTGTCATTAATTTGTGGATGTCAGTGGCCATACCTCATACATAACTCAATATCATACCCATGAAGCTGGACCTTGAACCTCTCCGATTTAAGTTTATTAATGATTCTTTGGGAGTTCAAAACTTATAGATTAAAGGCATATTGAAAGCTATGAATCCGTATAATCACAAATCAATGCAGCAATGTCTATTGGAGCAAAAACAAATGAGCTGGCTATATAAAGAAACTAAATTTCATTGATCCAAATATATGGTCTAGCATCATGGGACTCAGGAATTACATTGCCTCTCAACCCTGAAGCTTTGGTATTCTGTTTGCCATCGTTGTGAGTAGTTGTAATTCAAACATTTATTTTAGCACTACAGTTTAGAATCTCAATCATGAAACAAACAGCCATTTAGTTAAGTGAAGCCAATGTACCCTGTATAATATTGGTCTATGCCCTCTCCAATATAAGTCCAGAACATAACAATTGGTATTTAGAGAGGTACAGAACAGGTTCAACTACTTGGCATGAAGGTTTACATTGTCATGCAGTTGACATCTCAGGTATGTTAAGACTGGCTACACTATATTTGGAATTTCAATTTTCTGCAAATTCAAACATTACAACGCCGCTTTTCTGTTTGAGTACTTCTTGTAGCTATTCTCTTTATATCAAATCTTTGTTCAATGATCCCACAAATTAATTTCAATTGATAGTTGTCATAGCAACCTTAGTAGTTTATTGCATCGCGCTCCAAATTATGGGGGCGTTTCTTTGCGTTTTCGCAAACCCGGTGATTTAATATCGTTGTTTGTGGACAAAAACAGTTATATATTGTTTATTTGATACTGGTCTAACTATTGTGGGTGGGCACAACGAAATGTAACATCGTTTGTAAGTTGCACAATGAAAATGATGAATTTCTTGCTTAATTTTTCGCAGTTCTAATGTTTCTCTGCAAGCGCTCAAAGCGTTTCGATATAGTGATCTAAAAGCCTAGTATAATGATTAAATATGGGTATCCCAGAAGTAGAAGAACTGCAGAAACATGCGAAAAACTATTCTTTTATTGCCCGGGTTTTCAATTCTAACATTAAGTCAATTATTTCACCGTGCGTAACCGTTGTCATAGAAACAACATTATATATTAATTATGTGTTATCAATCCAAAGTGTATTGGACATTATTACTCTGTGTATGAATATTTATGAATAAACGCTTCCTTTGGCAGCCATTTAATTATTTTAAGTGTAGTCAGTCTTAACACATCTGAGATTGTTTATGTGTTGTTTACAGTCCATTTGATAACTCTGTTTCGTGAGAATACGTGTACTGCATGCCCGGGTCCATTATGCCAACTGAAATTTGATTATTTACCACTTTGCTCTATGCAGTTCAATTTCTTGAGAATATTTCTGGCTTTGACAGTGTTTATTTTGTGTATGTAGGTAGTCACACCCCATATATAACTCAATAACTTACCATGCAGCTGGACTTTGAACCTTCTGATTAATGATTCTTTAAAGGTTTAAAGTCTATAGTACCTACACTTTTGAAAAAATGAAAGCCATATTGAAAACTATGACTACCATAATTACAAATCAATGCTGTAATGTTTATTTGGAGCAAAAAAAGAAGTCTGTTAACAATTGAACTGGTTGTACTAACAACCTGAATCTGAATTGTATTTATTGTTGCACTTACAATTTTTAAAACGTATTCTAACATAACCTGCTTCTTTCCCACCTTGTTGCTGGAAAAATGGGAGTATTTCTATTAAAATTAATTGAGGATTTTGAAAGAGAGCTGTCACAGTTTATATTTTCATGTGCCTTCATCAATCTCAAGTTAGTGACCTTCCACTGCTGGTACATTGGACATTAAATCCTTTCATTTTGATTGTGTAATATTTTTTTAACTGCATTTTCATGTCATTCTAAGCCCTCAGTTATTTTTTTAGTTAAGTGCCTCTTATTGCAGCAAAAAGGCAGAATAATTTCTACGTTACAACACTTTAAAAATAAACCCTCATGATATTATTGGCATGCCATCCAATTGAGATGCTGTGTAATGTTAAATGGAAAATTGAGTCACTTGAACAACAATGAATTTATTTCTGAATATACAGCATTTGTTAACAACCAGACCTTTATAGTTAACGGCATGAGTTTTATTGTACACACATATGAGGTGCAGTTCATGTTTTGGAACTGTGTGTATAATTTTTCATATCTCTCTGAATTGCTTCCTTTTTACAGAACGAGACAGTTTGTTAATACTTCTTGCAAAAATGGAAGTGAAAGGTGCATTACTAAAGGTGAACATGCTGAAAGAGGATTCCAATGTTCCTGCAAGTCTTTTTGTTTCCAATGTACCCCCAACTTGTGGGCTTGATTTCCTTGGATTGCATCTAGAAAAGCAACTTCAAATGGAATTAGGGAAAGACTTCACTTTGTCTGCTTGTAATGATGAATCTGCAGTAGTTACTTTCCAACAATGCCTATCATCTCAAGGTACAGTATTTTATATTTTAGGTAATCATTAAAAAAAATCAAACCATATTTTCTAATGGGCAAAATTAGAAATAAAATGTGACAGTGCCTAGCAAAATCACCCTTCTGGGTAGTTTTTCAAGTTTTCAAATTATTCCGTGAACTCCAAACAGCTTCTATCAAATGATCCTTACGCATCTAAATCTGGCCTATCCATCATAAAGTTATAAGACACTGAATTTATAATTAAACATATATTTCAATGCAAGCGTTACTTTTCTTTTGGTTGTCCTGGAAATTTTGAAAAAGTATCACAAGGGTGATTTTGCTGTGTAATAATTGAATCACTTAATCATCAGACTGACAATTACAGCAAAGCATACATTTATATATATAAATATATACATCATTGCGCATGCACATAGTCCATATAATGCAGTCATATATTACACTTCTTCCCCCTTAAAATCTCTCAGGGGGGTGGCAGGTTCTCTTAGGATAACGTCGAGTGGTTGATGGAGTTGTTGTTGTTGTTGTTGTTGTTGTTGTTGGCCGGTGATCATGAGGAGCCTTTCCTTCAGTGGACTGAACTTCGTTTCTTCTTACTCCTCTTTGTTCATTACTCGCAGTTGGGTTACTAGCTCGTATGTCCTGATCAGTTCTCGTTATTTCAGGTTGCCTCATCAGTTCCTCCCTTGGCTTTGTTTCCTCGGCAACTTCAACTGCAGCTGGCTCTGTCATGTCAGGTGTCCTTCCATCCACCTTGGTGGTAGGCACTGGCACACATACGGCTTCTGGTACTGCACTCAACTGCTCAATATGTCTTCTCCAAACCCTACCATCAGGCAATTCCACCTGGTAGGACACTGGACCACATTGCTTTCCAATTCTGCCCCGAACCCATTTGGGATCACTGCCATAATTTCTTGACAAGACAGTCTCACTTTCTGCACACTCCCTATCTCTGGCCTTCTTATCATGGTGCCACTTCTGCTCTGCTTGTTTCTTGCAGACCTGTTGCTCAGTAGTTTCCCTTAGCAAATAGAGCCTTGTCCTCACCTCTCTCTGCAGAAATAGAACACATGGGGGAACATTAGTCACACTGTGGGGTGTGGTTCTGTATGACAACAAAAAAGAGCACAGTCTCTGATTGAGTGTTATTTTGGTGGTACCTGTCTTCGTAGCTCGCTTAAATGTTTTAACAAACCTTTCCACTTGGCCATTTGTGGCAGGATGGTATGGAGCACTACGGATATGTTTTATTCCATTTATAGCCATGAACTCTGCAAACTCTCTTGATATGAATGGTGGTCCATTGTCTGAGACAATTTGTTCAGGCAATCCATATGCTGAAAACACCTGTCGCAAAATTTCAATTGTTTTCTGAGATGTTGTGTTCGGCATCTCAAACACTTCAGGCCACTTTGAATGGGCATCAACTAACAATATAAACATCTTTCCACTTATTGGTCCTGCAAAGTCAACATGCACTCTTTGCCATGGTCTCCCTGGCCAAACCCAAGGATGTAGGGGAGCTAGAGGTACAGTAGTTTTTACCTCTTGACATGCAATACAACCATGCACACAATCCTCAATGTCCTTATCTATAGATGGCCACCATACATGTCCCCTTGCTAATGACTTCATTCTAGATATGCCGGGATGGTTATGATGTAACTCTTGCAATATCTCCTGTCTAAGTTTAGCAGGTATCACCACCCTTATTCCCCATAATAAGGTGTCATTCTCTATTGACAACTCATGCTGCTTATTGGCATAGGTGCTTAAAGCTTCAGATCTTTGATCGAGCCAGTTACCTTGCTTTAGATTCTGCAATACCTTACTTAATATTGGGTCACTACGTGTTGCCTGCCTTAAGTGCGCTGCAGTAACTGGGAGTGCTTCAATTTGTTCTACACTGAAAACACGCCTTTAAACCTTCCACATCAGGTCGGTCCTCCTGTAATGGTAGACGTGAAAGTCCATCTGCATTTCCATTGTCATGTGTAGACCGATACTGTATATTGTAAGTATATGCTGCCAAAACCATAGCCCAACGTTGCAATCTGGATGCTGCTACCACTGGAATCCCCTAGTATGGTGGTCAAAGGTTTATGGTCTGTCACAAGAGTAAACTTACGCCCATATAGGTATTGATGAAATTTCATTATACCAAATATTAAGGCCAATGCTTCTTTATCAAGTTGAGCATAGTGACGCTCTGCTGATGCCATGGTACGTGATGCAAAGGCTATGGGGCGTTCACTGCCATCAGGCCACTCATATGATAAGACAGCTCCAAGTCCATATGCTGAGGCATCTGCTGCCAGACGTAGTGGTAGTTTAGGGTCATAAGGAGTAAGAACCTGTGTGGAACTAAGCATTTTCTTTATTAGGACAAAGGCATGCTGACACTCCTTGTCCCATTTCCTACCATGTTCTTTCTTTAATAGTGCATACAAAGGAAACAGGTGGGTGGACACATTTGGCAAGAACTTGGCGTAATAGTTTACCATTCCTAGAAATGATTTCAATTCGGTAATGTTTCTAGGAGCAGGGGCCTTTACCATGGCTTCTACCTTACTTGGCAATGGATGGATCCCTTCTGCATCAATTCGATGGCCTAAGAAATCCACTGAGTGGGAGAGAAAAACACACTTATCCTTACGCAACCGTATTCCATGTTCTTTCAATCTGTTGAAAACTTGCTCCAGGTTTCTTAAGTGTTCACTCTCATTACTGCCTGTCACTAGTAAATTGGACCTTACAAATGCATATTTACAATTGGCTTTAGATGAAGAGTCTCAAAAACTTTGTACCCTTAATACTCATCGAGGGTTGTACCAATACAGGTGTATGCGTTTGGAATAGCATCTGCTCCAGCCCTGTTTCAGAAAACAATGGATTCTGTACTGCAGGGGATCAAACATGTCGTGTGCTACATTGATGACATGACATCCTAGTGACAGGACCACAAATCCGTACCTTTTTATCTGATTTCAAAATTGGTACAATTGGGGTGGCCCACTCACTATGCATTACTCTGTGGACAATTCCATCCTTTTCTAATCAATCTAACTCTTCCTCTATTCCTTCCTTCAATGCAAATGGTACAGACCTTTTGCATTGGCTTACTCTGACCCTTTAAATGCAACTTCGCTAAATATGGAACAATGGGGCCCTTACTTTTCTCAAACACCTCTACAAATCTAGTTAACAGTGTGTCGAGTCCACTGTTGAGACTATCACTCACTTGCACCTTTTGTATACGATGCCAGTCCAGTTTGAAACTTCGAAGCCAATCTCTTCCCACCAAATTTGGTCCATCACCCTCCACCACTATCAGCGTGCGCACCCTCACTTGCTGCCCATACCTTACTTTAACCTTGAGTTCACCACATACAGAAATCTTTTGACCAGTATATGTTGAGAGTCGTGCTGAACTAGGAGATAAAGTCATTTTTGGGAAATGTCTATTAAATGTGACTAGAGATATCAAGGTTACCGCTGCACCAGTATCAATTTCCATTGTAAGACATACACCCTGGATTTTAAACTCAGCCAACATGGGTTTCCTACCAGATGGTTCTGATAGGGTGCAAATACCTTCAGTTCTGTCATCCTCCTCTCCGGTTCTATCTTCATCACCTTCCTCAGTTTCTGTCTGTGACTGATTCTCTACCCAATGCAATTTACTACCCCTCTCCTTTCATTCTTCTGTTTTCTCCTACATACGGAAGCGATATGACCCGTCTTTCCACAGCAATGACACGTGGGGTCTATAAATTTACACTTGTTGGCAACATGATTTTTCTTGCCACAACGATAATATGCATTCCTACAAGGTGTTACCTGTTTTTCCGCAACCTGACTGACCTTTGGGTCCAGCTTCACACGCCCTACCGACAGGTCTTCGAACTGTAGCGCATTTTTCTGTGCCGCCTCCATAGCCTGAGCTACTTCCAGTGCCTTGGCAAGGTCCAGGTTCTGTTCAGTCAGCAGGCGCTTCTGTGTTGCTTCGTTTGACAAGCCACATACAAAATGGTCATGCAACACTTCTTTCAAATACCCCCCAAAGTCACATGTTGCAGATAGACGCCTTAGTTCTGCTATATAGTCTAATACTGACTCACTCTGTTCTTGGTTCCTACGGTGAAAGTGGAACTGCTCCACAATAGTTTGCGGCTTTGGTTCCAGGTGTTCTTTTAGCGTCTTAACTAATTGGCCAAATGTCTTTTTCTTCGGCGCCTCTGGGTGTAGCAGACTGCGTAGCAATACGTAAGTCTTGCTCCCTATAATGCTAAGCAAAACTGCCACCTTTTTTTCATTAGCAACATCATTTGCAACAAAATACAGTTGTACCCTTTCCAAATACGCCGATATTGACTCAGTACCCAATTCAAACTCACGAATGTGACCGAAAGCCACTGCCATAAGTACACCCTCATTGCCAGTGTAATAATTGAATCACTTAATCATCAGACTGACAATTACAGCAAAGCATACATTTATATAAATAAATATATACATCATTGCGCATGCGCATAGTCCATATAATGCAGTCATATATTACAGCTGGACACTGTCCCAAATAATGATTTGCCATAATTCAATTTTTTATAACACCTACATTCAACTATTGCTAGGAAAAGTATTGAACTTGACCTGCATATCATTAGCATGGTGGAGGCGGGTGTGGGGCAAGGAGGGCAAACTATGGTGTAAACTTTTCTAACATAGGAATGCTCATGGTATGCATTCAACCTATGTGCTATTTTAATGTCTATTGTGCTGACTCTCATCCCAGGAATACAATTGTACACCCACTTGTGCAGCAAAAAACTTTGCCATCCAGGCGTAGTTGCATTTAGCAATACTGGCACATAAGTCCTTTTAGGCGAGAAAAGTAAGGCTTAACTCCTTTTGATGTGCTTATGATGTTCTGTGCACGGTAAACAAAATGTGAAAGTAGCACTGCTAGCATGGCTTGTTATGCATATATCAAAATGAGCCTTGCTTTTCTCGACCCATTCTTAAAGGACTTCTACTACATGCAAGCAGGGCTTCCCGATTCATAGAGTTTTTTGCTGCCAATTTGGCTAATTTGTCATTTTTGTAGTAGCCAATTTTATTTTGCAGTAGCCAATACTTAAATCAACCTTTCAGAAATGAAAGCAATATTGTGAGTCTGCCATTTCTACACACGCACTCAATTACCATCGTTGCGTAAATTATATTCATGCTAATTATCGAATTGCCAAATTGGCGAATCCAAGATGCTTAAAATCGCCAAACAAGTATTTCTATCGCCCAGTGGCAAATTTTGTTGGAACTCTACCTATACTTTAGAGCAGCGGTTAACAAAGCGCAGCAACAGACCGAGTGAAAACAATGATGAGCAAAACACGCATCAGCAATCACATTGCATGCATACGGTATACAACTCATGGTTATATACGCACAGGGTTCTATTCATGCATTGAGAAAAAGTTCACGTCCTGCAGTCAGCTGTCATGTACTGTTAAATGGTGGAGCTCAACCCTATTCAGGAGTTTGTTGAGAGTGCACCTTTCCGACACTCCTCACACGAAACATAACTCCTCAGTCCACAATACTTCCTCAGCTTCTCGAATCTTTCAGGATTAACTCCTTTCTGAACTCAGGGTATGAACCGATTCGAACCTAATGACTGGACTAAAAGGCTCATCATAATCGAGTCCTTTCCGCTGTGAAAAGCCTTGTGCCACCAATCGCGCTTTATACCATTCTATGCGGTCGTAAGCGTCCATTTTCTGCTTAAACACCCACCGACACCCTACCGGTTTGCGATCTTTGGGCAGTTCTACTAAGTCCCATACATCATTCGACTTCATAGATTCCATTTCACTCTGCATAGCAGCTTTCCAGTGTTCCTTTTCCGAGCTGCTTAGTGCTTCTTGAACATTCTCGGGTTCCTGAGCCTCTGCTGCGTACACTCGCACTCCATAATAGTCCGGATGCCTTGTTTCTCGTGTAGATCTCCGTAGAGCCACCGGTTCTGGGTCAGCTAACTGATCTGCACGTCTTTCAGGTTCAGGTTCCCCTCCTAGTTCAAGTTCTCCTTCTGGTTCAGGCTCTCCTTCTGGCTCATTTATCTCGATTTGACCAGATTGAGTCTCCTCTTGTTTTGAGTCAACTCCTCTCGACGACTCGTTGAACACAACATTGCGACTGAGGATAATGCACGACGTCTTCGTGTCATATAGCCTGTAACCTTTTCTTTGTGTTGCATAGCCCAAGAAAATGCAACACTTTGCCTTAGGGTACAACTTCCCTCTTTCGTTTCTTGGTACATGCGGATAGGCAGCACATCCAAACACTCTCAGGTGTTTCACGTTAGGCTTCTTACCGAACCAAGCTTCAAACGGAGTTTTGCCACTAAGAGCCTTTGTGGGACTCCTGTTGATCAAGTAAGAGGCCGTAGACAACGCTTCAGCCCAAAAACAATGCCGTAAACCAGAATCTGCCAGCATACAACGCACCGCTCCAACAACGTACGATTTAGACGTTCCGCAACACCGTTTTGTTCAGGTGTTTTAGGAATGGTGTACTCATGCTTGATTCCTTCGTTTTTAAGAAAACCTTTGAACTCCGCCGAGCAGAATTCCTCGCCATTATCCGTCCTAAGGGTTTTGAGCCTGTGACCGGATGACTTCTCCACCAGCAACTTCCACTCTTTGAAAACTTGAAACACTTCATGCTTATTTCGCAACACGTATGTCCATACGTAGTGTGTCTTGTCATCAACGAAAGTCAGGAAATACTCTGCTCCCGCAAGCGACGGCGAGCTCAATTTTCCACACAAGTCGCTGTGAATGATCCCTAACAGCTCATCAGCCCTTTGTCGTTGGCCTTCCGTAAATGGAGTTCGATGACTCTTTCCGCTCACACACGCTTCACAAAAACCGATTTCTCTTGACATGCTGTAATCGAAACCATTCACCAAGTTCTCTTTCAATAACTTCTGCAGGTTTCTTTCTCCTAGGTGACCAAATCTACAATGCCAAATACTCTCCTTCGATGAATCACCGACAACATTAACTTGACAGTTTTTCGGCGATTCACTGACGAGGTAGTAGAGGTTCCCCACGTTGGAAGCCACAGCGATAAGCTTTCCTTGACTGTCCCGAATACAGCCTTGACGCTTATCGAAGGAGACATGATTTCTGGCCTCAGCCACCTTGGGCACACTCAACAGATTGTACGTCAGCTTAGGCACATGGAGGACATCCTTTAAACTTCCTATTTGTGACGCTCTGCCTGGCAAGTTCAGCTTCAATGTCACAACACCAGTTCCAATTGCTTCTACTTGATGTCCATCTCCTAGTGTAACCTGAAGAGACTTCTGTAACGGAAGATACGTGTCAAACTGCTCTTTTGTGCTACAAATATGACAGGTAGCTCCCGAGTCCATTATCCAGTGATACGTTGGCTCGATCACATGCTTTAAGCAGACTATGCTTTACCAGCCCAACCTTCACTGATTTACCTTTGTCATTAGGACTTAACTCCTGTCTCCCTTTCAAACGTTCTGGACAATTCCTCTGGAAGTGTCCCAGCTTCTCCTTCTGCTTCCTTTCCACATAAAGCAATTGTTCCGTCACGGTCTCCATCTTGGGAACTTCTTCACTGACTTCAAGTGCAGTAACGAGAGAGTCCGGCAAAGTAGCGAGCAGATACACAACTTGGTCATCCTCTTCTATGGCATCACCCACGATAGCCAGTTCACTGAACAGCTCCGTCATAATCTTAACATGTTCTTGAATGGATTCTCCTTCTCTAAAACGCATCGAGTGCAACTTACAGCGCAGGGCTAACCTGTTTGCCCACGTTTTCCTCTGAAACTGATCCTGCAATTTCTTCCACACGACGACCGGATCGTCTGGGTCTGATCCAACCAGATACAGCAATTCAGGATCAATTGCTAGCACAATTATAGCCAAAGCACGGTCCTTTCTAGCGAGAAACTTTGTGCGACGTTCGCTTTTCTTGTGAGGTTCCGTCTCTGTTCCTGAAACAATTCCCCACAGTCCATCACGCACCAAAGCCATGCGACACTGGACTTTCCATGTAGGATAGTTTGTTCTCTTTAGTGGAGCAATGCTAACAACCTTGGTCTCTGTTGCCATCCTGGGCCCATAACCTGTTGGAACTCTACCTATACATTAGAGCAGCGGTGAACAAAGCGCAGCAACAGACCGAGTGAAAACAATGATGAGCAAAACACGCATCAGCAATCACATTGCATACATACGATATACAGCTCATGGTTATATATGCACAGGGTCTATTCATGCATTGAGAAAAAGTTCACGTCCTGCAGTCAGCTGTCATGTACTGTTAAATGGTGGAGCTCAACCCTATTCAGGAGTTTGTTGAGAGTGCACCTTTCCGACAAATTTGGCGAGCGTGTCGGGAAGCACTGGCAAATACTGTTAAATGTAACTAGGTCCCTTCAACGACCTAATGGCAATAACTTTTTTAGCTGTGCACCCAGGTATACATGTATGGATGACAGTCAGGACAATAGACATTAAATAATGTCTGCCACAAAACAAGAATCGTATCCAAGAATTTTGAGAAGGGGGGGGGGGCAGGTTATAAAAAGAACCTATGTGGAAATGAGGCAATTTGATATGACAAGTAAAGAAAAACATTCCCTAACGAGAAAGTTGGTGGGATGTAGGAATTGGAGGCAAAGATGGTGTAAAAAGGAGGGAACAACTTGTTTTGGGGAAAGTAAAATGAGACAAAAATTCTATATTTAGCACTAAGTGCTTTTGGTTCTGTTACATTTACATGTGCTAAATATAGGATTTTTGTCTCATTTTTCTTTTCCCAAAACCTTGCTCCCTCCTTTTTACACCATCATTGCCTCCAATTCCTTTATCCCACCAACTTTCTCGTTCGAGAATGTTTTTCTTTACTTGTTTCCTCTATTTTTTGATTATATTTTATTGTCGATGATATTTGTAAATAGTGGCAAGTGCTGACAAGTTATTGTTATAATGTAGCCTCTTTAATTGAAGCACTTCAATTACCGTCACGAGCAGACGCCCGCTTTTGTTCAGGATCAGCATTGTACTGAACACGGGAGGACTCTACTCGTCATCTCGACTTTGGAGGTATTCCTCTCGTCGGTTAGCTCTCCTCTTTTGTTGACGTGAAGGCATTTTGACAAAAACAACATTGCTAGCCAAAAAGTGGTGAACAAAACTGCGATCAAATGAAATCCCACCTCTAAATATATGTGAATGTTGCCATGGGAACGCTTAATATGCTTTATTCATATATCTGATACCTGAAGATGTCCTTCCAAGAGATTCTAAAGCGGTTGGTATAATTTGCGCTCTATAAAACCATTCCTATACCAAATTATACTCACCCAAGAATTAGAAGACGATGATGATGGCGGAGAAGAATCGGTCTGGGAACAAGGGGAAATAAAAACCGAGCTTTTGTGTTTTCTTAAAGCAAACTGTTTGAAGACTGGAACAAAACATATAAATGATCGTATTTGCCTTCTGGTTTGATAGCAACAAAGAGCTAAACTATCCATTCCTTGGTACGCGAGTTATACGCGGTCGTGTTTTTTAATGATTTCACGACCCGGATCAATTCCTATATAGGTTCCTGATAGTGATCTTTATTATGTGGTATAAAGCATGTTAAGTAAACAAAAGCACAATACCTTAATTTATAATAAATGAGTTTATGATGATTCCCCAGATGCACTTAAATGGTGGATGCATGATGGACAAGGCGCGCCATTGGGCACAGCTCTTGCAGCAATTGCTGGAAATAATTAGATTTCTTTAATGCTTATACTCCATATATGCAGTTCAAAAATGCCTTGCAGCAGCACGCATGAACCTGCATGCAGAAATAGCACAGATATACTGTCATTTAGGCTTTTCTTTGTCCTACAATGATACAAAAAGCCTTCATGGATGTATTTTGATCAATGATTCCACAATTATGGGCATTGGAGAAATGATTCAGCTGTTAGCTTCTCTTCAGTTATGCGAGCATAACATGGGTGTTTCTTTGTAATTTAGGTAACAACCAAGCTCTGCCATCAGTCATAATCAACCTTCTGATGACATTTAAACTGTCGTTCATTTATTTGAATTGGCCCAACCTGGTTTCAGCTGGCTTACAGCTTGAGATAGTGTGGTGCCAATTTGTCTACAAAAAAGCTCCACTGGACTTAGTCTACACCGGTCATGGAAATGGTGTTCAATAGAGCTAAAAATGAATCCTCTGCATGCAGTAGCAAGGACCTCCCTCTGCCTGGCATTACCTCTTGGATAGTGTGGACTACTAGTTTTATATCTAAATCCATACAGCAAGGCAAAGTCTTTCATTTCATGTGAGGAATACTAGGTACCATTATCACTAATAAATTCTTCTGGTATGCTGTGCTAAGCAAACACTGACTTCAACAAGAAATAACTTTGGTAGATGTGGTGATGAAGTTAAATATTACTTCAGAATTTAAGGTCATACCTGCTTCCTCAATTCTCTTCAATACTGCTTTGAGTCGTTCATCATGCAACTCTTGACTACTGCCGAACACCAGCACATCATCCATCTGGCAGTCTTCAGAAATAGCTCTGGGCACACGAAATACCAAAAGGAAGCTTGGTGAAACAATATCGACTTAAAGGTGTTATGAAACTTGTCAGGAGTGGAACTGCTTACCAAGGGATATTTGCCAAAAACCAGAATTAGCATCAAATATCAGTGGCTCCACTTAATTGTGCCAGATAAACACACATGCTTGAGAATGAGCACAGCGCAAGCATGCAAAAAAAAAAAAAAACGAATGCTTCCGTATTATTGTACAACTATAACCTCATGATATCTAATTGCAGCATTGTTCATTGTGTGGAACTCAGACATATGGGGTGAACCAAACAGTTTGCACCATACCCTTGAATGTTGAATATTTAATGAGCTGCCTGGAACATTCTGTAAAATAGCAATTAAGAATAATTGCATTCCTAACACTGTTAAAGGGACAGGTAAAGTGGGGGACAGCATTGAGAAAGTATACTGCAATGTGATGGTCAAATATAATATTCCATACAATTATAAATAGCTCTTTAAATCTGCCATATTAGGACAAAGTTTATCTTATTTTAGGACTGATGAGAGCCTCATTTTTACAAGTTAAAGAAGTAATTAATGTTTCTCTAGCCTACACAGCCCCCTTCATAGAAAATGGCTGTTTCAAGGGTGTACTCGAGTCTTGAGTTCTCACTGAAAAGTCATTCTCTCTTAAACAGGGCAGTTGCTAAGGAACTTAAATTTCAAGTAGTTTGGGAATGAAACACAGAAAAAAAGATGTGAAAAGTTGTTATGGATGCTTCACCTCAATGCTGTCCCCCACTATAAGAAGGCACAGTACTGATGGGATTTAGGAGAGGGGATGCCAATTACTCATTTGTGCCCCCCCCCCCCCCCTCCCAAGAGCAAACCAAGCAGCTGCTGTAGATACAGTACTGAAAACATATAGTATTGAATAGAGAAATTTATACATCAACTCTTCAAATGTACTGTACTCTAAATGTTACTAAAATCCTAGACTCTATTTTAAATATTTTATTGTCAATGCATTCATTCAACTTCAATACTACCACCATGTTTTAGGCACTGCCTCCACTTAATAGTCCTGTTTCAACCTTTCGTATAATCACACAGCAGCAGACATTAAGTATTATGATCAGAATAGCAATAGTGCGAATATGAATTCCACTCTGACACAGCAGACTTTTAGCGGATTAGTTTATACCATCAAAGATGACATTTCAGAATGTTAAAATAACAAAGCTAGGTTTTGCTATTGTAAATTGTTTCAGTGTATCTTCATTTAATTTTTTAGAACTGCAAGAGGCTATTGGAAGAATTAATAAATCTGTGCTGAAAGGT
This sequence comes from Eunapius fragilis, assembly GCA_963681505.1. Taxonomy (NCBI): domain Eukaryota; kingdom Metazoa; phylum Porifera; class Demospongiae; order Spongillida; family Spongillidae; genus Eunapius; species Eunapius fragilis. The sequence continues at coordinate 4,230,651 of OY811986.1, read as the reverse complement.
AGAACATTAAAGGCAGTTGTGCAAATTGTTAAAAAGGAAAGTGTCATCTCTGAAGATACCTCAAATCTGCTCCTTCAGAACATGCCTGATGATGTAGATGAAGAATACCTAAAAGTGGTATTGAGTACAACAATGGGAGTTGATGATGGTGAATTTTCAGTTAAATGTCTTGGAAGTGCTGCTGCACTGCTCACATTTACGAAGTGTTTGCCTAGCAGTGGTAAGTCATACTAGAATTCTCTCAGTATGCAAATGATGTGGTTTTATGTACATTTACAAAAGTATGGAATGGTTTGATGCTATCTTCTATGCAACCACACTCCAATTAAAATGCATTACTGAAAGGAGGTGAACCCCTTATTTAAACACAAACCCTTTGTATGTCAGACGTGTGACTGTACAGCATTTATTAGAGGGCAACATTGACTCATGCATATATAAAACATGTATACTTGTATTTAGATGCATGGTATGCATGTTTCATACTTGTTACTGCCATTGGAAGAAAGCAGGTGCCCCACTAAGCCCAAATGGGAAAATCCTGAACTGAATCATCCATAAAGAATGAAAAGTCTCTATCCAAGATAATGCATACTCATGATCCATCTTTTTTCTTGGTCAATAATTGGTGCAACTCATTCTCTCTGTCCCATTTCAGTATTGTATCTTGCATTCTATACCACTTGTGCCTTATTTGTTTGGTACTTTGAAATGGGGTTGCTCCAAAAATTATTAGGGGTTAACCATGTGGTGTTGATGTTACAATTCATGGTTCATTTTGTATTACGGGGGGAGAATGTGTCACATTATTAGTGCAAACAGTTAACCTATTTAGCCCACATTTATCATTGCAGGATGCTACCCAAGTTAATATACTCAAACATGGTATTTCTCAAAATAGGGAGGTACATTACTGCTGATATAAAACAATGAAAGGTAGTTGTGTTATAAAATGCAATATTTCCCTTAGGCAAAGGTAGATAAACATATTTGTAATTGGTAATCTTCCATTGATAGTTTATTTGCTAGTAATTCAAGTTTTAACAAGTAATAAAAACATTCTCTATGAGATATAAAACAAGGGTCAAATAATAAGGGACAATGGAATAGTCATATATTTCGCACATTTGTAGGACATTATGTTGTTCATCAGTGTACGAAATACTGGACTATTTCATACGCCATATTTGTACCTTGAAATTGAAATGTTATTAATAGATAGATTTTCGGTTTTCGGCTATTTAGAAATAAGTAACTTATTTTGAAAACCAGGACAAGAGGTTTTCCTACATGTATGCTCATCTTGGTGCTTAGCTCCAATCGTAATAATATGCTCAACACTCAATCATAAGATCTATTGTCCTGTATGTACAGCAAAAAAAGTTTTTGCCGTTTGTCTTTCTAGGTGCTCGTAAAACAAGCCATGCTAGTTTTTCCGCACGGTACATTGAACTTATCCAAACGCTATCAAGTGGCATATCTTAAACAATAAGGTCATTCTCTCCGAATTATATAAGGTACTTAGGGGCCGGAATGGAGACTCCATAGACTGGAACCAGAACTACCAATTGTTGATGATTTATTTTAATAATTCAACACCAAAAAACATGGCGGACTCAAACTGCGCATGCGTGCGTAAATTAAAAGATGGAGGATGAGAAAAAATTGAAGGCACTGTGCTTGGTTAAATACTTACTTATCCAAATGCTATCAAGGTGGCATATCTTTAACAATAAGGAGGATCTTAACAAAAAAAATTTTCAAAAAAAAAAAAATCGTTATGGGTACAGCCACTTTAAAGTAAATAAGTAAATAATCGTTTTCTGGATTCACTGAGAGGTGGCTGTCACACTCATTGCCATCTTTTCTTTAACAGTCTCGCAACTGTCGCGCTCATAGGCTATCTTCTTTTCTGTATCAGCCTTGTGGCTTACCATTAGTCGGTGAATAGCATAGTAGGTGTATGGCCCAGGTACCAGATTGTTTGTTTATCTAGCTCTATATACCAAATTAGATACTACTTGCTTTCTATCTTGCCCGATGTGCCGTACATGTATCTGACCCCTAAAGATAAAATCTGGATATATGCCGAAGCAATTGGTGCTGTTGACACTCTTCAACATCGTTTCTAACTCAAGTTCTTCGTGGCAAAAGGAGAAGAAGATATATGGCGCGGAGATTAATGGTTGGACCGGGTACGAGACATGGGCACGAGGATTTTTGTTCTCGAATAGTGTGCTGTGTTATGACATGAAACCAAAGCAAAACCGTTCTTATTTGTAATATTGTTTGATAGTGACAATGTGGTAAATGATCCAATTCACGGTCATCCCTCCAGACTTGAGGGTTTTTTAATGACATTCATTACCCAGCATCAATCCTATATGGAACCTGCTTCTACAGGTTCCGACAATTCAGGGTTAACCCTTCAATTGCATTATAACCTTATACTAAATGTTATTATTTACTTGTGATCAATGTATGTAAAACAAATTTGAACATACACGTTATCTTACACTCATATTACATTGCAATCCATGTTTGTATACATAGAATGCCTTTGTGTCTATTGTTTTTTGTACAGCTTTGCAAGATAGAGCTCACAAGATTGAAAGGAAACCTGTGAAGGGCAAGGCTATAAAAGCTGTTTGCTGGAAACCAGAACCATGTATTTGCATAAGAAATATCACGCAACATTATGATGAAGAATTTCTAAAGAGTTACTTCGAAAAGAAGCATTTTGGAGGAAGCAAGGTTGCATCAGTGGAGCTACTTGGAAATGGTGAAGCTGTAGTCATATTCACCGATCACAGAGGTAGAAAAAGTGCATGTCTTTTTAAAGTACCATAAATCATTATTGATGTTAACAATAAATCCCCTGATTATTGAATAGTTACTGCCATGAGGAGTGCGATGACTTCATTATACAATCTGGGATTGATTTGCCCTCATTAAATGTTAAGCTCCTTACATCATAACTGACAGTGCAGAGTTTCTTTGTACCTGTTTAGTTACTACTAACATTTTTGACATTGTACAAAGTGGAGCCAGAGATACTACTTAAAGGGATTGGAAACGCAGGCAATCAGCACCAATTAACATGCACACTCCTGGAATGTATCAGTACAAGTTGCCATGACTATTTCCACGTTCCTGATTAAATTTTCTTCCACCCATCACCTTTGTAGAAATTCACTAAACAAATGGGACATGTTTGGCCTTTAAAAACATGTGATGGGCACACAATAGGCTATGTGAATAATATATGCCAAACATGACGATAACAGCTTGTCTAGATCGGTTGATTTTCACCCCTAAGTTACAAAATAGCCTATTTTCCTTCTCCCTCAATTATAAAAGATGTTACAACAAATCTAGCGACACTTATTTAGTCATGATCTATAAGCTGCCAGTATTAAAATCGAAAAAGTTGGTTACCTTGTAGAATTCAAAACTTGTATTCAAACTACAAAATCCGCCCACTCTTTTGGTCTACTTAGGTGTGATTCACGTCTGCAAGGATTGTGTGTGCTAAAATTGCTGAAGTAATAGCACTTGATCCGTTTCCAATCTCTTTATATAGTATCTTTGGTGGAACTAATTTGCACTAGCCTGGTGTGTGTGTGTGTGTGTGTGTGTGTGTGTGTGTGTGTGTGTGTGTGTGTGTGTGTGTGTGTGTGTGTGTGCGTGGCATGTGTGTGTTATGGAACAAGTTAACTTCTTGGCATGTTTGCATCTAGAGCATATTCAAGAAACAAGAAATTAACACTCTTCTCTCTACATATCCTTATAATGAATGTGTTTTCTCCATTATTGTAGCAATGAAGAACGTGATCCAAACACCCCTTAACACTCTTGGTGAAAGTGTAACTGTAATCCAAAATAATCCACTTGAAAATTCAAAACATACTCAGTCAGTCCTACAAAATATGCAAGTCAAACTGTCCCCAGCAATAGTGAAAGCTTTGCATGGTGACAACAGCAACTTGATTAGGCTTTTAAACAGTCTACATGTCACTGTTAGTGTGGATGTGGATCAGGCAATCGTATATATTGTTCCATCCAAACTAACGATTGCAGGATGGGTGACAAAATGCGAGTCAATAGTGAATCGATATATTGAGAACAATTTTGCAGAAAGAGATCTTCCTATTTCCAAAGATGCTGCATTAGAGATAATCAAAATATTGCAACCAAGGAACAAAGAGATTACATATTCAATATCTGATGATGATAGCATCCTTCATTTGGTGGGTCATCCTAACTTGCTCATTCAGATCCAAGATCAAGTTAATGAAATAGTAGCTGATTTCACTGTTGTCGATAAGCAGATTAAATTGGACCCTGAAGATTATGAGTTTCTATTACAAATTAAGCAGCAAGAAATGACAAAAACGTTTTGTGATGTAACAATTAATTTCATCCCTCCATGCAGTGTCAGTGTTAATGGTGCTGCAAAGAAAGTGAAAATATTCGAAGAGAACATCTTAACACTATCTGTTCATATGTCTGTTGCAATGGCATTGGATCCATTGCTTGCAGATTTTGCATGCACAAAAAACGGCCGTGAGCAGATAAGATGTCACATCAGTTCTACCCATGACATTTCTGTTGCTGTATTCATAAAACAGAGTGGTACTACCAGCACTGTACTTATTTTATATGGTTCACCCAATACCCCAAAAAATGTTGTCAAAGCTGTGAGTGACATTCAGAAGGAGCTGGGTCTTGAAACGATAGCAATCACTTCTAAATGTTATGCTAAACTTTGTGAGCAGGGTACAAGTAAGGAATGTAATGAACTTTATGCACAGTTACAAAAGGATCATAGTGTTGTTATAAGCACTTCGAAGTCCTCTATTAGTGTTGCAGGATTCAAAAATAATGTTAACCAAGCCCTCTGCAAACTAAATGAGTTTATTCAAGCTAAATGTAAAGTCAGGCGCTCTATTCAAATTGAAGATTGTATGTGGCAACTTCTTCAATGCCACAAGAAGTCAGAGTGGGACTCACTAGTTACAGGTGCTAAGAATGTTGAGGTTGCTTCCATGTCAGATACTAAGAGCACAACTGTTACCTTTCAGGGATCGATTGATACCGTTGATGAGGCATGCGAAGCATTATTAGCAATGCAAAGTAGGACTTCAAGAAAAGATGTCTACCCACCTGCATGTGTAGTTGGCTTTCAAGAGTATGCTAAGAGCAATGAATGGAAAACCTTTCTTTCTGGAGCAGAAGCAATGAATAAAGTTTGCATAACAATTCTAGATTCTGCAACTGTTACTGACTCTGATATAGCAATTACAAAAGAAGCTAAAATCAAAGTCTGTAAAGCTATATCCCTGCCATGTAGCACAGAACCAGATATGCAGTGTGATGACAGCATTCTTCATTCAAATATGTGGGACCCTTCAAATCTCAAAAATGTCAAGGTGCATAAGGGAAGCCTACTTGATGTGAAGGTATGATAATAAATTTTGATTATATAACTACTGTTATTTTTAACAGGCTGATGTATACGTTAATTCATCAAATTCCAACTTGGACCTAAGCGGAGGCATCATTTCAAAGATCCTTATTGATGCTGCTGGACCTAGTCTGCAGGAAGAGTGTAGTCAGAAGGCTCCTATTGCTCCTGGACAGATTGCTATCACAGGAAGTGGAAATATCAATTGCAAGTACCTATTCCATCTTGCCCTAAATAATTATGATGGACCTGGAGGAAGTGCTGAAAAGGTAACTTTACATGCAACTTGTAAAGTTAGGTTTACTTGCGTTGCTTTATTTAGTTCTGATGATACTAGTAATGTTATTCAGCTCCGCGTTGTTACGTTGCCATAAACGATATGTACAATAATTTTAAAATTTTCAGGAGGCATTTCTATTCCATAAATTAGTTTTGCCTTATGACTTTCATTGCCGGACTCCTATGGAAGTGAAACACAGCTTAAAAATCTCTTATTGTTTGGGAAGATTGAAGCATCAGAGGCCATTGACAACAGCTAAAAACCAGCCTTACCATACACGTAATTTTGCCAAAATCCAGAAATTTTGTTGTAGCGCATGTCTGACTTAATGTTTTTACTAGTAGTGTGTATGTAGCATGTGATAGTACTAGAATTCACATGGTAAATACAAATCATTTTAGGCACTCAAAGAATCAATGGACAAGTGTCTATATGAGTGCATGCAGCAGAAAATCTCGTCAGTTGCTTTTCCAGCACTTGGTACAGGGCAGCTAAGTTTTCCACCTCAAGTGGCGGCTAAGTTAATGCTGGAATCAGTTGCCGCTATGAAAGACTCATCTGGATTAACGGTACATATTGTGATTTTTATGGATACTATTTATAAAGCATTCGAAGAGGTGAAACTATTCCTGGAGCAAAATACTTCTAAAACCGTGTCCAAATGGGCATCAGTGTCCATTGAACAACCCCCTCAAAGACATATCTCTACTAGTTGCAGCCTCAAAAAGGCAACACATGTTCCTTCATCAATTGCATCATCTAACAATAAATTTAGTGTCAATGGTGTCACAGTTGAAATTGTTCGTGGTGATTTAACACATCAGTCCACAGATGTGATAGTTAACAGCACAAGTTCTGATATGAAAAGTACATCAGGTGTCTCTGGGGCCGTCTTGAAGAATGGTGGACCTGAACTTGTAAAAGCATGTGAGGCATACATTGCTCAAAGCAAGAAGCTGGATGTGGGTGAGGTAGCTGTCACACCAGCCAGTGGAAGTCTGAAGTGCAAGTTTGTTTTTCACATCAACGTTAATCCATCGCAGCTTCTGTTGGCAGTAACAACATGCCTGAATATAGCTGACAGCCAGAAACATCTGTCAATATCATTTCCTGCTCTTGCAACTGGTAATCATAAATCTGCAGTTGACAAGGTAGCTAGCGAAATGTGTAATGCTGTCCATCGTTATGCATTACAAAACCCTCAATATATGACATTAATATATATTGTCATCTTTCAGTCAGAACTATTTGATCCATTCTTGAAGGCATTTCACCTCTGCTATTCCACAAACTTCCCTTTATCTTCAGATACTGCATGTGTTGATGTACCCACAAGGAGCAAAACTATAATTACTTCTGTACCTAGAGACAGTAGTGCATCTTCATTTGTGTTTAAAATTATTGGAAACAGTGATCAAGGCGTACAAGCAGCTGCTACATTGCTTGATGAACACTTATGTAATAGCTTTTCGTGTGAAAAAATTGATAATGTAGTAGTCAATCCATCTCTAGACGTGACCAAATCCTGCAGTGACAATTATATAACCCTTCACCATGATTCGATGCAGAATACCATAACTTTGATTGGACGGAAGTTGTGGGTTGAGCAGATTCGCAGAAAGATTGATTATGATAACACCAAGCACAAACAAATGATAAGCGTTAAACGTGAAGCAGAACTCTTACAGAAGCATGTTGAATGGCAACATCAAATATCTGATATGTCTTACGTTCCATACAGCACTGAGGTAAACTTCCTAATTGAAACAGCATATCAATCTAAGCTTCCAAAATATGACCATATTGACTCATCTGACTCATTTTGTGTTGATTTCAAAGCCTTCACTGAAACAAAAACAAACCCTAATTGCCCACCCGTATCTGTAAGGCGAGAAGACCTGCTGTCTCGTTACCATGAAGGTAAGCATATTATACACACTTTTTGCATTCAAAGAAACTTCCCATCCTTTTTTGTAGAAATACCAAAATCATGGGAGAAAATGCCTATTGATTTGCAGACAAAAAAAGAAGCCATGTATCATTTGTTTGATGTGGTAGATACCTCTAAAGAATTTATTGATGTGCAACAAAAATTTGCATCATCTGTTCGTGCTAAAAAAATTGTTAGTATAAAGCGTGTTCAAAATACTGTCTTATATGGGCAATATGTTGCTAGAAAGAAAGCAATGGAGTCATTGAATCCACCAGGTACAAAGAATGAGAGATTGCTGTTTCATGGAACAAAGTCAGACATTTGTCAAAAGATTAATTCTCAAGGTTTCAACAGGAGTTATGCTGGTGCAAATGGTAAGTCACTCATCATTTACCTTTTTACAGAGTTCAATATGTCTCATTATCCACAGCAACTCGCTTTGGTAAAGGTGTTTATTTTGCAGTCAATGCATCCTATTCTGCTAATGCAACTTACTCTCCACCCGATACCAATGGAAACAAACACATGTACCTTGTCCGTGTATTGACTGGCGAGTACACTAATGGAGATGACACTATGATAGTAGCACCAGCAAAAGATCCGGTTAAGAATCCAAATGTATTATTTGATTCTGTTGTTGATAATATCACAACTCCATCAATGTACATAGTTTTTCAAGATGCCCAAGCATACCCTGAATATCTCATAACATTTCAAGTGTGATAAAGTGGATTAAAGTTCCAAATGCGTGCCCATTGTATTGTAATGGTGTGTATATTATATGCATTCATCAATTGATGCCATAATATTTTTAGTGAAGTGTTTAGGAGTATTTACAGTATGACTAATTTCCTCCCTCAGGATGATCATTAGGTTATGAGGAATGTATATAGGATATTTCATTATTTTGCCAATCTCATAGGTAATAATAGAAGTTGTTACAAGTTTATTGAAGCAATATGGTGCTTCTTTAAAGAGGAAACTTTGTTTTTATGTTAATATTAATGTGATCAATGCTGTGAAGTTTGTGGTTACACCAAGCCAAACATCGAAAATCTTGCCTATGGATAATACATCTAACGATGCACAGTGTGATAAGCGATATTAACCATGCATGGAATAAGCTAATTCCCATGTCCATGCTAGTGCAGCTTGCGTTATTGTGATCCTAGCCAGTCCTGGCAACTAGTTAAATACTTTTCCTTCTCCAGTGTGCTAAAGTTTTAGATCACAATATAATCATATCTATTATCATGTGTGTCAGGCGTAAAGTAAAAAAAGGTTTTGTCTTGTAATTAAATGATATAGATACATAGTACAAGTCCTTTTAGGATCAGGCTGAGATAGCTAAGCCTTAAATTCTTGGAATATTTATAAATCAAGCTCTGCAAGTAGATATACAGGTACAGTGCTAGCGAATTGAACATATTACGCATAAAGGTTTTGACATGAATGGCAGATGGCTGTTTTAAGGACTATTAATAGTACTAGTCACTATAGACAATCGAGAACGTACAGCTGTCTTTTCAGAGAACGTACAGGAGACTGAGGTATACCAACAGCACAAATACTGCAGAGATGTCACATTTTGATTACTACAACACGTGTGATAATGTTAATTATATTTAGAATTGAGTTTATTTTATTTGTTTTTTAACATGTATTCATTTTTTATACATTAATTATTATTACAAGCAAGGATAAATGAGACGTGCAACACAACAACAAAATCTAAGTTATAGAAGCATCCACACCTCAACCCTTGTCCTCTGAATGCCGAAATTTTGCGCGGGAATGCAAGGCTCTAGCATTGCAGCAAACTAAGGTCAGGTTCAGTCTCTGATAAATGCTTGTTGTGGCTTTTGACTTGCTGCACTGCAGCTGCAAGGTGGGAAACTGAGCTCTGCGTTTCTTCACCCCAACGCCCATAGGTCTCTACCGCTAAGGGGATGCAGACCCAACCTAGCTCTCTGCACCTGTGGTTGTTGGCATTGTGGCCCTATGACAAAATTGGGCAAAAACATCCCTCAAGGCATTGTGATGCACAACAACATCACTACCCCCTTTGCACATCACAGCATGATGCCCAAGAGAAGAGGCTCCAGCTAGTGGTCAGGGCAGTAAGGGCAACATAGCTGTGACGATGTGTCCATCCCAAGCCACCATTTTTAGGCAATCAAGAACTCTTCTGGCTCCAAGCTAAGATTAAGTCCCCTAGATGGAATGACAGCTGCCAAGAGGAAGCATGACGTGACAAGACAGATAACAGATGGGCACGGTTGGCCAGAGATGAGATAACGCACAGCTGGTCGAATTGATGGTCATCAATTCTGGTCGATAAGTATTTTTGACTGAGACCAGAATCTAGCAAAGACTCGACTGAGACTGATCTTGCATGAGGAACCAAGCTATTCTAAATGGTTACAGCTTGCAGAGTGAACTCATCGAGAGGATCTGAACAACCAGTTTGGATAACTGATGCCAAGTAAGCAGCTGAACACTGTAACTCCAACCTATAGAGGCCTAGACCCCCCCCCCCCCCCATCCCTACTAAGGTTCAACTGAACTTGCCGCCAATTTGAATCTTATTAATTATTATTTTTATTGCTCACAAATTAGTTAATTATACACAACATTCACAGCTGACAGGAACTTCTAAACAGGGAATAATTGCACGTACAGGATTAAAAAGTCAAGTTATGACGTTAACACACAGATAAAGTCAAGTCACAAGGGCAGGAACTCCCTTGCCAAGATTGCTCTGGCAATGGACCTGACCAAGGTGATGTTCAGCCTCTACTGTAAATGTCTGCCAAGATGGAAGGTTTCGGAGAAGACATGCTGATGGCAAGGTGGGATGCCAACCTAGAGAACGTGAGGTAAGCCTCCTTAACCCAGTTGCAGAATGTCTCAACAGCTAAGGGAATGCATGTCCACCTGACATTTGGGACCATTGGTGAGAAGCTTGCGGGTCTCCGCTGCCATAGAAGCTGCACCAGATGATCTGCATGACTCCCTTAGTATGACTAGGCAAAAAGGAGATGTTACAGTGACATCAAAAGCTGCAGGCTTGCCCCTGTCCCACCCAGCATTGAGCACATCTGCAGGTCTGGTGTGGCTGTGATCTCTCGTAAGACCATGACCCTTCTCCACACTCACACACAGATGAGCTTGCCGACAGAAGTTCACAAAGACATCACACAAGTGATTGTGCTGCATCACCACATCTCCCCCATGTCTGCAGGTTACAGCATGGTGACCCAGGGGATCAAGAGCAACATCCTGGCAAAGGGGGCACACAGTCCTATCGACACCCACACCTAGCCACCACCTCACTGCAGTCTGGACCATATGTAGACCTAAGCCCATAGAAGGGACCTCTGACAACCATGAAGATGAATGACGGGCTGAAACAGACAGGAGTCTGGCTTTGTTGACTGGGCAGGATACTCCACCAAAGATTTTAATTGATCCTAATCAATCTTGCTGGACAGCTCTCTCTGAGTGGTGGGAGAAGTGAGGCAGACTCAGCTGTGATTGCATGATGTGAGAGGAGACCTTGGAGTTCACCATGTGTGGCAGTAGTGCCGCCGCTGAGATCCAAGATGGAGGGAGGCAGCTGGAGGAGATGGCCAGCACAGCTGCACATGAGCTGGGTCACAACCTGAACATGGCTCATGACGACAGTCCCACCGGAACCCGTGTGTCCCGGTACATCCGCGTTATAACCACACATAGAATAATTTTGTCATAACTTTCACATGTCATTAGTGGAACTGTGATCAATTTTTTTGTGGCTGGCTGTAGTAGTATATCATTTTTGCACTCATATGCCTGGGTAGAAAGGTCACAGCCACATCTCAGTGCCTTCTCAGATACCATTTCCATAGACAGGGGCTACTATTGTCATGTTGGGGTTGTTTGTCAGGCATAGCCCAAGTTCTTTGCAGCAAGCTGCAGTCACTCGGGGCAGGGTTGCTCAACACAAGAGGCCATGATGCATTTGGTCTTGGTGGCAGTATAGTCAGTGCAGATGCAGGCTTCTACATAAGGAAGTGACACTGCGGATCCATTATGGTATGGCACATGTAGATAAATTCAGAAGTAAGCATAAACCAGGAGACAGTGAGTATGATAGATGCATTATGGTATTGGAATTGTTTGTGCAAGGTTCTATGAACCATTATTTAGCTTTTTAATCCAGCCAGCTTGGCTGAAATGGGGGATAAGCATCCTGTGCTACTAAGTGGCAATGGCTTAGACTTCGCTCCCTCTCTTGCCATGCTGCTGCCGCCTTTATTGCCTCGCTTTCCTCATCAATCCAATTATCACCATTTTCAGGAGGCAGTCATAGCCTTATGGAAGGGGTGCTGGGGGTGGAGCTATTTGGGTGTGAACAGCATGTTGATTTGAAACTGCCATCTATCTCCAAAATGTATTGGTGAAACTTTTCATCTGAACCATGTATAAAATTTCTGATGCTACTTGGCACACTGTTGCTCATATGTTAGAAGCATCAACGCTGTCATGAGGTGTAGTTATTGGCTTTTGTATGCTTAGAACCCCAACTAGAGGGTGCTTGAATTTTATACAATGGTAATCATGTCGATCCGTTCAACCAGGTGATGGCCTGTTACCCTCGTCTTAATAATTTCCACATGTCATACCTCATCTTTCCTCATGTTCTCATCATACCATACCTAATCGCATTTTCTTAATTCCAAGTCATCAATCTATATGCAAATTAAATTTACTGTAGCCACACAACATATTATTAGCAAATTAATTTTCTGCAAACTAATAGGTTCAGTTCCTTGGAAATACAGTGGGCTTTGCAGGTTTGAAGCCAACCTCCATTCCTGGACCAGGTGCAGGCTTTGGACGGACTGGTGGCTCTTGTTTGGGGGAGGTGGCCTTGTAACTGCACGAGCAGGACCACTGGCCTTGGGGACTTCATAACCAGGGGGAGTAGCAGGGCCATGGGGTTGAGGGGGAGGAGGTGGTTTTCGTGCAGTACTTGGTGCTTTAGAGGAGGCTCCAGTAGGACCCTTATGCATTTCGACAGCAACTGGTTCTGGTGCTTTCCTACTCACTTCATGCTTGCTAGGCGCATGTGACGATTTTGGTGTTCTTTAAAAAGAAACCAGCACAGTCAGTTTACATCTTTATTGCTCATGGTGGTACACATACTTTGGCCTTAATGTGAATACAATCGCTATCACTATTACGATGATGATAATTCCCACAGCCAGTAAGCTGCCAATCACTGCACCAGCAATTGCTCCTGAATTGTCTGCTGAGGCTAATAAAGGAAGGTAAATGTTGATATCATCTGAACCCAATAACCCCTCCCTGATGTTTCATATTGGTGCACACCTGCAGGGCCCACAGGGTTATATGCAGAACTACATGATGTCCCAGTGAACATAACATTGCAGGAGCATGTCGCTAGATTGTTGCAGAGCTGTGGAAGAACAGATAGTACTAAGTATCTGCTGAAGTGTGCATGCACTCACCCCATTCCCCGAACATTCTGTTCCATTAGTTCCAACAGGACAGGCCTTGGCTCCAAGTAATGACACTGGCACACATCTTTGTTGGATACAGAGCTGCAGTGTGCAATATATGGAACACCAGAAAACCCTCCCCATACATAAGCACCAACATAAATTATTATGTTACAGTCTACTAATAGGGGCATACTGCTATAAGCATTCACTTCCATAAGTCATTGTACACAAATGCATACTATACGCTTACACTTTCATTCTGAGTTGAGCACTTTGTTCCATCAGCAACAAATCCTGGGTTGGCGTAGTCAGGATGAGCAGCCTTTGTGGCAGAGGTCAGGGTGAAAGATCTGGCCAGGTAACGAGACATGATGACTGCAGTGCAATTTGAAGCACTCCCACACTGCACCCTCACATGCAACTGATGGTGTAGCCCCATATAATGCTGACGCTGACATGGCTGGGCCCATTCTGTGTGGCACTGGCTGTCGCATTGCAGAAAAGGGAGCCGCAGTAGATATCACTGGCATGAGGGATTACAGGGGCAGGTAAGCAGGTGCACACATGGGGCATGCAAAATTACACAAAGTGTACCTTGCATTGCAAGCCGTGTACCCCACAGAGGTCACTCCACAGTGCCCAAAATAAGTGCCCTGCCTGTTGCTGTTGTAACATGAATCATATCCTTTGCCATTGCCTATATTAAGTCGGACGATGGATTTAGCCCTGACCAAAAGTGCACATACAAGGTACTAACTTTGGCCGTAGAAATATTTGCATTGGTTATCCAGTGTTGGACATGTCCCTCGGTAGCAGTATGCCTGACCATTGGCGCAGGACCTGCCGTTCTGTCTGTACAGGTCTATTGGGCACTGGGATGAGGACCCACTGCAGTACTCTGCTATGTCGCACTCGTTGGTCGTGTTCCTGCAGGTGGTGCCATAGGGCCTGAACCTGCATGACTGGCAGCAGTCCCCTGAGCCACACTGAGCCTCAACCTTTAGCTGGCAGGTGGTGGCATTGCAGCACGGGTCTTTGCACTCCTGTGTAGGAGTACAGCGTATACTCAACGAGTATACATGAACAAGCAAGCTGCACCATCAACACACTCTGATAAAAAAACTGTTGTAAATGTTTTGATCAATCCTTTATTCATTACAGCCTGCTGCTGTATTTCTTAATATTAACCACTTCATTCATAGATTCGCCGTGACTGAAAATTATTGCTCTAAAACATGCAGGACCGGCAATATATCCAAATATGCAAGCAGACGTGCAGTGGTGAGTGGTAGCAATGTTGTGGATAGAGAGACAAAAACATCTCTTTGTGGAATATTACAGTCATGCTATCTGTATGTTATTATATTCTATATTACTAGTGTTTAGGAGTCAAGTGTTTCAAGGTTGTTATTTGTGTGTCATTGCAATGAGACAGCCAGTGCCACACAGAATGGGCCCAGCCATGTCAGCGTCAGCATTATATGGGGCTACACCACCAATTGCATGTGAGTGGGATGGCTTATAGTGTTTCTATAACATAATGCCAGAAACAATGAGCTTGGTTCTCATATACCTGGTCACATTAGTTACTTCCTATTATAGAAGCGTGCATCTGCACTGACTCTACCACCAATAACAAGTGCATCATGGCCTCTGTGTTGAGCAACCCTGCGCCCACCCACTGGAGTGACTGCAGCTCTCAAGAGTTTTTCTTATGTGTTGTTTACTGTACACTATTTTGTAAGAATACATGTGCTGCATGCCCAGGTCCATTATGCTAGTTACTGCCAACTGAAATTCGATTACTTATGACTACACTGTATGCAGTTCACATTCTTAAGATTATTTGACTGTGTTTATTTGTTTATGTAGGTGGCTACACCCAATGCCTAACAAATAACTTACCACGCAGCTGGAGTTTGAACCCACTGATTTATGTTTATTAATGATTCTTTGAAAGAACCAAAGTCTATAGTGCTTACACTTTTGAAAAAATGAAAGCCATATTGAAAACTATGACTACCATAATTTTAAATCAATGCTACAATGTCTATTTGGAACAAAAACAAACGTATGTTAACAATTGAGCTGGTTATAGTAAGAAACAAAATTATATCTATTGTTGCACTTACAATTTTTAAAATGTATTCTAACAAAACCAGCTTCTTCCCACCTCGTTGCTTGAAAAATGGGAGGGTTTCATAGACGATTTTGAATGAGAACTGTCACAAATTTCATCAAACTCAAGTTAGTGGCCATCCAATCCTGTGCATTGGACATTAAATCATTATATTTAGTAATTATTTTTTACTGCATCTTGCATGTCCTTCTAAGCCTTCGGTTAATTTGTAATGAATGCCTCTTTGCAGCAAAAACAGAATAATTTCTATGTTATAACACTTAAAATAACCCTCTTGATATTATTGGCATGCCATCCAATTGAGATGCTTGTAATGTCAAATGGAACATTGAGTCACATCTATTACCACTTGAAGAGGCAATTTTTGTGAATCAGTATACAGTAACAGCCAGACCTTAATTGGTATATTATGGTCAGCATAGTTATTGGCATGAGTTTAATTGTATAGTGCAGTACATGTTTGGAACTGTATAATTTTACATATCTCTTTGAATTGCTTCCTTTTACAGAACGAGACAGTTTGTTAACAGTTCTTGCAAAAATGGAAGTGAAAGGTGCATTATTAAAGGTGAACATGCTGAAAGAGGATTCCAACGTTCCTGCAACTCTTTTTGTTTCCAATGTACCCCCAACTTGTGGGCTTGATTTCCTTGGATTGTATCTAGAAAAGCAACTTCAAATGGAATTAGGGAAAGACTTCACTTTGTCTGCTTGTAATGATGAATCTGCAGTAGTTACTTTCCAACAATGCCTATCATATCAAGGTACAGTATTGTATATGGATATTTTAGGCAATCATTTTAAATTCAAACTTCATATCTTCTAATGGCAAAGATGTAAAATAATTATTTGCCATGATTCAATTTTTTTAACACCTACTTTCATCATTGAATTAGTAGGAAAATTGATCTGCATATCATTAGCGTGGTGGAGGCGGGGGAGGGGCAGAAATATATATATGGGACCTGCAGTTGCAGTACCACTATGATGCTCATGATATGCATTGAATTAAAGGAACTCATGTGCTAAGAATGTATTTTATCCCAGGGATACAATTTTAAACTCGCATGTACAGCAAAAAAAACTTTGCCATTCCACTTTGCCATTCAGGTATAGTCACATTGAACAATACTGGCACATAAGTCCTTTTAGGCAAGAAAAGTAAGGCTTAACTCCATTTGATATGACATTCTGTGCACGGTAAACGAAATGTGAAAGTAGCTCTGCTGATGTACTTTAATGGGGGATACAGGTGCGCTTTCAGACACAGTTCTTGCAGCAATTGTTAGATTTCTTTAATGCTTACATTCAGTTCAAAATGCCATGCAGCAGCAAATATGACCTGCATGCACAACATGTATATACTGTCATTTAGGCTTTTCTTTGTCCTACAATAATGCAGAAAGGCTTTGTGGATGAATTTTGATTAATAATTCAACAAAAATTATAAGCATTGAGAGGAATAATTCTCCTGTTAGCTTCTCTTCAGTTATGCGAGCATAGCATGGTTTTGAGTCTCTAGCTACCCTAACCTTTGTGTTATTTTGTAATTCAGGTAATAACCGAGCTTTACTGTTAGTTATAATCAACCTTCTGATGACATTTAAACTGTCTTTCATTTATTCTAAATTGTTCAAATGAGCCCAGTCTGGTATCAGCTGGCTTATTGGTCAGGGTTGTGGTGTCAATTGTCTCATAAAGCTCCACTGGTCTTAGTCCACATGAATAGTTCAATAGAGCTAAGAATGAATCTTCTGCATGCAGTAGCGAGACTTCCCTCTGCCTGGCCATTACCTCTTGGATAAAAGTTTTATTTCTAAATCCATACAGCCAGGCAACATCTTTCATTTCATGTGAGGATTCTGGAATACTAGGTATCATTGCCACAAATGAATTCTTCTGGTGTATTGATGATTTCTGCGAATACTGGCAAGTGCTCACAAGTTATAGACCCTTTTCCAGCGTGGGCGTATCATGTGACATGATTTCTCGTGCCCGGACAATTTTTCTCGTACCCCGACCATATGTAGGCACAAGCTAAGGATGGAGTCGTCTTACTTGAGCTCTCTTGATTATTTAGCGCGAAGACGGTACCTTTTGAAGCTGCAGATCGATGATGAAGTGTTTCCCGACCCCTATTGCATTGATGAGAAGGAATGGGTTAATGACGTTACTACCTGGCCAGATTTACGTTTGGCGACATTTATACTTATCTCATTGATACGAAGGGAACATACACACAAGAAACTTTGAAAGCTTACAAGTCACTTGAAGCATACAACTATTTTTACAACGGCTATGTTCAAACAGTTTTGTCGTATGAACTTAACCGATACGCGTGTCTTAAGGCAAAGGTAAACCCAAGTCAGAAGGCACCAGACCATGGCTACGAAGCATGGGTTATTTTGTCCAAACAAAATGTCTCCGTAATAACAGCACATTGTAAA
The DNA here is from genome assembly GCA_963681505.1 of Eunapius fragilis. Taxonomy (NCBI): domain Eukaryota; kingdom Metazoa; phylum Porifera; class Demospongiae; order Spongillida; family Spongillidae; genus Eunapius; species Eunapius fragilis. Next base: position 4,212,874 of record OY811986.1, on the reverse strand, counting down.
TGCATGGCGGGGTAAGTTCATAGTACTTTGGATGTACTTGCCGCAACTCATGTGCTGTTTCCTTCCCAATGCATTTAATTTTGTGCAGATTAGGTGAAGTGTGCAGCCATGTTGCTGCTTTATTGTTTAAAATTGAAGCTGCTTGCAAATTGGGTTATAATAAACCATCGTGTACCTCACTTCCTTGTGAGTGGAATAAGTCATTTGTGGACAATGTAAGCAGCAACATGTATAAAAGATTAGTTTCATACAATTATATGGTTCTTCCTGCATGCAGGTAGATCCTTCTGAAGTGATGGACATTCACTTTGTGCAACCTGTTCATAAAGGTTTGGGGAAAAATTCATCAAAAGATGTTAATGCATTGTCATTGAAGATGAGTAGTGAATTTGCAACTGGTCCTCATGAAAGCCCTCATATAAAGACAGATATCTTATTAAGTACAATTCACAAAGTTGCTCCAAACTCAAGTCTATTCACAATTGTATCCTTCCCTTCAGTAGCAGTTGAATGTACCTCTAGAGCTGAGGCAATGTCTCCTGCTATTGCTGTTGTTACAGCAACTAGTTATGATCAAAGCACTATTCCACTATCTCGTCTTCCTTCGCCATTGACAGCACTGTATGATGAAAAGTATAAATGCTTAAATTGTGAGCAGTTACTTAAAAAGGCTAGAGAAGTTTTTCAAGGCATAACAATATCTGAGAGCACATGCAAAATTATTGAGTTGCAGACATGCAAGCAAAGAGAATGCAGGGAGTGGCATGAGCAACGTAAAGGGCGGATTACTGCATCTTCATTCCATGAAATTCTTGTCTTCAAAAGTAATGGCAATCCACAAAATATAATTAGAGCACTACTTGTAGAGAAAGACTTGAGTTTTGTTCCGGCTATTAAGTGGGGTATTGAACATGAGGAGACTGCGAAGCAACAGTATACAATTCAAATGCAACAGTCACATGAAGGATTTAAATATGATCCTGCTGGGTTTGTAATAAATCCCCTTTACCCGCATTTAGGTGCAAGCCCTGATGGCTTTATAGAATGTAAATGCTGTGGAAGAGGGTTATTAGAGGTGAAATGCCCACTGTCATACAAAGACATTAATCCTCAAGAACTAAATTTGATGAAGCTTTCATGTATTGGTGACAGTGGGCTTAAAAAAACACACAAGTACTATACACAAGTGCAGGGGCAACTTGGGATATGTAGTAGCAGGAACTTTTGTGACTTTGTAGTCTGGACTCAGAAAGGTATATATGTGGAAAGGATATACAAGAACCTTCCATTTGTAGAACAGCTTGTTAAGAAGCTGACCACATTCTATGTTGAGTGTTTGCTGCCAGAAATTATGACTCATAACATTTTGGATGCTGAGTGTTCTAAGAACCCCCAGACTTCAGAAACCCTGCAGCCTGCACAAAGCAATTCGGATACATACTGCTTTTGTAAAAAGAAAGAATATGGAAAAATGATCCAGTGTGACAATCCAAGTTGCAAATTTGTTTGGTTTCATTATGCCTGTGTAGGAATCAAAAGAGCTCCTAAAGGAAATTGGTATTGTTTTGAATGTCAGCTAATGAAATGACATGCATACATGTACATGTACATATAGGACTATACCCAAGTGCATGAAATATTTGACGCACAAAGCAGTTGTATTGCATTCACAATATTTGATGAATGTCATTGGACCAAGGGAGGATTAAGGTTACATAAGGCAGCACATACAATAAGAATCTTGTCAATTGTTGAAAAATGGGTATCCTTAGATGTTTTAATCATAGAAATAGGTAGTCTCAACTGAAGAAGCTTGAAGTGTTTCAACCTTCCTATTGCTCGCTCAACACCATGCAAAGCCAAATCATCAGCACTGTTAAAGCCTCTGTCGGCCAGTACTAGATCTCCTGGGATAAGGTAGTTATAGAAACCGCAGTTGGCTGTCAAATACTTATCTGAAACTCGTCCACCCCAACACTTAGATAAGAAAATTATTGCTCCTGTTGGACTGATAGCGATCAAAAACTTTACAGTATTGTGATGTTTGTATTGAGAATATGTCTGAGCTCTAGCCAACAATGAGGATGGTCGCTCCAGAAATATTTCTGAGCAATCTATTATACAAGTAGCATGAGAATACATAGGCTTGAAGCAATCAGGCAGTGTTTGTCGAATTTTTGTTCGATCTGGCCAACATATCAGACGATGCAGTTCTCTAGACATAACATCTATCCAACGATGAAATATTTTACTAACTGAAGAAACAGCAATTCTAAATCGATAAGATAAGTCTTCGTGAGGCATTGCTAGTCGCAATTTTATACAAACCAAAAGCAATTCATCCCCATGTGACAGCTTGCAAGTATCATTATTCATGGCCATTAATGGATTCAAAAGAGTCAAAATTGTCTCCAACACTTTGTAGGAACGGAGTGAGGTATAGAAGTGTGTTTGGGAATCATCACCTTTAAGCATTTCAAATGGGCTTGATGTGGTGAGAAACCTACTATCCATTCCTGCATCAGTATTTATGGCTTTCTCTTCTACTTGCACATGCTGTGTAAAATGCCTGTGCTCTGCACATTCTATAATAACACTGCTGTGTTCACTCTCTTCTTGGACATATCTCCTGCAGTAGCAGTGGTCTTCTTGTGTGTTAACACCTTTGTCCTTAAGTTCTACATCTGTGTTCATAGCCTCATCTTTCATTTGTATCTCTGTATTCACCCCCTTGTCTTCACATTGAATACCTTCAAATTCTATCCCTTCTTCTTCATGGCAGTACATATCATCATCATCTAAAGTATTATACGACGATGATGAAACAAGTTTTTGGCTATTAAAAGCAACTCTGAGAGCACTCACCAGATACTTGTGTTGTGGCATCTTTCTGGTCTCTCTCCTCAATAGACGAGCTCAGACTCATAGAGCGTGGACGCTTATAGCGGCGGCCAACTTGGAATCTTCGTGGCATGGCTGCATAATCATGTCAGGGCAAACTGTGAAACTTAGTTGCATCAACACAACATCATGTGAACGTAATTTATATCTATTAACACCCGCCGAGCACCTATGTGTACTTGGTTTGTTTGGTTTACGTCCTTCTTGTTCAGTGTCTGGACCAGAGGGATTACAGCCAAAGCCATCCAGTTGCACACACTTGATTAGTTAATAGAGGATGTACAAAAGGCTGAAGCGAAATGTATCCATTAACACCCACGATATGGCGAAGAATTTTTAGGCATCGTTTTTCACAGATAATAACTTTACCATGGATCGCCAAAGGGATTACAAGATTGTTTTCGATATAGCAACCTACGCTTACGCAGCAAGTATCATCGCTCATAATCAGTCGATGGAAACAATGAGTACCAACCTTGCGTTAAAGTTTCGTACCGTAGAGTTGACCGTAGCTTGCTCTAGAACAATTCACAGCTTTCAACCTTCAGAAACACATGTAGTCACGTGAGCGTGCGTGTGATAATTAAAATATTCATGTCCATTGGAAAAGGGTCTATAATGACGTAGCCTCTTTAATTGAAGATCTGGCACTTATGCAGTCCCCCCCCCCCCCCCCCCCCCCCCCCTCCCCCCCACTTCAATTACCGTCGCGAGCAGACGCCCGTTTTTGTTAAGGATCAGCATTGTACCGAAGCGGGAGAACTCTAACTCGTCGACCGTCTCTCGATTTAGAAATATTCCTCTCGTCGTTTAGCTCTCCTCTTTTGTTGACGTGAAGGCATTTTGACAAAACAACTTCGCTAGCTAAAAGTGGTGAAAACTGCGAGCAAATGAAAACTGCGATCAAATGAAATTCCCACCTGTTATAACGCTGCATAATTCTAATTATACGTGAATGTTGCCATGGGAATACTTCATTTTAAACACTCCGCATTGCGTAATGATTACGTATGTCAGTTTTATGCTTGATTCATATATATGATACCTGAAGATGTCCTTCCAGGAGATTCTAAAGCGATTGGTATAATTTGCGCTCTTTTAAACCGTTCCTGTCCCGAGCCCGAGAAGAAGAATTAGAAGAAGACGACGACGGGAAGAATTGGCCTGGAGACGAAGAAAAACACGAGCTTTTTTGTTCTCTTTAAAAAGGAAACAGTTTTAAAGACTGGAACAAAACATTAAAATGACCGTCTTTGCCTTCTGGTTCGATAGCAACAAAGAGCTAAACTATCCGTTCTTTGTACGCGAGTTATACGCGGGTCGCATTTGTTAATGATATTTACGACCCGGGTCAATTCCTATATAGGAACTTCTACCGTAGTGCCCAGTACCGTAGTTCCTGATGGAGATATAGTGCCACCTTGATTGATGAATTTCACCAGTACTGCTGTCAATTCACGCGTGGTACATGACCAACAATTGCACCTCCCTTCTTGATGGATATAATATGTAGATGGCACAGTGATTGTGTACATGTTTAGGCTACCTCTAGGTATTCTCCAATCATAGGGGTCCAAATATGATGTCCTCGTATTACACTTTCCGTGTTACATGTTGGGTACTGTCCTTGCATTTGTGTCCGCATACAACTATTTATAAGCAGATACGGCATAACTCAGTATACGGCACGTTATCACGTAGTGTACGTGTGTGCGCATGGCCTTGCAGTTACACGTGTGTGCGCATGGCCTTGCAGTTACACGTGTGTGCGCATGGCCTTGCAGTTACACTATAATAAAAGTAAATATTCCATCTGATAGACTTGAATTTTCTGTTTGAGTGGTTGGAAATAAATAGAAGAAACAAAACAATGGCATGCATGCTCCATGTACAAAGTATGTAATAAACACTAGACTGCGTTTCTAATTTGTAGTGAACATAGGAATGCAATTATTCCTAATTTCTATTTTTACTGAACGTTCCAGCCAACTCATTAAACATTCAACATTCAGGGTATGACCGGTGTGGTTCCATATGATTGAGTTCTACACACGAAATATTAATAATGCTGCAATTATGATATATCACGAGGCTGTAGTGTTCTTTTGTACATGTACCATGATATAGACAGTACATGTCAATCCCGGACATGAATAATTGAGTATCTGCATCACACGTTAAAAATTAAATGAACGAGAAGTGCATGGAGAAATGTCTAATCTTAAGTCTATCTGGCAGATTATGGTAGTAATAATAATAGACTATCTTTTGTATATTCTGATTCCCAGCCCCTTGATATCAACTATATGTACGTGTAAACCAAAATGTCATTGTAATAGTAATGATGATATACTCATCATGAAAAATCCATGCAGAGCTGCAACGGGCCACAATTATTACTAAAATCCTATATCTAGGCTATTCATAGCATACCTTTTTAAAATGCATTCATTCAACTTTGCTACTACTACCATGATTTAGTTATCGCCTCCTCTTACCAGTCCCAGTTTTAACCTCCTCAGTAGAATCACACAACAGCAGAAATCTAGTATTATGGTCAGAATAGCGATAGTTTGAATATGAATTCCAGTTTTTTTTAACCAAATAGTTTATGCTATCAAATGTAGTCTTTCTGTATTGTTATGAATTTTACGACATCTAGTTTTATTGTTTTAGTGTACCATTATTCTTCAGAACTGCAAGAGGCTATTGGAAGAATTAATAAATCTGTGCTGAAAGGTAGAACACTAAAGGCAGTTGTGAGCATTGTTAAAAAAGAAAGTGTTAGTTCTGAGGATACCTCAAATCTGCTTCTTCAGAACTTGCCTGATAATGTAAATGAAGAATATCTTAAAGTGGTATTGAGTACAACAATGGGAGTTGGTGATGCTGAATTTTCAGTTAAATGCCTTGGAAGTGCTGCTGCACTGCTCACATTTACAAAGTGTTTGCCTAAAGGTGGTAAGTCTACTCTTAGAATTAATGGCGCATTTTCAAAAAATGTACCACAATTATTAAGCAGTTAACCCAGTTAACCAGTTGGGCACTTACCATTGCAGGGTGTTTATAAATTGGTTAAAATCTAGTTGTTGGGGGGATAAAAACTGTCTCTACTAGAGACTAATGTGTACTTCATTTTCTGTTCAGTCAATGCACTAATAATAATGTAACTCAAAATAGGGAGGTACATCAGCGCTGATAGTTGTGTTATGAAATTTAGTACTTCCCTTAGGCAAACATAAATGTAATTGGCAATTATCCATTGATAGCTTATTTGCTAATAATTCACGTTTTAACAATTCTTGGTTAATTGTATTGGTAAACACCAGACCACCACAGCATTATTACTGTGTACTAAATACTTTCATTATTTACTTGTAAATAGATTTCGCATTATCTTACACTCATGCTATATTGCAATACATGATTGTATACTTTGTGTCTTTTGTACAGTTTTGCAAGATATAGTTCACAAGATTGAACAGAAACCAATGAAGAGAATGTCTATAAAAGCTGAATTCTGGAAACCAGAACCATGCATTTGCATAAGAAATATCACGCAACATTATGATGAAGAATTTCTAACGAGCTACTTCGAAAATAAGCATTTCGGAGGAAGCAAGGTTGCATCAGTAGAGCTACTTGGAAATGGCGAAGCTGTAGTCATGTTCATGGATCACAGAGGTAGAATAAGTGCATGCCTTTATAAGATATCATATATCATTACTTGGTATTATCAATTATTGTTAATATTACTGCCATGGGAAGGAGTGGTTATTTTCAGTACCTTTTGCAAAGAAATTAAAGCATTGACATCATTATACAATCAGGGATTGATTAACGTTTAAGCTCCTTACATCATAACTATACACCTGAACATTAAAAATTATCTGTGAGCTTGACAGTTAGAGTTTCATTTGTACAGCCTGTTTAGTTATCACAAACATTTTGACCTCACATTGTCTTTCTTGCAAAGTGGAGAAAACTGACATTTGTGTATCGTGTGTGTGTGTGTGTGTGTGTGTGTGTGTGTGTGCCTTATGGAAAAAGTTAACTTACTGGCCTGTTGCATCTAGAGCATATTCAAGAAACAAGCAATTAGCAATGTTTTCTCACTGCATATCTTTGTAATTTCTCCATTGATTGTAGCAATGAAGAACGTAATCCAAACACACCATAACATTCTTGGTGAAAGTGCAACTGTAATCGAAATTAGTCCACTCGAAAATTCAAAACCTATTCAGTCTGTTCTAAAGAATGTGCCAGTCAAACTCTCCCCAGCAATAGCAAAAGCTTTGCATGGTGACAACGGCAACTTAGATAGGCATTTAAACAGTCTACATGTCACTGCTACATATTCAACATCTGATGACAATAGCATCCTTCATTTGGTGGGTCATCCTAACTTGCTCATTCAGATCCAAACTCAAGTTCATGAGATAGTAGCTAATGTTACTGTTGTTGATAAGCAGATTGAATTGGACCCTGAAGATTATGAGTTTCTATTACAAATTAAGCAGCAAGAAATGGCTCAGAAATTTTGTGATGTAAAGATTAATTTCATCCCTCCATGCAGTATCAGTGTTAATGGTGCTGCAAAGAAAGTGAAAATATTTGAAGAGAACATCGTAGCACTATCTGTTCATACATCTGTTACCATGGCATTGGATCCATTGCTTGCAGATTTTGTAAGCACAAAAGACGGACGTGAGCAGATAAGATGTTATATCAGTTCTACACATGAGATTTCTGTTGCTGTATTCATAAAACATAGTGGTAGTACCAACACTGTACTTATTTTATATGGTTCACATAACACCCCAAAGAATGTTGTCAAAGCAATAAGTGACATTCAGAAGGAACTGGGCATTGAAACAATAGCAATCACTTCTAAATGTTATTGTACAAGTAAGGAATGTAACGAACTTTATGCACAGTTACAAAAGGATCATGGTGTGGTTGTAACAACTTCTTCAAACTCCTGTATTAGTATTGCTGGGTTCAGACATAATGTTAACAAAACCCTCTTCAGAATAACAGAGTTTGTTCAAGCCAAGTGCAAAGCTATGCGCTCTATACAAGTTGAAGATTTTATGTGGCAACTTCTTCAATGCCACAAGGAGTCAGAATGGGACTCACTAGTTGCAGGTGCTATAAATCTTGAGGTCATTTTTAAATCAGATAATAAGAGCACAACTGTTACCTTTCATGGACCGATTGATACCGTTGATGAGGCATATGATGCATTATTAGCAATGCAAAGAAAGACTTCAAGAAAAGATGTCTACCCACCTGCATGTGTAGTTGGCTTTCAAGAGTATGCTAAGAGCAATGAATGGAAAACCTTTCTTACTGGAGCAGAAGCTATGAATAAAGTTTGCATATCAATTCTAAATTCTGCAACTGTTAGTGACTCTGATGTGGCAATCACAAAAGAAGCTGAAATCAAAGGCATTCAAGCTATATCATGTACATGTAGTGCAGAACCAGATATACAGTGTGATGACAGCATACCGCATTCAAGTATGTGGGACTCTTCAAATCTCAAGAATGTAAAGTTACATAAAGGAAGCCTACTTGATGTGAAGGTATGTTAGAGTCAAAGGTTTGACTATATATAACTGCAGTTTTGTTAACAGGCTGATGTATATGTTAACTCGTCAAATTACAACTTGGACCTAAGTGGAGGCATCATTTCAAAGATCCTTGTTGATGCTGCTGGATCTAATCTGCAGGAAGAGTGTACTCGTAAGGCTCCCATTGCTCCTGGACAGGTTGTTATCACAGGAAGTGGAAATATAAAATGCAAGTACATATTCCATATTGCCCTAAATAACTATGATAGACCTGGAGGAAGCGCTGAAAAGGTAATTGTTGCTGTATTGAGCTCTAGTTGTATCATGCAGTATTTAATTAATGTGTGCCACATGTCTAACTTCATATTAGTATGCATAAAGCATGTGACAATACAACACATAATAAATGTACTATTCATTTTAGACACTCAAAGAATCAATGGACAAGTGCCTAAATGAGTGCATGCAGCAGAAAATCTCATCCGTTGCTTTTCCAGCACTTGGTACAGGACAGCTAAGTTTTCTGCCCCAAGTAGCAGCAAAGATAATGCTGGAATCAGTTGCTAATATGAAAGACTCATCTGGATTAATGGTACATATTGTGGTCTTTATGGATGCTATCTATAAATCCTTTGAAGAAATGAAAGTATTATTAGGGCAAATTACTTCTAAAACTGTGTCCAAACAGGCATTGGTGTCCCTTGAACATGCCCCTAAAAGAAGTATGTCTATCAGGGAATTCATATGCGGCCCCAAAAAGGATGCAAGTGTTCTTCAACCATTGCTGTCAATTGCATCATCTAGCAATAAATTCTCTGTCAATAATGTTAATGTTGAAATTTTTCGTGATGATTTAACAAATCAATGCACTGATATCATTGTTAGCAGCACAAGTTCTGATATGAAAAATACATCAGGTGTTGCTGGAGCCATCTTGAAGAATGGTGGACCTGAACTTGTAAAAGCATGTGAGGCTTACATTGCTCAAAGAAAGCAGCTGGATGTAGGTAAGGTAGCAGTCACACCAGCCAGTGGAAGTCTGAAGTGCAAGTGTGTCTTTCACATCAACGTTAATCCATCACAGCTTCAGTTGGCAGTAACTATATGCCTGAATGAAGCAGACAAACAAAAATATCGGTCAATATCTTTTCCTGCTCTTGCAACTGGTAATCATAAATCTGCAGTTGACAAAGTAGCTAATGAAATGTTTAAGGCTATCCAACTATATGCGTTACAAAACCCTCAATACATGACATTGATTTGTATTGTCATTCTTCAGCCGGAACTGTTTGATCCATTTTTGAAAATATTTCGGCTCTGCTGTTCCACAAGTTCATCTGATATTCCGGCAGGCAGAAATACAATTGATCCTGTATCTAAAAACACTAGTAGTGTGTTCTCATTTGTGTTTAGAATTGTTGGAGATAGTGATCAAGGTGTACAAGCAGCTGCTGTATTGCTTGATGAACACTTGTCTAATAACTTTGCCTGTGAAAAGATTGATCAGGTAGTTATTAATCCATCCCCAGATATTACCAAAACCTGCAGTGACAATTGTATAATCATTGATCATGATACAGTACTGCACACCATAACTTTGACTGGACGAAAGCAATTGGTTGAGCATATACGCAGAAGGATTGAAAGTGATAATATCAAACATCAAAAAATGATGAGCTTTAAACGTGAAGCAGAACTTTTACAAAAGCATATTGAGTGGTGTCATCAAATATCTGATATGTCCTATGTTCCATATAGCATTGAGATAAACTTCCAAATTGAAGAGGCATTTCAATCTAAGAAACCAAAATACAACCACAATGATGCATCAGACTCCTTTTGTATTGATTTCAAAGCCATGACTGAAACTAAAGATAATAATCCACCAGTACTTGTGAGGCGTGAAGATCTGCTATCTCGTTATCGTGAAGGCAAGTATATAGTAATATTACATGCACTTGTTGCACTCTAAAATATCTTTCCTCTATCTCTAGAAACACCACAATCATGGGGGAAAATGCTTATTGATCCACAGACAAAACATGAAGTGATGTATCAGTTGTTTGATTTGAAGAATAACTCCCCAGAGTTTATAGATGTAGTAAAGAAATAAAATTCTTAGTATACAGCGTGTTCAAAATACTGTCTTGTATGGCCAGTATGTTGCTAGGAAGAAAGCAATGGAGACACATAATCCACCAGGTATAATGAACGAGAGATTACTATTTCATGGAACAAAACCAGAAGTGTGTGATAAAATTAATTCCCAGGGTTTTAACAGGAGTTATGCTGGTGCAAATGGTAAGCCATTCATCATTTAACCTGTTTGTGCAAATCTTTTTATTTATTTATTTATTTTTCACAGCTACTGCCTATGGTAAAGGTGTATACTTTGCAGTTAATGCATCCTATTCTGCTCAAACAACTTACTCTCTGCCTGATACCAATGAAAACAAATACATATACCTTGTACGTGTATTGACTGGCCAGTATACTGCAGGGCATCATTCATTGATAGTAGCACCACCAAAAGATCCCACTAAGAATCTAAATGTGTTATTTGATTCTGTTGTTGATAATGTCACAAATCCATCAATGTACATTGTATTTCAAGATGCTCAGGCATATCCTGAATATCTCATAAAGTTTCAAATGTGATAGGTTTATAAACACTCTACTGTAGGCATGCAAAGTTATATTGTGTAATGATGAGCACTATTTCCAATTAAATACCTCATTAATTGAAGGCCGTACAGTGTTGAACTTAAAATTTATATGCTGTTGGAAGTTTAATTGAAACAGATGTAAAGAAAACATTCTCCAATGCGAAAGTTGGTGGGAGATAGGAATTAAAGGCAAAGATGGTATAAAAAGGAAGGGATGTCTCTCTCAGGCTGTCTTTACATTCTCTGTGAGTACTGTGTGTTCAGGAGGATCTGATGACTAGTAATTATGTATTCTATCTACGTGATGCGGAATCTGACATTTGAATTATGGTGATCAGTTGATGGCATTTCACTGCATTAGGATAGCTCATGTGAACCAACCTAGTTCTTGTTCCATCAGAGATTTCCATGTTGATTTGGTTCAGAACAGTTTTAATAATCCAACTCCCTTTTCATCGATATCCTAGCTTGCTTGAATTAGGAACAGCCAGCTACCTCTGCTGAAATGAGCCTAGTTTGGAACTGTGATAGATGAACAATTTCCATCCTAGTGTAGTTCAGCTGAAGGTAACCTTATTGCATCAAATGGCAGGGGAGGTGATACATCTGTACTTCTGGATTCTCCGCCAAACATGTGTAAGTGGTGCAATAGGTAGTTGTAAGTAATGTTCTCATTCATAGTCCTTTTCCACATATGATCTGAGCAGCTATAGTCGACTCGTTCCACTCTGCCATCACATTGTGGATGGTATGCTGTGGTGCAATGTTTGTTAAAGCAAATGCCTTCAATGATATGTCTGTGGAAGATGGTACTTCCAAAGGTGCTACTCTGATCAGAATGCAGTACATGTGGTATTCCTTATTCTGCAAAGATGTGTACAATCTCAGCTGTGATGCATTATGTTGTCTGGTAAGGGAGTGAAATGGCTTCTACCCATTTCATAAAGTAATCTTGGACGTATCAGTTATTGTTAACAGATACAGGAACTTCCAACACATCCACACTTATCATAACAGGGTCTTCCAATGCTAATGTTCATCATAGAAGCAGGAGTTGATGTTGAAATCTTCACGTACTGACAGGCAGCACATTTACTCCAATGTTGGTTAACACATCTCTAGCCGTGTGTGCCCAGAATTCTGTTTGTTTCAATCTCTGTAAGGTTTTCTCAGTTTCATAGCGACCTGAAAAGGATCATCATGATTTCTCTATAGCGCTTCCTGTTGCATACATGCTGGAAGCATCTGCACCAAGAAAATATTAGAGGAGCATAATGTCCATTGACCAGTTTCAACTGTGACTAAAGTTGTCTGTACTGTCTAACCTCGTTTTTTCCATTCCATGCATGCTTCTGGCTTAACAATGCATCATGAATCATCACGGATCATTTTTCTGTGCTTTCTGAAGGCTGTCCAAGGTTGCCCCAGCTTGGGGTAACCTTGTAGATGCTGCTGTGCTGCATCTACGAGGTATCTGCTTTGCCATTTCTTGTACTATCATACTCTTGGATTGCCACAGTAGACTCCCCATTTTCTGGGCTGACAACCATTGAGGTGGTGCATGATCTTTACTAATTTCAAAGGAGTGGCCCATGGCAAAACCATTTAAAGGCATGCACTCCTTCTGCATTACACTATACTGATGTTTGGATTTAGTGATAGACAATGGCACAAACATATTAGTACAGCCCCTAATATAAACACACTTGCATCTGTCTGTAGGATGAAAGAATCCTGGTCAAACCTTTGATAGGCTAGGATTCGTGCATTCACCAGATGCTGCTTCAGAGTTACAAATGCTTTGCTGCACTCTGTAGGACCACTTGAATGGGGCATCAGCCAGCTGCAAAAGAAATGGGTTACAGCCCCACTAATGACGCATGACAGTTAGAACTTTGGTTGTGATGAGACAGTAGCCAGACGAGATGCCAATCGTGAGAATGTCTGCTTTTACCTCTTGACCCCAATTACAGTACGTCTCCACAGCAATGGGAACACATGCCCCTTGGCACTTTTTGTCATTGGCTATGTGCATTCGGGTTTCTGCAGCCAGAGCTGCTGTCCCAGCCACCCGACTAGCCTCACCTAGAAAGGCTGGGCAGAGTGGAGAGGTAACAGTGATATCAAATGCTGCTGGCTTTCCTCCTTCTACAAGCACATCAGCAGGATGAGAGCACTACCCATCTCAATCTCACTGGAAAATGAGTCCAATGGCAAGCTTCTGAGTGAGCCCAGTAACCATTGTAAAATTGAGCCCAATGGCAAGCTTCTGCAAATACACCCCTACGTTAGTTGTGCCGAATCACTGCTTCTCCACTTGAGAGCTGCAGTCACTCCAGGGGTTGGAGGCTGGGTTGCTCAACACAGAGGCCATGACGCATTTTATTCTTGATGGTAGAGTCAATATGCAGGCTTCAACAAGAGGAAGTTACTAATGTGACCCCTCTACCCAGACATATGTGAGTAAAAACAATATACTACTAGCCACAAAAGAAATGGGTCACAGTCTCACTAATGACACATGAAAATAACTGATTCTGTATATAATTATGACACAGACATGTCATTACATGTGGGAAGTGGGACTGTTGTCATGTGCCATGTTCAGTTGTGACCCAGCTTGTGTTCTAGCTGCCTCCCTCCATCTTGGGTCTCAGTGGCGGCAATACCCAACGTAGGCCAAGCCAACAATTCTGCTATCCAGATCAACATGGACGGGCTGTGACGTGGGGAGGTTGAGTTATGTGTGTATGAACAGCATAAAAACGGGATCGAAATGCACACAGCACACCATCTAGATATTAAGCATACCATTTGCCCATAACTCTACTACAGATCCAAGTTAGTTACAAATGGCCCACGGCATAAGGTTAGTAAATAATACATGCATCCCAACTTTGTGTGCCTCCACCTCCCCCCCCCCCCCCCCCCCCCCAAAATAGTGATCATCTTCTAAATGTATTGGCGAAACATTTCAATACGATTCATATAACATTTCTGATGCTATTCGGCATGCTGCTGTTCTTACGTTAGAAGCATGACACTGTCATGAGGAGTAATCATGATTTGTATGCTTACTATACAGGAGGGTGCTTGAATTTGATATAACTGTAATCATGTCTCTCTGACCAGGTGATGGCCTATTACCCTCATTTTAATAATTTCCACATATCATACCCAAATTAAATTTACTGTAGCCACAAAACACAAAAACTAATTTTCTGCAAACTAATAGGTTCAGTTCCTTGGAAGTGCAGTGGGTTTTGCAGGTTTGAAGCCAACCTCCATTCCTGGACCAGGTGCAGGCTTTGGACGAACTGGTGGCTCTTTGTTTGGGGGAGGTGGCCTTGCAGCTGCACTGGCCTTGGGAACTTCCTTACCAGGGGGTGTAGGAGGGGGATGGGGTCGAGGGGGAGGAGGTGGTTTTCGTGCACTACTTGGTGCTTTAGAGGAAACTCCAGTAGGGCCCTGATGCATTTCCACAGCAATTGGTTCTGGTGCCTTCCTACTCACTTCATACTTGCTGGGCGCAGCTAATGATTTTGTTGGTGTTCTGTAAAAAGAAACCCAGCACAGTCAGTTTGCATCTTTATAGCTCATGGTGGTACACATACTTTGGCCTTAATATGAATACAGTCACTATCACTATTACGATGATGATAATTCCCACAGTCAGTAAGCTGCCAACCACTGCACCAGCAATTGCTCCTGAATTGTCTGCAAAGGAAGGTAAATGTTGATATCATCTGAACCCAATAACCCCTCCCTGATGTTTCATATTGGTGCACACCTGCAGGGCCCACAGGGCTATATGCAGAACTACATGATGTTCCAGTGAACATAACATTGCAGGAGCATGTCGCTAGATTGTTGCAGAGCTATGGAAGAACAGAGTAGTACTAGTACCTGCTGAAAGTGTGCATGCACTGACCCCATTCCCCGAACATTCTGTTCCGTTAGTTCCAACAGGACAGGTCTTGGCTTCAAGTGATGACACTGGCACACATCTTTGTTGGATACAGAGCTGCAGTGTGCAATATATGGGACACCATAAAACCCTCACATACATAAGCACCAACATAAATCATTTTATTACAGTCTACTAATAGGGGGACGCATGTAAGTCATAATACTGCTATGAGCATTCACTTCTATAAGTCATTGTATACAAATGCATACTATACGCTTACACTTTCATTCTGAGTTGAGCACTTTGTTCCATCAGCTACAAATCCTGGGTTGGTGTAGTCAGGATGAGCAGCCTTTGTGGCAGAGGTCAGGGTGAAAGATCTGGCCAGGTAGAGGGACATGATGACTGCAGTGCAATTTGAAGCCTTCCCACTCACATGCAATTGGTGGTGTAGCCCCTTATAATGCTGACGCTGACATGGCTGGGCCCATTCTGTGTGGCACTGGCTGTCGCATTGCAGAAAAGGGAGCCGCAGTAGATATCACTGGCATGAGGGATTACAGGGGCAGGTAAGCAGGTGCACACGTGGGGCATGCAAAATTACACAAAGTGCACCTCGTATTGCAAGGGGTGTACCCCACAGAGGTCACTCCACAGTGCCCAAAATAAGTGCCCTGCCTGTTGCTGTTGTAACACGAATCATATCCTTTGCCATTGCCTATATTAAGTCGGACGATGGATTTAGCCCTGACCTAAAGTGCACATACAAGGTACTAACTTTGGCCGTAAAAATATTTGCATTGGTTGTCCAGTGTTGGACACGTCCCACGGTAGCAGTACGCCTGACCATTGGCGCAGGACCTGCCGTTCTGTCTGTACAGGTCTAGTGGGCACTGGGATGAGGACCCACTGCAGTACTCTGCTATGTCGCACTCGTTGGTCGCGTTCCTGCAGGTGGTGCCGTAGGACCTGAACCTGCATGACT
Source organism: Eunapius fragilis (assembly GCA_963681505.1). Lineage (NCBI taxonomy): Eukaryota > Metazoa > Porifera > Demospongiae > Spongillida > Spongillidae > Eunapius > Eunapius fragilis. The sequence continues at coordinate 4,196,836 of OY811986.1, read as the reverse complement.
GGCAGCAGTCCCCTGAGCCACACTGAGCCTCGGCCTTTAGCTGGCAGGTGGTGGCATTGCAGCACGGGTCTTTGCACTCCTGTGCAGAAGTATAGTGTATACTCAACGAGTTTGCATGAGCAAGCAAGCTGCACCATCAACACTCTCTGATGTAAATGTTTTGATCAATCCTTTATTCGTTACAGCCTGCTGCTGCATTTCTTAATATTAACCACTTCACTCATGGACTCGCCGTGACTGAAAATTATAGCTCTAAAACATGCAGGGCCTGCAATATATCCAAATATGCAAGCAGATGTGCAGTGGTGAGTGGTAGCAATGTTGTGGATAGAGAGACAAAAACATCTCTTTGTGGAATATTACAGTCATGCTATCTGTATGTTATTATATTCTATATTACTAGTGTTTAGGAGTCAAGTGTTTCAAGGTTGTTATTTGTGTGTACTTTAGTAGATCACCAGTGGTGAGTACTTTTTACAGGATACCTAATATTCTCCCCCAATTTAGCCAAGGTGGCTGCATTAAAAACCTTGAGCAGTCCAACGATACGAGAACCATGTACACATTGTTTCAATACCCTTACCACAATGGATCCACAGTCGCATATCTCAGTGCCTTCTCTGATTCCATTTCCACACACGGGGTCTCCCACTGTCATGTTGGGGTTGTTTTTCAGGCATCGCCCAAGGTTCCATGTCGTGGGGTTTAACCCCGCCATCAAATCTTGAGAGCTGCAGTCACTCCAGTGAGTGGGCGCAGGGTTGCTCAACACAGAGGCCATGATGCACTTGTTATTGGTGGTAAAGTCAGTGCAGATGCAGGCTTCTACAATAGGAAGTAACTAATGTGACCAGGTATATGAGAACCAAGCTCATTGCTTCTGGCATTATGTTATAGAAACACTCCAAAATGATACTCTAAGCATGATGTACAGTATTGTACATAAATGGAGCACTATACTGCACAGAATATCTGTCTACATGGCCAATGTCCTTGTAGATTTTTAGAAGATGTTATACCAACTAGAGCCTGCCACAAAAAAAAAAAAAATTATGTCTGATCCTAGAGTCACTCCCACTAATGACACGTGGGGCATTATCATAACACAGACGTGCCAAGACATACGGGTTCTGGTGGAACTGTCGTCATGAGCCATGTTCAGGTTGTGACCCAGCTCATGTGCAGCTATGCTGGCCGTCTGTTCCAGCTGCCTCCCTCCATCTTGGGTTTCAGCGGCGGCACTACTGCCACACATGGTGCCAACGTAGGCCAAGCCAACAACACTGCCAACCAGATCAATTCCCCTAGATATGGAAGGGGTGTGGTGGAATTGTGGGAGCCCATTCCATTATAAAAGTTGGAAACACGCACAACACACTTTCTAGATGTTAACCTACAACTTGCCATAACTCTGCTACTGATCTAAGTTAGTTACAGTAAGTGGATATATTAAATAAATTGAGGGGGGGGGGGGGGGTGCAAACAAATGAATCACCATCCATTTATTAACCACATGCCAGGACTTGATTTGTACGAAACTGCCATCAATCTCATAAATGTATTGGTCACCTGAACCATGTATAACATTTCTGATGCTATTTGGCACGCCTTTGCTCTTACGTTAGGAGCATGACGCTGTCATGAGGTGTAGTTATTGTGCTTTTGTATACTTCAAGCCTTGACAGGAGGGTGCTTGAATTTGATACAACGGTAATCATGTCTCCGTTTGACCAGGTGATGGCCTGAATCAATACCACGCGAATTCCGAGCGCTTTCCACAGCTGTTTGAGTAAAGAGGAGGAGCTGTGATCAATGGCGCAAAGTAAAATGTCTTCCCAGAGAGAGACTTACAGAGTCAACAATGTTGGTTATCTGAAGAGCCCTCATCACCACCGTTGCTATGCTGCTGTTGAATGCCTGGTACTGTTGGTGGACAAGGAAGGTTACACATTACTATGCACAACCCAGCCTATGGGGGTTCCCCTCACCAATAATAAAAAGTAAAACTTCCATCCATCCATGCCTCATTATCATTACCCTCAGCTTAATAATACACCGTCATCTTCCCATACCCTAATCATATCCTGCAACTGGATTATATTCTCCTCATACCATCACTTTTGTTTCATACCCTCATCACATACCCTGATTTCCCCATAATACATGCTGGATTATAACTCTGGCATTTGCTCTTGCTTAAGGTGAAAAACAGGTCAAAAGATCGAGCCAGTGACTTGGGCAGTGACTTGTGTCTTGCAAGCCCAGCTGTGACTTGTGCCACAAAAACCGTAGCCTCTCAACCCCAAGGCTTGTATGAGTCAACTGCTAGAGCACCCCAGAGCTAAGCACTTGTCATCATTGGCCTGGGGTTTCCTGTTCTCCATTGCATCAAGGACTGCACCAACCATTGCTCCAGCTTGCATATATGGGACATTTTATGACAAAACCAGGCTTGTGGTAATTTGAAATAAAACCGCTACAAAATAGCGTCAATTAAAAACCCACATATCTTCCGAGCTAAACCACCCATGCCATTGTATTTTATAAGAGATTCCATTCAATGGATGGAATCTCTTTTAAAATATAGAACGGTGCGAAACAACAGGGACAATTGCTCTCACTTTGATCATATATATCTTGATTAAAAATAAACTATCTGCGGATTCCGACAGCAACAGGACTCCTTCAGGTTCATCGCAATTTCAACACTGCAAAGATATTCCTTTGTTCAGTTTTATGTGTTTTTAACCCTGAAGGTTACCAAACCGTGATATGGATGATTGTAAAAGGCTCATAGCGTGTAAACATAGAATTAAATACAGACTTGATGTGGCAATAAGCCATGAAAATATGAAGGATGTGGGTCGTTTAGCTCGAAAGATATGTGGGTTTGAATTTGATGCACTTTGTAGTAGTTTTTTTTAAATTACCACAAACATGATTTTGTCATAAAATGTCCCAAGCCTCTAGTTTCCACGCCAATGTTTTAGGTACTGGTGGGCTAGGTACTTACCTGTTATAAAAGTCATTATGCACACACACACACACACACACACACACACACACACACACACTCACACAATTAAAAAAGTAAGGCTCACCTGTCTGTAATCACTCACGAGGATCCACTCCACAATCAGTTCTCCATTTGCAGTCTGACGAGGAACCTAACAAAATATACACAAAGCAATTCTGAAGGTTTCATAAATGAATCCTCCTCTACTGCTATGTTGAATATTGCAATCAGTGAACAGCTTCTACATGCATAGAATTGGTTCACTGGCTTCTGTAATTTTCAACAGCAACATTGGATGAGGGATTGAAATTTAAAAACATACATAGTAATCCAAGCACATGCACTCCACAGCCTCCTTACTACGAAGAACCCTCCTCACTAAGAAGGGCCCTCTTCATTGAGAAGGACCCACCTTACTCTTCTGTAACCTCCGTCCGACATTGCTTTGAAAGTCCGTAATATTTTCATTCGTCCTGTGGTCATTTCCTGGCAATCAAAAAAAAAAAAAAAAACCACTCCCCCACTGAGCTCTGCTCACGAAGCAAATGCTCACCGCACGTTGCAACAGTGGGTGGAGTCAGCTGTGCTCCAGAGTAGACAGCATGAGGGCGGTCCAACTGGAAAATGGTTAAAATGCACTGTGCTGACATACATTATACATAGTGTTACCATCTTAACCAGCCCCAGGACCAAGCCAAAAATGAAAGCCACTTATAATTTTGGTTTACCCCCTCAGGCTATGGTAATCCTGCACACTTACACTTCATAAAAAATCAATTGCACTACTCTCTTAGCAATGTGATATGATGTGGTTATTGTCTCAGAAATGCTAAGCTCTGTCCTTTCCAGAACCCACCATGCCCACCGGCAGTATGGAATGAAAAAATGCTCAGAAAACTAATTAGTATTCTATGCTCACTACTTCCATCTTTCTAAACCCACAACCACTTGAATGTCTGAGCTTTTTTTGATACTTACCCTCCGCACTACTGGTGCATTGTACCACAGTGCACAGTGGTGTATAAATAGCATCTGCACTAACTTACTTCTGTTCACATCCCAAACAAGTCATGCATTAGAATTCAGGCTAGTCAAAGCTGTGAATACTGTCAAGCATTAATCACGTGAGGTTTTTGTTTTTAAAGGCAATTTTACCTTAGTGGAAAAGAAAAAGTTACTACATGCAATGAAGCCTTACTTTTCATTCTACCCTCGTGACAGTGCAAACTTACAATAGCCCTCCTGAGGCAGTGCATGGCCCCCCCCCCCCCCCCCCCACCCTCGTGGCAGTGCATGGCCCCCCCCCCCCCACTCCCTCATAGCAGTGCATGGCCCCCCCCCCCCCACTCCCTCGTGGCAGTGCATGGCCCCCCCCCACTCCCTCGTGGCAGTGCATGGCCCCCCCACTCCCTCGTGGCAGTGCAAACTTACAATGGCCCCCATCCCTGCGTAATTTAAACTTACAGCTCCATCAGAAGTAAGTGGTTCAACATGGTAGAGTTGATCAACATGGTTTGGGTCCCCGAATGAGCCACTAGGATGATACATACATGCATACATACATGCATGCAACAAAGGTCACTGTGTTCCCACTGGAGACAGCATGCGTATTGATCAACTAAGCCCCACCTCATTCCTTGGCACGTTGCCATAGTGGCTGTCCAATTGGGATGGTTGAGCACAATACCGTGGTAGAAGCAATTTGTTGGGCTCTGTGTGGGAAATAGACAGAGATGTATCATCCTCAGGTGACTTGTGGTTCCAATTACTGCATAACTTTCTCACCTCACTACTAATGACTTCATCTCCATGCTGGTCATAATGGATAGACTTAAAAGATGGAGGGAATAAATGTCTGTGGGCCAAGTGTGTTTTAACTGTTGCTGAGTTTATCATCAGGTACACTGGTTTATCCAACCGCTTATTGCAAAAATCCAGCGAGCACTAACTAGCTACTTCACTAACCTGTTCAAGGACAGGACCAGGTAGAAGTATTTCCCCAGAACGTTGACCTCGATCGTAAGTTCTGACGGGTGGGGCTGCAGTAGCAATAACTTGATTTAAGCAACAGTTCCCCCCCCCCCCCCCCCCCCCTCCCAACACACACACACACATACACCGGATGCCTCTACCTAAAATCTAATAATCTATGCCTCCACCAATTAGTGTCATACCTTTTCACCACTGGTGTGTGTAATAACCGGATGAACCTTTTCGTAGTTGGTAATAATTACTGGAAACAAGGGTAAGTAAGTAGGACGGCGATCGCGGGAGTGCCGTGTACTACCTGCGCATGCGTACGCTACAGCCGTACCTTTGGGAGCTTTCCTGCTAAGAAAGGCACCATTGGTGTTCATCGCAACCAGCAGCAGCAATAGTAACTTCGCTCTATGCAGTCTAAGCTCCATCTGATTCTCTAAGGTTTAGAAAACCTGTTGATGACGACATGCCACGCCCAACCGTATGAATAAAAGGTGAGATTTTTCAACAACATAAGGGCTTCCTTTTATACGTTAAAGGCAAATTAATATCCGTGTTTGCTGGTTGTACTGAGGGGGCCACGATCGCAGAGGCATATCCAGGGGGGGAGGGCTACAACAGAACAGACACCACCTGACAGTCTCCATACATGTTACAACCAATGCATGCAGCTACGTTATGCAGGAAAAGGTGTCATAGTTCTTTGTGTGAGTCATTTCTTTCACATGCAGATTGTTTGTTAATCGCAATTGTGCATGTGCTATGATACACGTCGTGAACGCATGAATACACAAATACATGCATACACAACCTGACAATGTGTGAAAAGAGAATCAATCCTCCCCCGCCCCTTGCCCCCCAGAGGTGAAAGTGGTCACTATAGTGACCACATCTTCTCGACGTTCCCCAGTACGGCCTTGGGTTCAGACTTGTGTAGCATGAACAGTCCTTGGACCTGGGCCATGCTGATCTTTCTCCTGTACGACAAGGCCTTTGCCGCAAACTGTGCTGCCATGTCAGGAGGCTGCTCGGGGTAGAACCTCTGGAACATTACCGTGAGCTGGTACTCTGTGGCGTAGTCGATGACCTGCTTCACGTCCACCCTCCCAGGTCTGATCAGTGCTGGATCAAGTCTACACTCTCACCACAGTGCAGGTATGGGTAATTGGTGGGGTGAGTGAGGACAGGTACTACAATGGTGGGTGGGAGGTGAGCAGAAGGGTGGTAGGGTGGGAAAAGGGAGGGAGAGTGGGAGCGTTGGTGGAGAGAGGGAGTAGAGGAAGGAGGGAGAAGGAGGTGGCATGGTGACCTCACCTTTCCAGGTAGTTGGTTGTCATGAACACTATTCTGGCTTCAGTGGAGGCCACACCATCCAGGGTGTTGAGGAGACCGCTGAAAGTGACGCGACTAAGACCTTCGTATGCAGTCTTCACTACAGGGGTAAAATAAAGTGCAGATGCCTGATCGCGGTGGATAAATACAATATGCTCTTGGTAGTGCAATGTACATAAAGGAAAGATTTCCCAATGCGAAACTTAATTCATGACATTTGTATGGCCAAATGGCCACTCAATTATGATATTGAGTGGCCCTTTTCAGGATTTGGTCGGCCACTTTTGTATAGTGTACAATTGTACATATATGCGCTAAACGGTAGCATGCGTACATGTCATCAGTACACCAGTGTGCGATGAAAAGTTCGGTATCCGTATCAGTGGGGGAATAAATATGCACTCGCGTCGCGGTACGATAGCGCAATAAATAATCGGTCAAATGACCGATCACGGACAATATTGTACGGTCATTTTAGCAAAATGATCTGAAAATGGCCGTGGGCCGGCTGTTAAGTACCCAGCATGGAAGAAGTACCCTGTACAGGACCTAGTGGGCTATCCACACAACAGCTGTCTCCACACCACACTGCATCACCAGCTAACCAGAAAACACATCATACCTACATAGTTCACACCCAGCACACATTAAACCAGCCAGTGCTCAAAATTAAAAAAAATAAGGACTACATTGTGATAGGTCATTTGGCAGACCAATATTAAATTTAGGCGATAGTCAGATTTGTTTGGACACGCATTACATTTGTGTAGAACCGGAATGTTTAAATCAGATCTAGATACAGAAAAATGGGTCCATACAGTGCTAGTCCAAGAGAGTCAATCTGCAGACATAAATTTGTTCTACGATAAGTGAAACAGTAGCGGCTCGCACATCAGCACTTTCACACATTCGTATATCAGCACAAATAAACATACACAATAAATTTGTAGAAACTGTTGTTTCTTAGCAAACGCTATTTTTAAAAAACAGCTGCTAAATTTTTAATCTGTACTGCGACGCAATGGGCAGTACAAATGACCAGCGCAATTTGATAGGAAATTGACCGAAGTCTGCTGTTATTTTGAGCACTGCACCACACCACACAAGATAACAACCAGCACATATACTAATAACCCCACATTACACACCATACCAGCACAAATACAGTAGTTACTAATAACCACATATCACATCAGCACATACCACACCACCACACCAGCACATACATGTGATGTATGCATGTATGCCAATCGCTGGGTGTATCGCGTGACTCAATGATTATTCATTATCTTGGAAATTACCGAGATATGGCGAACAACGTGCATGCCTAGATCTGTGTGCATCGATACTTAACAGTGGCGACCAGAGTGGGATCCACAGCGAAAAAGAATGGCACAGGCACATATTGGAAGGACAGAAGAGTTTGATAGCGCGTCGGATGACTGGACGAGTTATCCGGAGCGATTCTAACACTATCTTAAGGCAAATAAAGTCAGTAACGATGCCCGCAGGGATGCACTTTTAGCATGTATTGGGAAACAGACATATGCGCTATTGAGAGCTCTTATAGCACCTGCCAAACCGGGCGAAAAGTCTTACAAAGAATTGGTGGCGTCGTTGACAGCTCACCTCGCACCTAAGCCACTTCTTATAGCAGAGCGGTACAGGTTCCACAAAAGGGATCAAAAAGAGGGAGAGACAATTAGAGAGTATGTGGCCTGCTTACAGAAGATGACGGAACATTGCGAATTTGGGGCGAGTCTAACGGACACACTTCGGGATCGGTTGGTTACAGGTATGAGGAATGAAACAATACAGCGCCGCTTACTCTCGGAAGCTAACTTGACCTTCGCGCGGGCAGTGGAGATAGCTGAAACAGTCGAAAAAGCGGAGAAGGATGCTGCAGAGCTACATCCAAACGTGAAGATTCCAGAGGTACATCAGGTACCGGCTGTTGGCAAACATCCTGCTAACGTGTATTGTCATAGATGCGGAAGTCACAATCATGGACCTCAGGCATGCAGGTTCATAAAGGAGAGGTGCAGGTTCTGCCAGAAGATGGGTCATATTGAACGAGTATGCAGAAATAAGGAGCGAGAAAGTGAAAAAGAGAGGCAGAGAGGGAAAAAGAGGAGAGTAAATGAGCTGGATCTGAGTAATGGAGAGGGACAGGAGGAGAAGTCTGAAGGAGATATTCCCTTATATTGGGGTGTAGAAGAAAAGGGATTAAAGCAATGGAAGAGTGGGAGACCCATTTCAGTTAAGGTGGTAATAGAAGGAATCCCCATATGGATGGAGCTGGACACGGGTGCAGCCGTCTCACTACTTCCATTTCCAGACTACCAGACGAAGTTTAAGCACATACCCTTAAGGAAGACAAGAACCTGATTGAAAACATACACAGGAGAACAGGTTGTTCCTAAAGGACAGATAGTGGTGAATGTTGTGAAAGATTCATGTAAAACAACCCTGCCATTGGTTGTGGTAGAAGGAAAAGGGCCTCCTCTACTGGGACGAAATTGGTTGGCGAATATCCCCATAAACTGGCAACATATTAAGTCACTGTCATCTGTCCCTAAATGCGCTTCTAGCAATGTGACAGAAAGATTGAACACCTTGCTAGCAAAATATCCTAGAAAGAAGGGTTGGAAGCAGCTGTTGGAATTAAAGGAACGTTGACCCTGAAGGAAAGTGCTATTCCGCTATTTTGCAAGGCCCGCCCCATTCCATATGGCATGCGGAAGTTAGTGGAAGCAGAAGTAGAGAAATTGCAGAAAGATGGAGTGATATCCCCAGTGACCTGGACCACCCCATTAGTGGTAGTTCCAAAAGGAGACGGCAGAGTCAGATTATGTGGCGATTTTAAAGTCTCAGTAAATCCAGCATTGAAGATTGACCAATACCCATAGCCAAAAGTAGAGGACATGTTTGCAACCTTGGGGAAGAGTACAGTATTCAGCAAAGTGGACTTGAAGCTAGCATATTTACAGCTGGAATTGGAGGAGGAAGCAAAAAAGCTGGTAGCCGTGAACACACACAAAGGTCTATTCCGGTACAACCGCTTACCCTTTGAAATAGCATCTGCCCCAGCTATCTGGCAGAGAACCATGGACCTCATCTTGCAGGGAATACCCAAGGTGCAGTGCTTAATGGATGATATAATTGTAGCTGGTGATGATGAAGAGGAACATTTAGCATTACTGGAGAAGGTCCTACAACGCCTGGATCAGCGCAACTTGACAGCGAACAAGGAAAAGTGTAAATTCTTTCAGAAGAGGATAGAATTCTGTGGACACTACACTGATGCTGAGGGGCTACACAAAACACCGGATAAGATCAAGGCAGTAGAGGAGGCGCCAAGACCAAGTAACACGACACAATTACGTCCTTCTTAGGGATGGTAAACTATTATCACCGATTCCTATCTGGAGTGGCATCCACCTTGGCTCCATTGCACCAGTTACTGCAAGCAGGAGTAAAGTGGAGGTGGACTAGAGAGTGTGAAGAGACATCCAGGAAGGTCAAACAGATGATGGCGTCAGAAACGGTGCTCACACACTTCAATCCAGAGCTTCCCATGACGGTGGCCTGTGATGCAAGTGCTTATGGCCTAGGGGCGGTGCTATCACATAAAATGCAGGATGGGACAGAGCGTCCAGTAGCCTTCGCATCAAGGACCTTGTCAGCAGCAGAGAAGAATTATGCACAGATAGACAAAGAAGCCCTGGCTTTGATATGGGGAATAAAGAAATTCCATCACTACCTGTACGGACACAACTTCACTCTGATTACAGATCACCAACCTCTAACCACCATCCTGAACCCCAAGAAAGGGTTACCCCTCCATGACAACAGCTCGCCTACAGAGGTATGCCATATTCCTGCAAGGCTACGACTTTGACATTTGCTTCAGGAATACCTCACTCCATGCTAATGCTGATGCCCTGTCACGATTGCCAAGGGAGACCATGGAAGAAGTGGAAATAGATGAAGACGCATCCAGCTCAGTAATGAAGTTGGAACTGTTACCGATCACCGCATCACAACTGAAAGAAGCCACATGGAATGATCTTACCCTGTCAAAGGTACTGCTCTTTAGCAAGCAAGGCTGGCCAAGGAACAGGATTTTCGAGAAAGACGGAAATTTAGCTCCTTTCTGGCACAGGAGGATGGAGTTGGTGGTGGAACAGGGATGTCTGCTCTGGGGTGGAAGGACGGTGATCCCCACAAAGCTGCGGAAACAAGTGTTGGAAGAGCTACACGAAGGCCATTTAGGAGTGGTCAAAATGAAGAGTCTTGCAAGGGGTCTGGTGTGGTGGCCTGGAATAGATAAGGAAATAGAACAGGCGCAAGGGGTGCCAGGAGTCCAAGCAAGGCCCCAAGTTAACGCAACTACATCCCTGGGAGCTACCGGATGGGCCATGGAGAAGAATCCACCTTGATTTTGCAGGCCCAGTGGAAGGGAAGATGTTATTGATAGTAGTTGATGCATACTCAAAATGGCCAGAAGTGGTGATCATGGAAGATACCACAGCAGAGTCAACAGTTGAGGAAGTAAGAACACTGTTTTCCAGGTGGGGGCTCCCAGCGCAAATGGTGACAGACAACGGGCCACAATTTGCGTCACAATGTTTTGAGAGGTTTGGAAAGCTGAATCACATTAAGCACACAAAAACAAGTCCATACCACCCAGCAACAAATGGGTTAGCAGAGCGATTTGTACAGACTCTCAAGCAGGTGATTCAGGCAACCAGGAAGGAGGAGAAATCTCTTAGACACCGCATATCAAACTTCTTGATAAACTATCGCAATGCAACACATGCCACCATGGAGGAATCCCCAGCCCAACTGATGCTCAAGAGGGACTTGAGGAGCCGTCTGCATCTACTGTGACCAAGTCTGGAAGAGACAGTGAGTAAGAACCAGGCAAAGCAAATCGAATCAAGACCTGGAGCTGCTGAAAGAAACTTTGAAGTTGGGGATAAAGTAGTAGTTCAGGACTATCGTCGGACAGCTGAATCGAGATGGATACAAGGAGTGGTGGAGGCCAAATATGGGTCAAAAACATACCTCGTGCGGTTAAAAGGGGGAGGCGTATGGAAGCGACACGCTGACCAGATAATGAAAGACCTAAGCCTCAGAGAACTGCCCCAAGAACCTCAACGAGAGGAGGCAAAACAGGAAGTAACACCTTCACGGGACAAAGATGAAGCAGGCAGCCAGCAGGGAAGAGGAAAAGAAAGCTTCCAAACCAATCCACCACAGGAAGGACTGGGGACCGCCTCCAACCCTGAAACAGAGGTAGAAGACAGAGCCCACTCAAGAGGGACTAAAACAATTCCAGAGGGCAAACAAGCAGAAGGTGAAGTAGAGGAGGAAACAGAGAGCTCAGGATGTGAACAATCACCACCACCAAGACGAACAAAGAGTGGAAGGGCAGTAAAGAGACCAAATAGATTTACAGACAATTAAAGGGGGAAAAGATGTGATGTATGCATGTATGCCAATCGCTGGGTGTATCGTGTGACTCAATGATTATTCATTATCTTGGAAATTACCGAGATATGGCGAACAACGTGCATGCCTAGATCTGTGTGCATCGATACTTAACAATACAGTACTTACTAATAACCACACATCACACCAGCACACACCACACCAGCACACATACAGTACTTACTAATAACCACACATCACACCAGCACACATCACACCAGCACACACCACACCAGCACACATACAGTACTTACTAATAACCACACATCACACCAGCACACATCACACCAGCACACACCACACCAGCACACATACAGTACTTACTAATAACCACACATCACACCAGCACACACCACACCAGCACACATACAGTACTTACTAATAACCACACATCACACCACAGTACTTACTAATAACCACACATCACACCATCACACATCACACCAGCACACACCACACCAGCACACATACAGTACTTACTAATAACCACACATCACACCAGCACACACCACACCAGCACATACAGTACTTACTAATAACCACACATCACACCACCACACACCACACCAGCACACATACAGTACTTACTAATAACCACACATCACACCAGCACACATACAGTACTTACTAATAACCACACATCACACCAGCACACATACAGTACTTACTAATAACCACACATCACACCAGCACACATACAGTACTTACTAATAACCACACATCACACCAGCACACATACAGTACTTACTAATAACCACACATCACACCGAGCGTACTTGCTGAACTTTCCTCACGGCTGACAAAGGCAGCATCAATGTCCTCCAGCAGGATGATGGTCTGCTGAGGTGCCACACTAAGCAGGTGGCTAAGACGGTCGTCTGTAAGACCACGATCACTCAGGTTCAAGACACATATGCTGTAGTCCAGCTCTCCTGCCAAGGTCGTGCTAAAGGTGAGGAAGGAAGGGCTGGATATACTTGTCCTCCCATTGTTAGTCCTGATGCTTCAGAGCAGAGTGGACTGGTTCTGATGATATTTATATACTTTGGTGCTATACTTTGACTAATGGTGCAATGAATTATTTCAAGGAAACCATCAAGTTAAGGAAATAGGATCCTCCCCCAGTAATTGAAATTTTGTTTCTAACGGGATTCCACTGTACTGTGGTTCCAATAACAACTTTTTTTTTTAAATCTCATTTTTTGATCCAAGAATTGAACAAAATTTAGGTTCTGAAATTAAATGTGTAATTTCAGAAAAGGTAACAAGGTAGGGATTGTAAAATTGTTTCCGATTTCAGCTAAACATACCCCCTTCCCCATTGAAATAAACACACACTGCACTATGGGAAAAAGTACATGAATATTTAACACCATTGCGTAACTGCAAAGTTTCATATTCATGTCCACAATTAACTTCAAACCAAACATGTGCACATACTTACATGTATGCACTCACATGAAACTGCTTTTACCACACCCGGGAGGTCCATACAATAGGTACCCTCTTCTGTACGGTATTCCTGTGGAGACATTATGTAATATACATGTACGCCAATGTCCCATAAGTCATGAATAATAGATACTTGAA
>OY811986.1:4140922-4178422 GCA_963681505.1 Eunapius fragilis | reverse complement strand
ACGTGAAGGGGTGATGACAAGGGGTGCATTAATATAGCTAGACGTTCGCTTATGTGTGTGGTGGAGTAAGGGCATTACAATGAAGAAAATACTGCACAATGTCTCGTCTACTGGGGCAATACGGTGTTACAAAATACATCTAACACGGCTACTTGCTCACTGTCTCTATCATTGCGTCGCTCAGTTCCTGAATGCCACACAGACAGAGGTGGGTCACAGAGGGAGTGGAAGATAAGAGCTGGATGCAAGCGGGAGACACAACCATTCCTATGCTTATAAAGTGCTGTAGGGAGCTCTTGGCTCTGATGGCGGAGACAATGTTGGTCATGTCCTCTTTACTGACCTTGTAGCACAAAGAAAGGTCCAAGTATACAAGCGGGCAATGCTTGGTGATCTGGGGGCGGGAGGGAGTATTAGGGTACATGAGAGAGGGTTAGGAGGGAAGAAGAAAGAGGTATGTAAGATAGAAAGTGAAGGGGTGGTAGAGTGGAGGAGAGAATGGATAAAGTGGAGTAAATAAAAACATTCTCTTTGAGAAAGCTGGTCTGATAATGGTAATAAAAGACAGGGCCATAGCCAGACCTTCGAAGGGGGGGGGGGGGGGGGGGGGGGTTGTCAGATAATCAGATTGCGTGACCCTATTCTAAATGCAGACGAATTGTATTATTAAACAGTCAGCGGTATGTTATGGAACACACATGTACATTGAAATCATGCGTAACAAGTGTACACGAATTGAAGCAAATCACCGTGACCCGCATTACGAAGGGGGGGGGGAAGGGGGGTCTTCGACCCCATCGACCCCCCCCCCCCCCCCCCCCCCCCCCGGTGGAAAGAAATGTACTATATTTAGCACACATATGTGAATGTCATTTTACACATGCTAAATATAGGTATGTGCAATTTTTTTCTCCAAAGTTACTTGCGTAAAATTTGTGTATTATGCTAATACTTTTAACCGCTTACAGAAAGGACAGCTTCGAGGAATAAATGTTAATGGTTCATTATGAAAATATTAATAACATGCCGCAATACCACAGGCTGTAGAAATGAAGCTTGTGCAGCTTAGCACCTATTCACCTGGACGAAATTACCCTATATATAAAGCGCAATACTTGATGAGTCAATATCATCCTACCTGAATTTGTTCAACATCTAGTGTATATCAGTCGTAATTGCTTTTCTATATAAATACAAACAGCGAGTGACCGATTTAAATGATCCATTTGGTTGCACAAGAGACTTAGGAGACATAAGAAGTCCCAAGCTGCACCGGAGTTGGGTGTAGCCGGACCTTCCCAAGCCTATACATGAACCAAGATTTGTGTCCATGTGGACTATAATATTATCACATACATGTACATGCTAATATCATGTATTGTTTAGTTACGTCATACGTATATGTTGCTATTTATGTATACAACACGTTAATAAGTTGCTATAAATAGGACCCACGTGCGCCTCCGTTGTTCGTTCCCGTTCGGTTATTGTACTCACTCGGTGTATATTTATAGCAACATACATAGTGATGTAAGGCGCACGTGACGTCCGGTGCAACTCTTTGCAGCAGGTCTATAGCCACAAACGGGATCTGAATATTTTGTACTTCGATGCAGTAGCGCTCGTTTGTACGTTTAAAACGAAGAAGTATCTAGATTTTATTGTGGCACGCACTACAAACATTCCCTAGCAAGTTTCATTTTTCTTTTAACTAGAACAACAATGTGACATTATAAAATTATTAAGTTCTGAAGTTTAATTACGAACAATTATGCAACCCACAATCGTGTTAATCGCATTCAGCCTATATAATGCGATTGAGGTTTACCTCCCGCATGGTCGGGGTGGCCTCCTTCCCTCTATTTGAGGAGGGGGGCGGTTTTTTGGGTGGCATAGGAGTTGGGAGGGGTGGGGGGGGGGGGTAGTAGTTTAGGTAGTCAGGAGGGGTGGGGGGTAGTAGTTTAGGTAGTCAGGAGGGGTGGGGGGGTAGTAGTTTAAGTAGTCAGGAGGGGTGGGGGGGTAGTAGTTTAAGTAGTCAGAAGGGGTGAGGGGTAGTAGTTTAGGTAGTCAGGAGGGGTGGGGGTAGTAGTTTAGGTAGTCAGGAGGGGTGGGGGGTAGTAGTTTAGGTAGTCAGGAGGGGTGGGGGTAGTAGTTTAGGTAGCCAGGAGGGGTGGGGTAGTAGTTTAGGTAGTCAGGAGGGGTGGGGGGGGTAGTAGTTTAGGTAGTCAGGAGGGGTGGGGGGTAGTAGTTTAGGTAGTCAGGAGGGGCGGGGGGGTAGTAGTTTAGATAGCCAGGAGGGGTGGGTAGGGGGTAGTAGTAGTTTAGGTAGTCAGGAGGGGTGGGTGGGGGTAGTAGTTTAGGTAGTTAGGAGGGGCGGGGGCGGGGCGGGGGCGGGGCGGGGGGGGGTAGTTTAGGTAATCAGGAGGGGTGGGGTAGTTTAGGTAGTCAGGAGGGGTGGGGGTAGTAGTTTAGGTAGTCAGGAGGGGTGGGGGGGTAGTAGTTTAGGTAGTCAGGAGGGGTGGGGGGGGTAGTAGTTTAGGTAGTCAGGAGGGGCGGGGGGTAGTAGTTTAGGTAGCCAGGAGGGGTGGGTAGGGGGTAGGGGGTAGTAGTAGTTTAGGTAGTCAGGAGGGGTGGGGGGGGGGGGGGGGGGTAGTAGTAGTTTAGGTAATCAGGAGGGGCGGGGTGGGGGTAGTAGTTTAGGTAGTCAGGAGGGGTGGGGGTAGTAGTTTAGGTAATACGAGAGGTGGGGTAGTAATTTAGTGGGCTGGAGGGGGGAGGTTCTTTTTCACCCAACTGGTATTGACTACTAAAAGTACTAACCCCACCTCCCCAGTTACCTAAGCTACTATGTAGGCCCAACCATATTACCTGAACTGCCCCCACCCCTCCTTACCTAAACTGTTGCTCCTTCCTGACTACCTAAACTGCTACCCCTCTCTCTCCTGACTACCTAAACTTCTACCCCTCTCCCTCCTGACTACCTAAACTGCTACCCCTCTCCCTCTGACTACTACACCCCCTCCTAAACTCAGATTACCTAAACTATGCCACCCCAAAAACCACCCCCTTCCCCGAAATAGAGGGAAAGAGGACACCCCGACCATGCGGGAGGTAAACCGCAATTGTGTTATACTATCAATGCGATTAACACGATTGTGGGTTGCGTACTTAAAACTTCGGAGCCAGCTAATTTTGTGACGTCACGTTGTTGTATCCCTTTAATGTACCGGGTGTCCTCCCGCGGGGGGGTACAATTGTCTACCGCGGTGTACAGAAAATAAGTTAATTCTGCCAGTTTAGTTTCTGCAATATGCGTGGTTGCTATGTAATTTTCTATACTAACTACGCGTACTGCGATTGAATGGCTTCACTTTGACGCTCTGACTTCAGAGAGTTATACCTTGGCAATTTTCGGGCCAAGCTCTAAAAGACCTCTACAACTAGAATGCACCTGACGTCAAATTTAAAAAGGGATGTTAAACTAGTAGAAGTGAATAAATTTACTTTCTGTACGCGGCGGTTAACAAATGTACTCCCGGGATGACGCCCGGTACATTAGACATTAACCCCTACCTTCATTTGAAACTTAGGAAATTAGTCATGTGACAATATCCCTAGAAAATTTTTATTCTATTTTTCATTCTATTTGCAGGTTTCTAGGGATAATAGCTGACCGTGTTATTCTACGTACTGCGTGTTTATTACTCAATGCTGCATGCTGGACAGCTATATCTATAAATTGACTATACTCTCATTTCAGTTAAGCCACTTACACATAAATTATACTAGCGTCCACCTCTATTTTATTCTATCACATAGAATAAAGCTACAACTTTTTACCATTTATGTATCCCCATAATTGCACTGCCTTTGTTCCGCTTCAGCTTCCGCTCTTAACATTTGTGTTTGGGATTCTATCTGTAGTGTGATGCTGTATACAATATCTGTGCACTGGATGTCTCAAAAAAACTGATGTGGTTTTCACGATATTCTAAGTTAAGGTTTTTTATTCTATTTTTTATTCTATTTCAGAGTTTCTAGGGATAGCGTCCAATTACTAAAATGGCTTACTGAAGTTTTCTTTAAGTTAACAAATGAGTGTTTTCTGCACCGCCATTAGTGTCGGCTAAGTGGATACTCCAGAACTGCGTACAATGGCGACAAAGGCATTTCATTGTACCTATTTCCTTCTGGAAATTTTGCCGAGCCTCTATCTCTACCAATTAATGCTAATGTGCGACTTTATAATTGAAAAGTATTTTTTTTAAATAGTAAATAATTCCACCCCCTCGGAAGCATGCAAGCATAGAAGCACACTGTGGCAAATTCTGGGTGATATACAATACAGGTCAATCTGACTGATTCTTGTGAATAATATATACACTACGTCCTCCAACTCCTGGCAGCACACCGCCACACTCACGCTTGGTAGCTCGTTTGTGGAATACACTGCATGCCAAGAACACCAAGTCAGTCCATTCCCAAGAAGATGGTTCACGGTTGGAGGAATCTCATGTGCTTCGACATCACTATCATTGCTACTATCTTCGATGTGGACTGTTCATGAAGGTTCTCATGAGTAAAGTCGTACCAACATCATTTTGTGTGACTACAGTAATAATGTCTTATAGTTAAATAATTGGATCCAAGTAACGCGCTATGATGCAAATCTTTGTTTGAAGGAATACAAATTGGAGTATAGTAACAAAGCCATGTTAGCCTCCCGCCATGTTAGCCTCCCGCCATGTTAGCCTCCCGCCATGTTAGCCTCCCGTTAACAAAGCCATGTTAGCCTCCCGCCATGTTAGCCTCCCGTTAACAAAGCCATGTTAGCCTCCCGTTAACAAAGCCATGTTAGCCTCCCGTTAACAAAGCCATGTTAACCTCCCGTTAACAAAGCCATGTTAGCCTCCCGTCATGTTAGCCTCCCGTTAACAAAGCCATGTTAGCCTCCCGTTAACAAAGCCATGTTAACCTCCCGTTAACAAAGCCATGTTAGCCTCCCGTCATGTTAGCCTCCCGTTAACAAAGCCATGTTAGCCTCCCGTTAACAAAGCCATGTTAGCCTCCCGTTAACAAAGCCATGTTAGCCTCCCGTTAACAAAGCCATGTTAGCCTCCCGTTAACAAAGCCATGTTAGCCTCCCGTTAACAAAGCCATGTTAGCCTCCCGTTAACAAAGCCATGTTAGCCTCCCGTTAACAAAGCCATGTTAGCCTCCCGTTAACAAAGCCATGTTAGCCTCCCGTTAACAAAGCCATGTTAACCTCCCGTTAACAAAGCCATGTTAGCCTCCCGTCATGTTAGCCTCCCGTTAACAAAGCCATGTTAGCCTCCCGTCATGTTAGCCTCCCGTTAACAAAGCCATGTTAGCCTCCCGTTAACAAAGCCATGTTAGCCTCCCGTTAACAAAGCCATGTTAGCCTCCCGTTAACAAAGCCATGTTAGCCTCCCGTTAACAAAGCCATGTTAGCCTCCCGTTAACAAAGCCATGTTAGCCTCCCGTTAACAAAGCCATGTTAGCCTCCCGTTAACAAAGCCATGTTAGCCTCCCGTTAACAAAGCCATGTTAGCCTCCCGTTAACAAAGCCATGTTAACCTCCCGTTAACAAAGCCATGTTAGCCTCCCGTCATGTTAGCCTCCCGTTAACAAAGCCATGTTAGCCTCCCGTTAACAAAGCCATGTTAGCCTCCCGCCATGTTAGCCTCCCGTTAACAAAGCCATGTTAGCCTCCCGTTAACAAAGCCATGTTAGCCTCCCGTTAACAAAGCCATGTTAGCCTCCCGTTAACAAAGCCATGTTAGCCTCCCGTTAACAAAGCCATGTTAGCCTCCCGTTAACAAAGCCATGTTAGCCTCCCGTTAACAAAGCCATGTTAGCCTCCCGTTAACAGTAACAGGTGAATGAACAGTATCAAATTACGTAAGCGAGTTCCTAGCCAGGTGTAATTTCAAAATGAATTGATGCAAGCATTCCGATCAACTTAGAAAAAAACAACTAGCACTTAGCCTCCCCACTCGATGCAAGCACAAAGCGCTGCCAATACACGACCATATCTCATGCATTGGCCAACCCCGGGCTTTGGAGTGTAGGTCCACATACTGTCTGCTTGTGGGTGTGGCACATACTGTCTGCTTGTGGGTGTGGCCTCTTGAGGCACAGCCCACCACGGGATGTGCCAACCCTGCCTGGTCATGTCACTTAGTGAGTGAAAGAGCCTTACTATTTAATAACTATTTTTAAAGAAAAAGGAAGAAAGCTATGCAGACCCGATTCAAATGCACGTGGTTGCAATGCGCCAGGATCGTTATATACCGGGACGTTCTGTACAGATATGACATGTGCGCCGTAGTCGGTTAACTACATTTCACTACCTTAAATAACAATAGGGTAGCCTTCTGTCCTAGTTAAATGACCTTAATGCCTATGAGTCATATCATGGCAGCACGTTTTTCAAACACACCCAACCGTACACTCCTTCTGGGCAATTAAGACAGGGAAGTGTTAGGCATAGCTGAGTAAGAACTGGAAACCTTAGATGACTCTAGAATAACTGGGTTCATTTTTTAATGTTACTATTTTAAAATTGTTTTTGATAAGTGAGTTTAAGGTATACCTTATGGTATTTTAGGTAGTGGTTATTGGCTAATGTGTAGGGCTGGTAGAGTATTAGAATTACATTCAGGATGTAGGAATTAGCATAGGACCGCACATGCAGAGTATCGGGTTATGGCGGGTGGGCTTACACACGTACGTACATGAATCAGTCCATCTCCTTCCAACTTCACACAGCTCTCAAACGCTGCTCTAGGAAGGATAGAGGATGTGGTAACATGCATATGCATATGCACCTATTGTACATTATAGTACGCACGTACATATATTTATATATGGGACAGTGTCCAGCTAAATCACCCTTATGGCACTTTTTCAAAATTTCCAGAACAAGCAAAAGAAAAGTAACGCTCGCATTGAAATGTATGGCTAATTATAAATTCAGTGCCTAATAACTTTGTGATGGATAGTCCGATTTAGGATGCGTAAGGACCATTTGACAGAAGCTCATGGGTGTTCAAGGAAAATCAAAAAATTTGAAAACTTGAAAAACTAGCCAGAAGGGTGATTCTGCTGGACACTGTCCCATATATATATAACGTAAATAAATGCATATATGGGGCATACATTGGACCCAGTTGTTAACTATGGTGTTACATGTACTCCTTGTTCAAAACTATTTTCTAATGTTCCATCAAGCACTCCCAGTGCTCCACACCACAACTGCAATCTCTTCCCAAGTGCACACAATCAAGTATACGATTGTGAGTTCCTACAGCCCTTAAATTGCTAACCTTGTGAGGTTGGAACAGTTGTCTCCGATGGCCATAGCAGACTTTGATGTCATGAAGTTTAGCTCTTTGGCATCGAGCTCCACCTGATGGAGAGTAAGGGTACATGTAAGGGAATACACGTACTGGGTTCACATCACCAGGCACTCAGCGGCCATCCAATCATTACTACTAGTCCATATAGCAACATGCAAATTTTCATTCCATCGTCGCAATAAAACGGTTCCAGAATCAATAAAAGGCTCTTCTAGAAACATTATTTGATATACTGAACCATTATATTGCAATAGTGTGTTAACCCAGTACATGTGTCATGGGATAGCTAGCTGTGTATTTATTCAATGGTCACTATGTGCCGCACCCCCACTAGTGAATTGGGGACATGAATGGGGCACTCCATCCCAATCCCCTTACTATACATGAAATGTACATGCATGTTGTGGAAAGCCAATGACCAGGTACTGGAATGCAGGAGATCAACAGGAAACACAGACTGTTAGGGGAAGATAAGGCGAGATGACTGTAAATAGTCACAGCCTGTCTTTTGGGAAGAAGCTGTCTAGGGAGCCAGGGTACACCTGTTTAATAGAAAAATGAAAGTGCTCTTACCAGCTTACTTCCAAGGGTCTGTGCAACACAAACAAGAGAAGAGTCTGTCAACTTGTGGAGTTCACACACGTTCAGCCGCTCGATGTTTGGGCAGTTCCTTATGACAGCAATCAGTCCTGCATCTGTAATACCATCACACCTCCTCAGGTTCAAGTACTTCAAGCTCTTTGAGGCGATGGATTGGATGCCCTCACTGGTGACCAGCTTGAGCCTTCGAAGTCTCAGCTCCTCCACATCCCAGAGGACCTTGGACAGACTTATTATACCCCTGTCTTTTGGGGGGGTGGGAGGGGTGGGGGGGTGGGGGGTGGGGCAAGAGTATAGAAAACATGCTGATGTGCAAAAAGGTACAGAAATGCGTGCATCATATGAATGGACAGGGGCTTTTTACGAAATAAGAAGTACAGGTGTGTGGTGAAGATTGATTTGTACAGGCTGAATAAGAAGGCAACTATTGTACATGTACTATAATTTATAAGCCACAAATGGCACAACGCTAGCGCCACGCTACGTATTAAGCATAAAGAGAGGAGGGGCGGAGGAGAGGAGCTAGAGGTGGAAGTAAAGTGAGGGGGTGGGTAAGGCTGTAATCGTGGGGTGCGGTATAGTGACGATATAGTTTAGACAGAGCTCCACCCAATAGGGCTACACAAGTCTTTCGCCTGTCTTCATTGTGTGCACGGAACGCTACGGTTCGTCCATGCAGAGTCGGCACATAGGGCTCGTTCTATGAACGATGTACGCTTCATTCACTTACTGGTAACGTTGGGGCAATCATGGATAGTCACGTGCTTAGGCCTGCAGCCGCTCTGAGAAAGGACCTCTAGTAGCTTGTCATCCACCTGGCTGCAATACGACAGATTGACTCTCTGTAACGTGGCCGAGAAAAGATGGTAGGTGACGTAAGGTATACTTTGCGGCGTTAGCAGGCCGTGCCAACATAGCCTTTCCAGAAGTATCTCCTTGTCTCTGACGCTAAGGAACGTCCCCAAACGGCTAATGGTGAAGATGTTCTTGGCTATGTACGCCAAACAACAATCTCCCAAACTCTTAACCATCTGATCGGTTTGTATTGAATGACGTCATTATTGTGTTGTGTTGATGTGTTATTTCTGCTAATCATTTAATATAATTGAAAACGAGCTAATAACAATGTAATTGCATTCGAAGTGTACAAAATGCAAACATTGATTTGCCGGCTAATCATATTACAATTTCTGTATACATGCATGCACATTTAAAATTTGGTACAAGGATATTTAGTATCAAACACGTCCATGTGATAGTATTTCATGGTCGTCTCAATATTTAGAATGCTCTTCATGCACTTCTCAGATTTGCTTACACGAGTAAGAATGCCGGCATAGTTATTGACTACACAATGATAGTAGATCAACATAGCACGTCCCGCCTTTCTTGCAGGTGTTTGTCCTGATAAGTAATTTCTTTATGCAGTTTCACATGCGAAACGTACTTCGATTTCTAGCCCATAAACTAAAAGCGTTGGTCTCCATATATGACTTCTGCCTAGTCCAACAACCTTTGTACGACGTAATATTACAACATACCACACCAGAAGTACGGAGGTAATATTGCACGGGAAGCATATCATTACCAATAGATGACAATGCCATGGATAATACCTAACTTGATTGGAAACGAATCTCCGTTGAACTCAAAAATGTATGAATTTATGCTCGGCTATATAATTAATCATTAGGTTATTTTAAAAAGCCCTTTTCAATGCCACACGAGTACAAATAACACAAGTTTGACAACAGACACCCACTCGCTCAGCATCTCATTTAACACGGGCAGCAACAGCCGAAGCTCCTCCAATTAGAGCCCCCAACAGAGCACCAGTGGCGGTCCCCAGACCAGGCAAAATGCTGCCAGCTGCTGCACCCATTGCCGATCCCACAATGGCTCCGACGCCAACGGCAATGGTTTCCTTCGATGGGGACTCACGTGGTTGCATGGGTCTGGAAGCTGACTCGGTTCCCGGTTTGCGGTCCATATGGCTAGCCTGCTGTTTCGGTTATGTCGAAAACAAAACTTTAGTTACTGTACGTGTCGTTCAAATAAATTTATACTGCCGCTATTAATGATTAGACAGACACATACAGTTCGCTCTCTCCTAGACGACACACGGTTTCTGATATGCTTACAACACATTTCGATATACCTTTCTGGTTCACAAAAGGCGACGTTTCCAAATTGAAAGGGACTAGGCGGAGTCTATTAGGCCGCTCTTGTTTTTTAAAAATAGTAGTGAATATCAATAGCTTGCACGTTTGTACTTCCCCCTACTAACCAATATGCACGTGCACATTACCAAAGTGCACTAATTACATTTATTATGTACGTTTTCATTATCGATATCGCCGCGTTCACTCAACGAACACGATCGTACATTACACATGTACACAGTTTTTCAATCCACTTCAAGTAAAAAAATGTCTGCTGAATACACAGCCCAGGTGTAGTACAAAGGGCATACGTGAAGGAAAACATCTCGGATAGCAAAAACGCAGAGTACATCAGTTTACGTTTGTCAGTTTGATGGTCCACGCATAAGAAAGTGTTCCAAAAGAAATATCAACTGGAAAGGTTATGTGGACTCCATCGCTTTGGGATGTGTATGAAAGACAACCATTGTACCCAAGGAGGGTGATCACCGTGGCAACAGTTGGCGTCGGTTGGATGAGCACAAACACGTCTCCTTCAAAAGAAGGAAGAGGAGGTGAAGTCATTGGACATGCACACAGCAACTCACCAGGTGTTGGAGCCACAAAGGTTATTGCATACACACTCAGGCCATCCTACAAGAACAAAAGACAGCCATAACACATGGCGAGTGTTGTTGCATTCGAGTAAATACAAAATACCACCTGCATGGACACATTGCAACATGTCAATGATGTAGGCAATTTAGCCAATTTTAATGATTAGGTGCAATTCTAGTGGTTTTAGTTTCCATGGTTAAATTGCAGTAGGCTATTTCATAGGGATGGTGACATTTGGAGGTAGTGACATTTGATATCCCACCCTGATCACATCCTACCTTTGATGCAGTGTACCAGGTGTTCCTGTCTGCAGTGTCATTCTGAACCCTCCAGGGCACGCTACCAAATATGGCCTCTCCATTCACCTTCAGCCACGCCCCCATCTGCGACAGCCTCTCCTCAAATATGGGGAGAATGCGACCATCTGCAGTAGGTCCAACGTTCAGCAGGAGGTTCCTATGGAGACGGAAGAAAGGACATTAACCACGCCCACATCTGTGCCAGTCCAGACTTGCCCGTTGCATGCGACAGATGACACCAGCTGCCTCAGCAGGTGAGTGGTGTTCCAAAATGAAGCGATGTCTTCCTGGACGGACACAGAAAGGTAACACACATCTGCATCCACGGCTTGCTCGTACACCCTTGCCACTTACTGTCCTATCATAGCCCCAAGAGGTCATCTGGATGGTGTAGCAGGACTCCCACTTGTGTGGAATTAGGATCCCAGGGGAATACCTGCATATATGCAATTAATTTTTTTAATTCTTTTTTTTTTTTTGCATTGATTCAAGGGACATTTTTGTTAAGACCATACCTGTCTGCACCAGTGTTATAATCCCCGAACGAATTGTTCCCCCATCTGTTAATGGATACAAATACACCATCTTTTCAAAGAGGCATTACTAACCGATTATTAATAACCACAGTGTCTTTCACTGGACTTTCATTGTACACCCAACTCAGGAACTCTGGAGCCTTCCAGTACTTAACCGAGTCATGCGTGCAGCGCTTGTCTCCAGAACCATCAGACCATATCACATCAGGCTGAACACGTCACGACAGGTCAGGTGCATATAGGTGCACATAGGAGGGGTAAGGGGAGTGGTAAAGGGAGGGGCTAGAGGAGGGACTCACTGTACTGCCCAATGATCTGAACTTGAGTCCCTCTTACCTTGTAGGTGTTCACTAGTTGCATCAAAGTTGGGGTGATTATTTCATCAACAAATGACGTGGTGGAGCAGTTGTCGTTTTGGTCCTAAGCAAATCTCTCAGGTACATGTGCTAAGCTTTGAATGCATCAGTATGTGTACCTGGAGGTAGAGAGGGTGAAACCACTCCCTCAGGCTGTGGTACAGTCCCATCCGCAGGCCAGCAGCTCTAACGCTTGACGAGAGAGCAGCTACCAAATCACGTTTTGGTCCTATGTCCATGCTAGTTAATGACAAGAACAAATGAAATAAAAGCATGCATAGCTTCACTGTGTGTGAGCATGCATGTACCTGTTCCAGTTGAAATGTTGTGGGTTAGGAAAGTTGCAAAACCCTTCATGATGTTTGGATGTGAAAACGACATCTAAAGGTGTGTGTGTTTGTGTGTGTGTGTGTGTGTGTGTGTGTGTGTGTGTGTGTGTGTGTGTGTGTGTGTGTGTGTGTGTGTGTGTGTGTGTGTGCGTGTCATATGCTCCTTCCACAGACACCTTATTTCAGCTCACACTTTGCTCCTGCGGCCTTGATAACACTGGCCCACTCGTCCGGGTCAAACAGTTCCGCCTTGAACATTGGTCCAAAGTCAGCGTACCTACAGAGGTGGGGGGATATGTGTACTTGACGTATGTGGACCCTCCTCCCACAAACACCCCAACATGACGGACATACGAGAACGTGGATCCATTACAGGGGAACTGGTTAGTCATGACGCCTGAGCAACCATAGACCGAATTGTGAAACTCCACGTACTCGGGATTACCAGCCATCAGTTCATGCCAGTACCACTCTGATTTGAATGATGGGACGCTGAACACCCCCCAGTGGACTGGGGAAGCAATGTGAAATGTTATTTGCCTCCTCCAGTAAGGGGGGATGGGGGGGGGGGGGGAGGAGAGGGTGGTTGCCAGCACTCACTGAAGACTCCGAATTTGGCATCATCAAACCAAGATGGCCGTGGTCGAAAACGCAGCAACTAGTGTGGTAATATAACCAGGTTTGAAAAGCATACGTACAACATTACTGAGACTACACCGAACATAACATTCCCGTTGGGCTGGTTATAACTTTTCAATACTATATCTCTGTGCACAACTGCAAACTAAATCTTAGCATTTTATTTGCTTTATTATATCAGTCGTATTATCAGTTGCTTCCAATTTAGCATTCCATACTCCAACCTAACACTCAAAGTGTTATACAATTTCATATAAGTAGTTAGCACTTGTCATTAATGGAATGGTTCATCACATACCCTCATAATACACTTTTTTTTTAAACAAACGCCCAACGCATGAACACTTACATTCCAGGTACCATCAAACGTTGGCACTTTGCAGGACCCCACAACCGTCTGCACAGGACAGGCATATGCAGTGGGCCACCTGACTGCCAGGGGACAGGCACAGGTGAGGCCATGGGACATCATCTCTTCCCCCTACCCATCACCTCTTCCCCCTACCCTTAAAGGTGAATGAAGGCCACTCCACAACAGAGCGAGGTCCGCCCACACCAGCACTGGGCTCACAGTAGAAGTCATAGATGACAGCCCTGGGCCAGTACTGCGAGCCACCCTCTGTGTAAGGGAGAGCGGTTATTGGATAGTCTCTCTTAGGAGACGATCAGGCTTTGCTGGTCAGAGTTAGTAGTGTACTTTAACTGACAGCAAGTGGTATGTGGCGGCAGGTAGATATGAGGTATGATGTGATATGAGGTGGGTAGGTATGAAGTGTGGAATGATATGAGGTGGTGTGGAGTGATATGGAGTGGAAAAAGATGATGAGGTATGATGGTTTGGCGGGGACCCGGGAAATTACAACGCCCTCCAAAAATATAGTGATATCTAGGTCTGGGGACTCTGCAATCATCTCATGGGTCTAGATATAAGATCCCCCACGTATACATGTATGCAGTGAATAATTCAATGCAGTGGCATGATTGAGGGGTGGAAAATTATTTTACCGTTAACCGGAATATTTTCTGTTTAACTAAATGTGACAGCAGAGGCATGTTGTCTAGCAGGAAGGGGGTTTCAAAAGTATAATCTGTGAACAGGAATAACTTCAAATCATTTCAAAAGAGTTCTTTGGTAATGGTAAGCACATCTTTGACACAGATATGTCTCTCTCAGCGTTAATCAGTTAATTGTTTTGTGTTGTAATATTTGTATAATTTTGCATTTTTTTACCTCTTGTCATATATCAGATTACATAATTATGTTTATTAAATACGCTTATTACATTTGGCTGTATAGTAACAATGGATAATAGAATATATAGGTCCGCCTAGGGCCATTCAGGCAATAGGCTGGTGCTTTAGTTTAAGTGTTACTTTATTTGGAACAGTGTCCAGCAAAATCACCCTTATGATACTTTATCAAATTTTCCAGGACAAGCAAAAGAAAAGCAACGCTCGCATTGAAATGTATGGCTAATTATAAATTCAGTGCCTATTACACCTTATGCATCCAATTAAGGATGCATAAGGACCATTTGATAGAAGCTCTTTGGAGTTTACGGAAAATGAAAAAAATTTGAAAACTTGAAAAACTACCCAGAAGGGTGATTTTGCTGGACAATATCCCATTTAGTCTTACATATCATGCTATTGTGTAGGAATATTGATTAGCAAGTTGTTATGATAAAATGCCCCCCCCCCCCCCCCCCCCCGGTTCTCATGCGTACGTCACAACGCACCTCCATTGTTGTAACCAATCCTGATCCCTGCAGAGCTGTTGGTCGGGTCTACGGGATACTGTAAAATACGAGAGGGGGGGAAAAATAATATTGAAGCTAATTAAAGCAAGCTTCTATCCAAGCCTATCGCAGCACGCAGACTCACCACGTAGGACGCCTCTAGCTGCCCGATCACGTAGCAGCTCGACGAGTTGTACTGGTAGGCGGGAGCGGACTGCTTGGCGCCGCAGACAGCTGGTACGTCTTGCACGTTCCCGCAGACGCCGAACGTGTAGTTGTAGTCGCTGGTGAAGCCCACCCCTGGAAGGCGGTCCAGCTGGGTTAGGTCGTACGACATACAGCTGCCCGGGGTGTCGGTAGACGGTATGTAAAACACGCACGCGTCTCCCTGGGTTGTATGAGCTTGGAACACCGTCAACAGCACAAGCACCGGACACAGAACCGAGAAGGTGAAAATGCGACCAGCCATAGTGGTTTTGGGTCCAGATGGTACTAACAGACTGCATCAGCAAATGTTTTCACAATGAACTTGTGTTTTCGACCTTACCACAGGGACGAGGGCATAATTATAATCATTATTTCTACATGTTGCAGCTTCTCTTCTTCGCATTTGTGGTAGTTATTGTAAATTAGTGCATTTAGCCAGAACCACTCCGCCTAGCCTCTCATGTGAGTCCCTGAAGTTCTTTGATGAGGAGGTAAGACGTTGTTTCTCTATTTGCATAGCAGCTGACATCGCAGACGATCACTGGAAGCAAGCGCAACTTAGCCTTAGCTTTGGAGGACTTGGCTTTCGTTCTTTATCCTACCACTCATGTGCTGCCTTCATCTCATCATTGTCTTCTTCAGGTTTTGGTAGTGCTAGTAATCGCCACTTGTTGAGCGCTATTTCGAAGTTCAACAGCCTTGTGTCCCCTGCAGAGGTCATCACAGTGGAGTCTGTTTTGTCCTCTCCTCTGTCCCAGCATGCCTTGTGCAAGAAGTTGGATGATCATCTTTTTCAGTCTATCTTGATGACTTCCTCTCCTGCCAATAAGGCAAGACTTCTCTCTGCCTCTGCTCCTCATGCCAGCTCTTGGCTTTCAGTTGTCCCCTCGGTGGGTTTGGGCTTGCATCTTGATCCAGCCGAGTACCAAATTGCAGTGTTGTGGTGGCTAGGTATGAACTCTTCTATTCAATCAGTGTGCCCATTCTGCCCCGATATCACTTTGGATCCTCTCGGACATCATGCGGTATCATGCAGACATGGTGGGGACGTTGTCATCAGACACAATCGCCTGCGAAACATCTTTGCAGAGTTTTGTCGTCGTGCTCACCTATCGGTAAGAGTGGAGGTTGGTCAAGGCCTTTCAAGAGTCCAGAGTAACTCCCGTCCAGCTGATGTGCTAGTCGATGCATGGGAAAGGGCGAAGCCAGCAGCCTTCGATGTTACTGTTACCTCCCCACTCACTCCTGCCACTTTGCATGACGCGTGTAATTCAGCAGGTGTTGCAGCTCACAAAGCAGAGTGCCGAAAGCACTCTTCCAATGACCCGAAGTGTCAGGAGCTAGGGTGGGTATGCGTTCCTCTGGCAGTGGAATCGTATGGGAACTGGGGTAAAGAGGCCCAGAACACCTTCGCTAGACTAGCTTCCATCCTCTCAATCTCCCTGCACTGCCCCAAGGCAAAGGTCCTGACAGAGATTTATGGGCGGTTGAATACTTCATTAGTGAGGTCAGTAGCTAGGGCAATCCTGTCTAGAAGATGCGTTCCAGGTTAAAGAGTGTAGCTTTAGAGTGGAACTGTACATACAGTACATACTTAGTTTATATGTAGTCTAATGATATGTAATAACTATTACTGCTGCTGTATTTGCCGTATGATGCTTTTAATTATACAATTATTATTATTTCTACAATGTAATATTTAGACAGTCGATGGGCTCGGAGTAACAATGTAAGGAAATTTGAAGTGTGCACTACTCTCGTCGTATGTCTAAGCATTCATCTTCACATTGTTCAATGGCCTTGGTAGATCTATATCCAATGTTGATGTATCACAGAAATAATATAATACTTGTTGCAGGATTGCAACTTGGATTAGGCCCTCCATACTTTAGCTAGTGTCTCATTGTGTACACGTGACTGAAGATACACATTGAAATATTAGGCTTATCGTTGAGGCTTTATTATCTGCCACGAGACATGCTGAAGGAAATGCGTCATTCCACAAATAGGCCAAACGCAATGCGATCAAGTTGATTAAAATCCAGGACGTGGGTAAACTAGAGTTGATTACATACATCATTTCATACATCATTTGCAACACAGGTGTAGTGCAAGATATATCAAGGACATACGTGAAGGAACAACGTCTTGGATAGCAAAAATACATCCAACGCGGAGTACATTAGTTAACGTTTGTCAGTTTGATGGTCCACGCATAAGAAAGGGTTCCAAAAGGAATATCAACTGGAAAGGTTATGTGGACTCCATCGCTTTGGGATGTGTACGAAAGACAACCATTGTACCCAAGGAGGGTGATCACCGTGGCAACAGTTGGCGTCGGTTGGATAAGCACAAACATGCCTCCTTTAAAGGGAAGAGGAGGTGAAGTCATTGGACGTGCACATAGGAGCTCACCAGGTGTTGGAGCCACAAAGGTTATTGCATACACACTCAGGCCATCCTGCACAGGAGAAAGAGGGGGAGGGAGGGAGGGGGGAGAGTCAATGAGCCATCAATGGAGAGGCTGAGCGCGTGCACACACACACACACACACACACTCACATACACACGCACAAGCAGAGGGACTATCCATATGAATTACTGTACTTCCCTACAAGGAAATGTATTTGTAAAGTGTCAGCAAATATTAGCGACCACACTAGAAAGTATCAATGAAGATTTATCTTCATAAAATAACAAACCACAAACAATACATGTCTGAAAATCATCCTGTCCCGTTTCAGCTGTCGTGCATAAAACATATAACCTTATCCCATATGTGAATCAGATAGACAAAAAAATTAACAAATAAACACACAGAGCATTCCACTGTGAAGATTGTGTTTTTGGAATCTGCATCGTGAAACAAGGTAAGGGAAACGTCATTATTAACACGGTAATGGAACACCCAGTACTGTATATAGTACATTGCTGGAAGTCCTGTTCCCAGCTGGCCTTGTTTGGTATTAGCCTAGATTGACCTAATGCCTGCTTAGCATTGGAACACTGGGGAACCTCTCCCCACCCCCTTCCAGCCCATCTTACCTCTTCCCTCACCTCCCAGCCCTCAGTGAACATCTCCCACAACCGACCAATTAGCATCAAGCATTGTTATGCTTTGTACATGTGAATTCAGTTTTGATCATAATATCCTCCATGTGTCAAGGGTATACATGACAGATAATGCCCCCCCCCCCCCCCCTCCGCACCTTTGATGCTGTGTACCAGGTGTTCCTGTCTGCAGTGTCATTCTGAACCCTCCAGGGCACGCTACCAAATATGGCCTCTCCATTCACCTTCAGCCACGCCCCCATCTGCGACAGCCTCTCCTCAAATATGGGGAGAATGCGACCATCTGCAGTAGGTCCAACGTTCAGCAGGAGGTTCCTATGGAGACAGAAGAAAGGACATTAACCACGCCCACATCTGTGCCAGTCCAGACTTGCCCGTTGCATGCGACAGATGACACCAGCTGTCTCAGCAGGTGAGTGGTGTTCCAAAATGAAGCGATGTCTTCCTGGACGTACACAGAAAGGTAACACACATCTGCATCCACGGCTTGCTCGTACACCCTTGCCACTTACTGTCCTATCATAGCCCCAAGAGGTCATCTGGATGGTATAGCAGGACTCCCACTTGTATGGTACCAGCACCCCGGGTGAATACCTGAACAGGTTTGTTTCAACTGTCATGTTTCCTTGAACACAGAGAGCAAACAAAAGAAGCCTTACTTGTCATCACCAGTAGTGTAGTCCCCGAGGGCATTATTGCCCCATCTGTTGGCCACAGAGAGAGGGAGAGAGGGAGGGAGGGAGGGAGAGAGAGAGAGAGAGAGAGAGAGAGAGAGAGAGAGAGAGAGAGAGAGAGAGAGAGAGAAAGACAGAGAGAGAGAAAGACAGAGAGAGAGAGAGAGAGAGAGAGAGAGAGAGAGAGAGAGAGAGATAATGGTCCAGAGCATATGAGGATAGGGGGTGGAGTTAGGAGGAGCATAAGTGATCCAATTCTAGTTGGGCATAGCCCGACCTTAGCATCTGCGCGGACACTAAGGTGGGGCTATGCCCAACCAGTACAATACAGGCATACGGGCATCAACTGATAATGACATAACTAACCGGTCATTAATAACCACAGTGTCTTTCACGGGACTTTCATTGTACACCCAACTCAGGATCTCTGGAGCCTTCCAATACTTAACTGAGTCATAAGTGCAGGGGGTGTCCCCAGCCCCATCAGACCATATCAGATCAGGCTACACAAAGGTGAAATACAGGGGGAGGGGCTTGTTTCGTGGCAACCCAAATATGCATTATTTCTCTTACCTTGTATGTATTCACTAGTTGCATCAAAGTTGGGGTGATTATTTCATCAACAAATGACGTGGTGGAGCAGTTGTCGTTTTGGTCCTAAGCAAATCTCTCAGGTACATGTGCTAAGCTTTGAATGCATCAGTCTGTGTACCTGGAGGTAGAGAGGGTGAAACCACTCCCTCAGGCTGTGGTACAGTCCCATCCGCAGGCCAGCAGCTCTAACGCTTGACGAGAGAGCAGCTACCAAATCACGTTTTGGTCCCAATTGCATACTAGTGAATAAGCACATGTACTCGTGACATAAATGATGTGGCTTCTTATGTATATATGCATGTACCTGTTCCAGTTGAAATGTTGCGGGTTGGGAAAATTGCAAAATCCTTCATGATGTTTGGTAGTGAAAACGACATCTAAAGGTGTGTGTGTGTGTGTGTGTGTGTGTGTGTGTGTGTGTGTGTGTTTGTGTGTGTGTGTTTGTGTGTGTGTGACACAGACACCTTATTTCAGCTCACACTTTGCTCCTGCGGCCTTGATAATACTGGCCCACTCGTCGGGGTCAAACAGTTCCGCCTTGAACATTGGTCCAAAGTCAGCGTACCTACAGAGAGGTGGGTATCTGATTGCTTTGACAGAGGAGCACAGATGTGACTAGTGTGTGCACTTTAGTAAGCAATGAGGCATGAATTAAACTTCACACTAAATGGATCACGTTTCATTAGTTAAATATTCAGGCCCACTGTACAACTGCTCTTTAAGTACATCTGACAGCAAACCAGAGCTTGCAATATCACATTTGTGTGAAATAAATCAAGTACCCAGCAGCACACTACTTAAAAGGAGTTGGCCCTTACGAGAACTTTGGTCCATTGCAAGGAAATTGGTCGGGGGCAACACCCGAGCATCCATAGACGGAATTGTGAAACTCCACGTAGGGAGGATTAGCTGTCATCAGCTCGTACCAGTACCACTCTGATTTGAAGGATGGGACGCTGAACACCCCCCAGTGGACTGGGGAGAGTACATTTTCAAAATGATTGTCAATATATTAAGTGGCGACGCAAAAGCTCACGGAAGATTCCAAACTTGACATCATCAAACCATGATGGCCTTGGTCGAAAACGCAGCGTCTAGAAAATAAAGACTTTAAAAAAGCAATACCATGCACACAAGGATTAGTGTGGGGATACTGCAAATGAACCACAAAACCTCGTTCTCAATCCGGTTTATCAGACCTCTTTGTGTCTCTGGTAAGTACAGTGCTATTTAATGGTTGGGGTGCGTGGTAAAAATTATTCTATTTCCACCCAATGCAACTATGCCTTTGCTGGGATATGATTTCGTTAGTCGAAAGCTTCGCCTTGCATTTTGCACATCTGGTCTGCCGGACCGACAAAACTACTTTTAAAAATAACGCACTCCTATTGGTATGAGGTGTATCAATTTGGAATGCCATGGCGAGACACAGCCCCAAGGTAGATGGCCAGTACCCCAAGGTAGATGGCCAGTACCCCAAGGTAGATGGCCAGTACCCCAAGGTAGATGGCTAGTACCCCAAGGTGGATGGCCAGTGCCCCAAGGTGGTGATGGCCAAGGTGGATGGCCAGTGCCCCAAGGTAGATGGCTAGTAACACTAAGGTAGATGGATAGTGCCCTAAGGTGGTGATGGCCACAGCCCCAAGGTGGTGATGGCCAGTGCCCTAAGGTGGATGGCCAGTTCTCTCTCTATTTTTGTCACCCTACTCTTTTAGGCAGGGGGGGGGGGGGGGGGGGGGGGGGGGGGAGGGGGATCGTGGTGATAGTTCAAGTTCTAAATATTCAATGCTATAAACCAATTGCAAATTATGTCGCTCATTGCAACGCACCAAACCGATATGATCCCTTTTCATTAGACCCAACGTATGAACACTTACATTCCAAGTTCCATCAAATGTTGGCACTTTGCAGGACCCCACAGCCGTCTGTACAGGACAGGCATATGCAGTGGGCCACCTGACTGCCAGGGGGAAAAGGTACAACGAATGAAGCCATGTGACATCACATGACAATAACCTCCCCCCCCCCCCCCCCCCCTTACCCTTATAGGTGTACGAAGGCCACTCCACAACAGAGCGAGGTCCGCCCACACCAGCACTGGGCTCACAGTAGAAGTCATAGATGACAGCCCTGGGCCAGTACTGTGAGCCACCCTCTGTGTAAGGGAGAGCAGTTCAAAGCCGATGTAATGCTATGCACTAAACATTTAACCATAAAACCAACCAACGCAGTGACAGGGCCTTTAATTTCTGGTCGAAAAAATCTGCAGCTGCATAAAATCTAGCAGTTTTCTTGAGCAAGCAAATATTTGTATGTGCACATAGCCTGATGAATTTTAGCTGGCAATAAGATCAATGGAACTACATGTATCTTGAAAGCAATGATGCAATTGAAAGTATTCAGGCCACTCTGCAAGCATGATAGGGCCTGCATGCGATATAATAGGGCCTGCTTGAGCTTGCATGACATTGCAGTGGCGGATCCAGAATTTTTTTGCGAGGGGGGGCAAAGGGGATGGGCGTTAATAATCGTGGTTTGGGCGTGGCTACGAAATATTGCGCGTTAGAGAGGAAGATGTACTAGGGGTCTGGGGCTTCGCCCCAGCCGCTTTTTACTGTTATCATGTTACTTCGGCGCGTTTTCGTTGTATTTGTATCATCAGGGCGACGTAAGACACCGCCCCTTGTAGCTATGAATATTTAATTTCTAACTTGGCAGGGGGGGGGCAAAACCCAGTTTCCCCCCCCCCCCTGTATCCGCCACTGCATTGTAGGGTGGCTTAACTACTCTAGTACCTCAATGGTTGATGGAGTGAGTCTTTGACCTCAAAACATTATTACAAGTAAATAAAAAAGCGTTGTTCACCAACCGTCTCGAGGAGAATTTTTATTTGTGCTTAATGGTGGCATAGGGGAAAGGGGGGAGGGGGGGGGGGTACTGTTGTTCACGTGAGAGGACTGGAGGAACATTGCTATTTTAGATCAAATCACGTGCACACTTGCACGTTACTGTATTAGTATTAAAGGTCCACAATGGGATGAAACGAAGGTTCGCTTCGAACACAACACATACACACATTGTCGATACACACATAAACATACGAACCTCCGTTATTGTAACCAATCCTGATACCGGCGGAACTGTTAGTCGGGTCAACAGGAAACTATGAAAGTACGTACATCACTTACATGGTCAGAAACAAGTTGGATGTTTTATCACGATGACCGATTATAACAAAACTCACCACGTAGGACGATTCTAGCTGCCCGATCATGTAGCAGTTTGAAGAATCGTACTGGTAGGCGGGAGCGGGCTGCTTGGCTAAACAGACAGCTGGTACGTCTTGCACGTTCCCACAGACACCGAACGTATAGTTGTAGCCGCTGATGAAGTTCACCCCTGGAAGGCGGGCCAGCTGGGTTAGGTCATATGACACACAGCTGCCCGGGGTGTCGGTAGACGGTATGTAAAACACGCACGCGTCATCTCCTCCTTGCAGACGAGCAGTCGAAATGTTCAGCAGTACAGCCAAAAAGAGCACTGACAAAGTGAGAGTTATGCGATCGGCCATCAATAAATGTCTGACGTCAGAGAGGGGAGGTCTAGTCTCGTACCCAGACCCATACTTTCACAGCTGCGGGTGGTTACATCGTGAAAAACTTTTCACATAGCGGTGATGTAATCCACCCGCAGCTGTGAAAATATGAGTCTGAGTACGAGACTAGGGAGGGTCTTCATATTTTTATTAAGACCACCCTCGCCTCCACTTATGGAGTTGACGATTGGAAACCGTATCCGTGATTAGAAACGAATCTGCGTGCAGGTGTTTGCAATTGTAAAGTCCAGTCTCAAGAGGTGTCCGTTCGCGACTTCGCGTTAACGCGATAATTAATTATCCCTGATCTATTTTGGCACCCCCTCATCCCTGCTCCCGCGGGGACATATGTCCCCACTCCCCCTAAGCCCCACTACTGCATTCCATATAAATATCTGCACACAATAACCACCCCCACAACGACGAAAACTTTTCTTTTCCATTTCACTGCTGTATAGTACTTATGCAGTTATGCTTACGATTAATATTTGATCAGATCTGGATCAGATCAATCTGAATGGTTACTTGCACCAAACAGCTTGACTAACCTGACATAAGAAGTTGTTTCTTAATACATGCAAGATGACATATGCAATGTGTCACTCCATGTACATGAAAGAGCTGGATCCATTGGTTTGGTGTGTGCAGGTCTAAAATGGAAAGCTGAGTACATGATGTCAAATAAGTCATTTGATTTCACCATAGATATTACTCTAATATCCGGCTATGATTTCACTACATAGACAGTAATAAAAGCATACATACCAACAGTCACCTTGGCTGGAAAGCTCTGGTAGAATGGCTCTTGCAGTGGCCCTTATCAGGGTCAAGCAATCAGAGAGCTTTGCAGCAGATTTGGACTTGGGTTTTGAGGAACCAGTAGCCAGGTGGGATGCCAATCATGAAAATGTCTCTGTGGGATTCCAATTGCCAAACATGCCCAACCCAACCTATTTTGTCACCTGCTATGTGCCTTCGGGTTTCTGCAGCCAGAGCTGCTTCCCCAGCCATCTGACTAGCCTCACCTAAAAAGGCTGGGCAGAGTGGAGAGGTAGCAGTGATATACTTTCTCCTTTCCTACCCTTAGCAGGACAAGAGTGGTTGTGGCCAGTAGTGAGCTCACTACCCATCTCAATCTTTATCAGAAAATGGGCATGGTGAAAAGCTTCTGCAAAAACATCTCCTTAGTTGGTTCTGGTGAGTCACTGCATCTCCACCTCGCCTACAGGAAATCGCATGATGGCCAAGTGGATCAAGAGCAACTTCATGATGAAGTGAACACAGGGAACCAACCACCTGAGATATCCATCCACTTAATAGCAACCTGGAATTCACTTGGATCCTGTTGTACGCCCAAGCTAAGAGAGGGTACCACAGCTATCCATGAAGCAGCATGAGGAGCAAGCATAGACAGCTAGGAGGCAAGCTTTGTTAGCAATGGAAGATGCCCCCAACAAAGAATGAAACATTTGATTTTCTAGCTTTCCTGACAGGACTCTCTGGGTTAGCAGTGAGTGAATTTTCAACGTAGTTACCGCAGAGATATTATCTCTGTAGTTTGCGTAGTCTCGTGCCCAGACCCTACAACATCACAACTACGTGCGGAGAGTAGCGTGACGTAATCACCCGCAGCTGTGACGTTTTTAGGGCCTGGACACGAGACTAATTTCGTTGACCTTTCTAATAGTGCATTACGTCGTCATTGGGGACCATTGAACCTTCCTGCCGTGAGACGTCGCACGTGTGGTCCTGGAGATACGGGATGGTTGGCCAAACGGTCATACTAGGTCTTCTATACGCCTTTGCGGCTGGGGAAGCAGCAGTGATATTGTACTGCCAGCAGGCAGTCAATGGAATAGCCTGCAACGTGAGTACGACCTCCCTCGCACCCTTGTTTCACTCATGAAGCGGTTCTCGATCGTTTTAGACAAAAGTCATCTTGAACGTACGGCACGGCCTTCCCCTCTCATCAAGCACGTGAGTACATAACATTTGGGATTGCATTTCACGTGTGACTGCTAAGGATATATATTTTAATTCCAAATAGTCACTCACTTCTCTGTCCCTTTAACATGGCTTCGTCGTCTGGCTGGCAGGTTTGCATACTAGTATTTGCATTCTGAATGGCACATATGGGTACTGTTATTATGTGTGTGTGTGTGTGTGTGTGTGTGTGTGTGTGTGTGTGTGTGTGCGCGCGTGTGCGCGCGTGCTTGCATGCATGTGTGTTTGTGTATGTGTATGCGTGCTTGCATGCGTGTGTGTATATGTGTGTGTGAGTGTGTGTGTGTGTGCATGTGTGTGTATGCGTGCTTGCATGCGTGTATGTGTATGCGTGCTTGCATGCGTGGATGTGTGTATGTGTGTGTGAGTGTGTGTGTTTGCGTGCTTGCATGTGTGTGTGTGTGTGTGTGTGTGTGTGTGTGTGTGTGTGTGTGTGTGTGTGTGTATGTGTGTGAATGTACCACCAATATATGTGAACATATAATTTACGGGTGGGTCCATGTCAAGATGTGTGCACACTTTAGCCATAACACTGGTTGGTGCAGTGCTTATTACCTTGAAAGTATCACTGTTGTAAGTGTTATACCCTGTAAGGTGTTTTGGGGTGTCAGGGTGGGTCTGAAGGCACTTACATGTGCAATGTTTGTAAAATGGTGGGCATGTCCATGTATGGTATGCTGCTGAAATGGACGTATACATTTTTTGATTGTTTACTTTCCAGTTTCAGTTTATGAAGAATGTGACCTATGAAGAACTGTGCCATACTCAGTATAGTAAGGAACACACACACACACACACACACACACACACACACACACACACACACACACACACATAGAACTCACACACACACACACTCACACGCACTCACACACATAGAACACTCACACACATAGAACACTCACACACATAGAACACACACACACATAGAACACACACACACATAGAACACACACATACACACAGAACACACGAACACTAAGTTTGACAAATGCACGTTAAGAGCCAGTTAGGTATGCTGCTCTTATGCACATTTTTACACCGGGTCCGTGAAAATCAAATACTTTTTTGTCCAGCCCCAACTTTGGGGAAAACAGTATTTGCCAGTAAAATATATTTTTAGATAAGAGTTCAATCATCGCCAAGACGTTTGGCGTTGTTACCTGCCTCGTATCTCTAGTGGACCCTAAGCTATACCCATTCTAAGTGACATGGTTCTAAATTTATCGATCTCGAAGTGTTGCCAAGTACACTTTTTTCCAAGAACATTTAGCGCAAGTTTTAATACACATTTCAATTTCTTTTTGAACGCCACAACTGGAGTTATGCTTTCAGTTGGCTTACTTCATGTTCAAAACTCCAGCGAAACCCACACGCAGCTGTTTTTACCTCGTGCCCAGACGAGAAACAAGTGACTGTAATTGATTTCAGCCTGGGGACTAGCAGATCTGGGTACGTGACTATTGTCCCTCATGTAATAGCATGCGAAGACTTCCACATAGTTTTAGACATGAAGTTATGCAGCGGATAGATGTCTTTACAAGATGTATAATGGCCATAGCTGTATAACTTCCCATTTTTTGAGAAAATGTGACTGCAACTTGGAGATTTCAAAATGAAGCTACTGCTGGGTAGTCCACTACTTGGATTCACTGCTTTATCATGCTAGTGTCGAATAACGTCCATATTGACTCGGCTCTGGACCCCACAATATTGAGCCTGCACACGACCAATATTTGGGTCTGGAATCGAGACGTAAGGGAGTTTAGTTCTTGTTTTGTCACTAGGATGATGGGATATTGCCAGAATTTTATCCAACCCTAACCAGGTGAGCTATTTATCAATGCAGAAACATTGTGAAAAAAAAGTGTCCCGTTTCCAGTAGCGGGTCTTACCCTGTCGGCTCTAAATGAACGATGGTTCTGAGCAGAAGTAGTTACAAGGCTAGAAATAGCTCCAAACATCATATAGAGAGTTGTACTCTAGCAAAATCGGTATTTGTGGCAATCAAAACCCTTCCAACTAATTTTCCACAAAAAGTGAGTTCGACAAAATAGACAAAAAAAAGTATTCAATTTTCACGGACCCAGTGCTAAGCATGGGTTGTGCTTGACTTTGATGGCAGATGTACCCAGACTCCACAGGGATACTTAGGAAGCTTATTAGCAGCCAGTACTCCTACAAGGCATATGTTGACGGCTACCCTGTTGTGTGGTGCTACCCCACCCCTGAGTACAGGCAGTGCTCTGATAACCTTACACTAGGGTGCCATAACAGAGCAACTCACACACTGGACTGTGCTAAGATCTCCGTGAGTGTGTGCATGTGTATGTGTGTGTACGCATGTGTGTGTGCATGTGTGTGCATGTGTATGTGTGTACGCATGTGTGTGTGTGCATGTGTGTATATGTGTGTGTGTGAGTGTGTGTGTGTGCATGTGTGCACTGGGTGTGGAAGCTGACTGGCCAGGTGGACCGTTGATGCTGACCACCTGTCTGCGCAATGTAGTATATGTTATCATTTTGCACGAAGGTTCTTTTAGAGTGCTCTTGGCTCTGTCCTGCCTCTGGGTCTGTGTTACAACAGATTGTTGAGAGGGAGGGTGTGTGATCACGGTATATAGTGTACATAGTTACACAATAACTCCACCATCTTTCCTGCATGTATTTGCATTCTACCATCCATTATATCCGTTTACTGTTCTCCCTTCCACCCGATTTCCCATCTTTCCTTCACCCTTCACTCACACCCATCTTCCTACATCCACCTTACCACTGTTCCCTTCCTTCATCCAACTCTGACACCAGAGGGACTGGAATATCCCCACTTCAATTTATCTCTTCAATCACTTTCACTTCAAAGTCAGCTGCCGCTCATTATATCATCACAACTCCATCTGGAAGATTGAGGGGGTGGAGCTAACGTTGGTCAGCTGTTCTGCTCCGCCCTGTGCCCCCCCCTCCCATCCAGAGGGTCTGCTTCTACCAAAAAAGCAGGAGAGCCCACTTGATCTAAAGCTGTCATACTCCATAGAATTTGTGGTAAATTTTTAGCTACATGTAATATGAACACTAATTGGCTACAGATATATCTCAATACCTCTTCCTGTTAGAGTCATTTTGTTACTGGCATACCCAACTGATTAATTCCTTCCATTCTCCGTAGTTAAAAAACCAGTTTCCATGTGTAATATAAATTACTATGTCATTCTTAGTATAAACTTAGTTCCGAAAATCAATCAAAGTTCCCTATTGGATTGATGCAGTATAACAAAAGTTATTTTTAAAAAAGCATGACTTGCGTTGAGAGATAACGGAGAATTGGATCACTTACCTCTTTGTCGCTATTGAATGATAACACAAAAGTGAACAGTTTTGTGTTGGTTCCTTGTCAGTAACACCTTGCGCTTTTAGAGAACAAAAATGCTCATGTCCATTTCCTGTTTTTCTCCTTGGTTGTTGCCTTCTTCCTGTCAGTACAGATAACTCGAGTTAGGAACAGTTTTGATAAGCGGCAGTTGTACCGATTGTTTCAGAATTTATATCCACATGGTGCCATTTGGAGGTCACAAGATGAAACACATCGAGTAAAATATCCAAGTGATTTAGTACCTTGTTAGATATAATCAAGAAGATACTGGGCTATAATACCAAACTATTAAAAAAATCTGAAACTGTTTATACAACAGGCTATGAGGTACAGTAGCAGACTATTTTATTGCAGCACCTCAATCATTCACTTACATTTCGAATAACAGTAATCATGCATTTGTGTCCGTATTAGTAGCGTTGAATAACAAGATGTAATAAATCGGGCAGTGTCCAGCAAAATCATGCACTTCTGGGTAGTTTTGTCAAGTTTTAAAAATTTCTGTGAATTGCAAAGAGCCTCTACAATGATCATCATGTGTCCAAATTATCCATCATGAAGCTATCAGGCATTGAATTTATAATAAGCCGTAATGCAAGCATTACTTTTATTTTTATTTTACTTGCCCTGAAAAGCATAATAAGGATGATTATACTGGACAGTGCCCCAAATATATTTTTGTTCAGTACAATGCCACCATGTATGAGCGATGTGCATTGGATGAATCAGCAAAAGCAGTGCAGCAGAAAACTATCTGTAGTTGCATTGATACACAAGTAAATAAAAACATTCTCTAACGAGAAAGTTGGTGGGCATATAGGATTGACAATGTTGGTGTAAAAAGCACGGAAACAAGTGTGACAGAAATGTTACTGGAAAATTGAAATAGGCCTATATTTAGCCCGTTTTCTCAGGCGTGCGCTGCCTAAATGTGACTGGGCTAAATATAGGCCTATTTCAATTTTCCAGTAACATTTCTGTCACACTTGTTTCCGTGCTTTTTACACCAACATTGTCAATCCTATATGCCCACCAACTTTCTCGTTAGAGAATGTTTTTATTTACTTGTTTCATAAGTTTTTTTTTCTTTTTTTTAATTAAGAACTTGCTAGAACTTGCTAGATGGCCATAGAACTTGCAACAAAATAGGGTATTTCTCGCTGTAGTTTCTTTCTAGATGTGATATGTGTCCAAATGACATGCTAGGATAACGTGCCGGTAAATTCTGAAGAGATTGGTACTATTGTCGTTCTTTAAAACCGTTCGTAGCTCGAGTTATACCTTCCTAAGGAAGACGACGACGACGACGACGACGACGAACAATTTTTTTGGGAGTGGGCACGAGAAGCAGGTTCTTTGTTTGTCTGGAAGCGCATAGTTTAATGACATGAAACTAGCATGAAAACGTAGATCTAGGTGTTGTCGTTCGATTGCTGCAACGAGATAAGTGATCTGTTTCTCCGTTGTCCCTCCCGACGCGATTTAAAAATTTTAATGACATTCATCATTCCTCAATCAATCCTATATTGAACCTGCTGACGCAGGTTCAGATACTAATACTTCAGATTGTTGTACGCACTTCAGAAGATCACGACATACAGAGGGGAGACTATTGCAGTATATCTCCAACCCAGTATTATTGCAGTACTATTGCAGTATTATTGCAGTATATCTCCAGCCCAGTACTATTGCAGTATATCTCCAGCCCAGTACAGTATATCTCAGTATATATTTCCTTGCAGGATGTGGCTCCACATGCTCACCATGTGCCAGAACGTCCCCCTCCCCTCCAATTGGAGCCCGTGTGGTGCACAGCTCTCCTGGTCCTCACGGTTGCCTACATCATTTTTCTCTTCATCTATCACTATTGGTCTCAGTTCCAGGTTAGCATAAAATGGGAATTGATGGAAGTAATTGTTTACCAGTGCATAGGAGGCCCCAGGGGGCCATGGCACCCCCCTCTTCTGGTTATGGTGCCCCCTCAACCCCTATAAGTACTTTTTTACTGCAGCGTTGCAATATGATTACTGCATGTAGCTATGTGTTTCTAAAGTAAAATAGCTAATAACACTCATCTGAGCGTACATATAGTGATTAACAAATGACTAAGATTGCAAGATCGATAATGCCCCTCCCCCTTTGGCGCCCTTTGTGGGTTTTGACCCCTCCCTTCGGTAAGGGCTGGGGCCGCCTATGCAGTGGTGTTTACACATTGTCATAAGGAATTATGATATGTAACCACCACTCATTCATTCGTTTTCTCACTTTGCTAAGAATTCTTTTTGGTACTGTATTGTATTGCCAGCAGAAGGAGAGTGCTCACTGGCTAGAGGCTGCAGAGGTGAAGAAGGGAGAGCCCCCTCTACCACAGCACAATATGCTCTTGTCAGTTCTTGTGTGTAGTGGGGGAAGGCTAGCTGCTACTGCTGTTGTAGGTCTTAGTACGTGGTCGTGCATGACCAACTTGGTGTGTGCCATGTTGTAATGTGTTGCCCTTTGTAGTGGCTCGATGGATGGACATGTTGCCAACGATCCATATGAGCTTCTCAGAGCCCACTGCACTGGTCAGTTGCTTGCATTTGTACATGTCGGGAGGGAAATTGAAGTGTGTAAAGCTTGTAATAAAGGAATATTAATCGCTTGCCTAGAATTTCATTATTGCTTGTGAATTGGTTAGAATTTAAGGACTACCTAATGCATGTAGAGAAGAGCCAGTGATCATATACAGATCTGGTTGCAACCTGATTGCCATATTTGCGTTGATTTAATTGTACATGGGCAGTAATGACCATGCACACCTTGACATATACAACCGGAGTCTTGCAAGCACAATTCACTTACTTCATGTGTGTTCTGTAACTGTTTAATCTGGTTTGCATGGCAACAGTTATTTATAATTATTATTGTGAATAGTTATGCCGCACATAACCGGTCAGGTCATTACTTTTCTTCATCATCCTCAGTTCTGCTGTCTTGTACATGTACATATCACTCAAGATTACTACTATACACATACACACATTCACACACATACATCTTTCCTGTTCAGGTACTTTACATTATTATTCAGAGCTCATTGGGTGGCATTGTGTCCGGCTATGTTTGCAGAGGTGGATGTTTCTATGTGTCTGTGGTTACCCCCCCACCTCCCTTTGCTATGTATGTGTGGCCTCCCCCTCTGCTATGTGTGTGTGCCCCCCCCCCCCTCCCCCCCCGCCTTGCTATGTGTGTGGCTGCCCCCTCTGCTCACATATCTTGTCCTATTTTGCCAGTGATCCAGAGAAAACTTACAGCTATGGAAACCGTGATAGTTGTCCTGTCATTTTTACCAAGGTGGTGCTGCAGTATGACCCTACTTCCCTTTACTCTAGCATTACATCGCTGTATA
Organism: Eunapius fragilis; assembly: GCA_963681505.1. NCBI lineage: Eukaryota > Metazoa > Porifera > Demospongiae > Spongillida > Spongillidae > Eunapius > Eunapius fragilis. The sequence continues at coordinate 4,146,880 of OY811986.1, read as the reverse complement.
ATCCAGCATGCTGCAGTATACAACATGACTGTACTCCAAGCATATGTGACCATATAAGTCCAGCATATGCCACTATAATCAGCACATATGTCACTGTACCAAGCATAAGTGACCATATAGGGTTGATGTGGCCTGTAGCCATGAGAGTTACAAAACAATAACTTCCCCCACCTCAGCACAGCAGCAATGTTCGTCTGTATATCCAACCAGTTGGCAATATTTTCCAATGCATCCCCTTGGGCCATGCTGCTGTTCTTTCTGCTGCTGTGGGCTGGCATTGACATGCCATTGTCTCTGTGGGGATTGACTCATAGGTGTGCTCAGGTCTGGGTAAGAGCCTTTACAACAAATGAGACCGTATCCATTATTACTATGTACACACCAGTCGGTCAACCTTGCTGCAGGGCCACACACCTTTCAGTACCCAAATGGTGTATGGCGAAGAATATTTTTTGATCTTGGAAGTGTTGCTCCTTTTCTATGCATCGTACCACAGCTAGACCCAATCCTGGACTATCTGCAGTAAGTACTTAACCATATGGGGAGGTATAATGAGGGGGGGGAGGAATAGGGACGGTGATAGGTAAGCACTTGCATGATGTGTGCAGTGGAGTGTGGTACCACCGTGTTGTGGGGAGGCATCATTTAGGGAGGTACCATATGGGGGGTACCATGTGGGGAGGCACCATGTGTTTCACAATGAATGGTTTAGTTTTTTAGTTTTATCATGTAATCCATATGACACTAATCAAGTCTTTAAGGCAATGTGTAGAGTATTTCCAACAATAACCCTCCAGTATCTAATTTCTTACGACTGGGGATTGCTTGTATACCATACTTAGTAAAGTCCCGGAGGGTAACCACCTCTCTTCCCCCGCTACCCAACCCAACTCAACTTATTCCCCTGCTCAAGTCTCAATTTGATGATGTATCTCTAGGGGGCTTAGCTTATGGGTGCTGGGTTCATTTGGTAATGCACAGCAATTTTCCTTCTCTGCCCACTTTTAAACACACATGGCAAAACACTGTACATGTATAGGGTATTGGAGACACCAATCTGCTCTAAAGTGAATATCTGAGCTGCAATGTCATATTTGTGTTGTGACCCTTAATGAATCAGGGCTATGTTTTACATGTCTGGCTGTATTCAGGCCAAGGAAAATAGGAGTTTGTTTAGCTGATCCGTATTGTTGGCATATAGTTTTCCATTGCATGCAACAATTGAATGAGTATAAAGATTCACCATTACACTGTTGTCGATGTTTAATGGCATAACGTGTATTCTGTTACCCTTCTTACATTGTACCTTTAATGTCCACACTGTTGTTTAAGATTATGGCCCACAAAGTGTCAGCCATAGAGCAGTTAGGGAATTTTCTTTATCAAATACAACATTACAAGCTTACACTTTGATCGACCACAATACTTATCAATGCAAGATCTCTGAAATGAAGCAGACTTTATGGGAAAGCCCAGATTTTGGTCTGCACTGTACAATTACAAGTATTACATTGCGTATGCATGAGCGTACACTGTACAATGCATAAGATCCCCTTGCATGATGTCACACCTGTAGTGCTTGTGCATGCACACACTTAGAATTAGTTGAATTCCATGCAATGGACTAAAAGTAGGAGATGTGGAACCACCACACTTTCCCTGGTGGTTACTGTTTTCCGATGTAGGGGCATACACACTATCACTTTCAACTGTGGTTTTGCGCTACTTCACTTGGTGGGAATGCTGGTGACATCTGGACTATATGGGTTCATCACTGCCTCCGGTCAGCGTACCAGCTGGCACTGGGATAGCTTCTTTGCAACTAGGCACTCCTCACTTCTCCAGCTAGTGTACCTCTTGTTCTTCTCGAAGGCCTATGCGGGACACACATTTCTGTTTCTGAATTGGGCCATAGTCATGACGTTCAGCTTTTTTCTAATGTCAGGTTTGTTATTTATGTATGCATGTGTGTGTGTGTGTGTTGTGTGTGTGTTTGTATATGAGAAAGTTCCTATGTAGTTATGTTTTCTGTCCACATAGTGCTTATAGAAACAATAAACTAGAGGATCACACAATCGCTGCTACGCAACACTGGCCACCTCAGTATGCCTTGCTCTATCCAGACATGGTGGCCTTTGTATTTCATTGGGATGGTTGAATGGAATGAAATAAAAGGGAATGTAATTTATGTGATAATTGAGTTAGACATCTACATACGTAACCATGGCTAATTATGGAGCATAAACACATAGTGGAGGAAGAATGGTATCATGACTACCTAACTGATTGTGAAGTTAGCATATTGCTTGTGAAAATGTCTACTTCAAGTAATTATAGCTTAATCACAGATTCATGATTTGTTCATGGGTACCCAAGAACAAATAATTTTCAATAACTGGGTTTGCTTTCATAACTGCAGAATAATGATCTCATTCTCATTCAATGAGTTTGCTGTAGCATGTGTAATTCTGCACACTCTTTATCGAGAGTTACGTTAGTAACTCTCATATAGGATTTGACCCCGATTATGAATGTCATTAAAAAAACGCGACCCGCTTCTAACAAGACTCCCGACGAGCGGATGGCTTACCTTGTTATCGTCGTCGTACAAGAAGGCAATAACAAGCAGTTTCGTGTTTGTTTGATGTCACAAAACAGCGTGGTTGTAGAGAACAAAACAATTTTTGAAACTCGTACCCAGTCCCACGTATTTCTCGTTCTTCTTCTTCTTCTTCTTGTTCTTGTTCTTGACCACGCATAACTCGGGATAGGAACACTTTTAAGAAATGAAAATCACACCAATGGCTTCAGAATTCGCTGGCATTTTCGCTTCTGTGGTCAAAACGTCTCGAGGCTACATGACATATATCGGTGGTTGTGTTAGCAAATCACGTATAGCTTACTGCACTGACACGACTCGGATAGGTCCTACGTCGCTCTTTATACGAAGTACTAGCAGTATACATCAAATGTGTACGGTCTGGGCACTACACGTAGTGGTAATTAACTTTGGCGGTTATGTATTTTTAATAACGTGCACGTGCGTACTATAATCATTCGATCGTTGTAGGTTTGACGCTCTTTGTAACTTAGTGAAGTTTTTTTTTTTTTTCAAAATGCCTTCATGCACGTCAGGAAAAGAAGAAAGCCAAACGACGAGCATAGTACCTCAAAACTAGAGACGACGTATTAGATTCAGCCCGAGCGGAACTACAAAGCAGAGCCTGAAAAGAAGCGGGCCTCTCAAACATGAAAACTATCGAGCAGAGCCTGAAAAGAAACGGATCTCTCGACGCGCAAGGTATCGAGATGCGATTAGTAGGGGGGGGGGGGGGGGGGGGGGGGGGGGGAGAGGGTGCTGTCTGCTTCTGGCCCGATACAAAATGCGTTTGTGGGTTCGATCGCGCTGGGGCGACAATTAATAACCTCTCTTCTATTTCGGCCGCCCCTTAAAAGCCCCCTCAGATCCTGAAAAGGAACGGACCTCTCGACGTGCAAGGTATCGAGCAGATCCTGAAAAAAGACAGCGATATTGCCATAGTCCTAAACGTGCATCTCGCTCGGCGAAAAGAGTGAAGGTCACTCAAAGGTATGTCGTACCTTTACTACCTCCCTCTCATATCAAGATGGATTACTTAACATGCTATACGGCTCATAATCGGGTATGAATAAAAATCAATGAAACAAGTAAATAAAAACATTCTCTATGAGAAAGTTGGTGGCATATAGGATTTGAAGGCAATGGTGGTGTAAAAAGGAAGGAAACAAGGGTCTAGTAATAAGGGAAAATGGAATAGTCCTATATTTAGCACATTTCTATATGTAGGATATAGTATGTTGTTCGTGTGCTAAATATAGGACTATTCCATTTTCCCTTATTACTAGACCCTTGTTTCCTTCCTTTTTACACCACCATTGCCTTCAAATCCTATATGCCACCAACTTTCTCATAGAGAATGTTTTTATTTACTTGTGCACTTTAGTAAGACTATCACTTTAGTAAGACTTTATCACTTTAGTAAGACTATCACTCGCACAGGTGCAGTTGGGTTCTTTGCTGCATCACTTCGTATGATTACATCTGTTTGATGAAATGAACTGAATATTAATATTCTTCTGTGTTCTCTGTTGGTGTATATATATTGATCGAACAGAACAGAACTAATACAACTTCACCATGTTTCGCCACATTAATGTTCTTGTTTGTTCCAATTGTTTTTGGGCTGTGGGATGGGAGGGAGACGGAGACGGAAGCATGTTTAGTAGCTAAGTAAACAGCAAGTTTTGAGCAACAAGTACATCTACAGGGTGATCCAAAAGTCGGGCAAACTCTTTGAATTGGTACTCCAGAACTGAAAATTGAAAAATTATGCTATTTAAACCAATGATTAACTTGAAGTTATTAATTATTAAGTGTTTATTTTCAATGTTCAGTTCTGAAGTTATACCAGTTCAAAGATTTTGTGTGACCTTTGGATCACCCATGCATTGCATGGTACCTCACAATGATAGAAAATACTGTTTCAGCATAATGTGGATGAAATGGTTTAATAATGCTTTTATAAAATTTAAAAAAAAAAAAAATGCACACACACACACACACACACACATGGGAGGATAATTGAGCACAGCGAACACACATGCACTACCACAATGTCCAGCCTCTTGATTAGCAACAAGGTCAAGCAACCAGATGTCACATAAGAACTTTGTTCGAAGATGCTGTGAACTGGCAACTGTGCCAAAGACTCACTCCCTCAAGCCACATAGGATTCTACAACCATCATAGACACAATCTTCCAACTAAGTTCCAAGCACTGAGATAATTGGCCTAACCTGTGGTCCTCTTGATCTAACTTATTTCATTGTTTTCTCCCCCTTGTAGTATGTATATGCATTCCTTATTCAAATATTAAATTGTTGTTAGTTAGCAGATTGTTGCATTAAATGAAGTTGACTGGCTCACTGTTATATACTGGATTTCCAGAATCACTAGAAAATAATATTCATGTGCTGGTGGATGTAATGTATTGGCAATTTAAATTACTGCTTGTGGGTTCGCATGCTCGCAAATGTAGATAGTTCAGCACATTGCATTCATAATTAAGTAATGCATTCATAATTAAGTAAGAAGTATTTTAATGTGTGAATGTCTATAAGTTTTTTGTGTCCATCCATGCATGGCAACCTTGCCACTCTCAGTGGTGACTGTTTCCACTACCACTCGGAAGAGACCCACAGTTTCTTTGCACCACAATCTCCATGGGAATTGTAGCACTATCATTTGTGCTAGGCTTTCTGTGTCTCCTTACTACTGCGGTTATCACCATCGACATAAACAAGGCCACGACAATACCGCCCACCACTGCACCTGCCATAATTATCAGTAAACATGGCACACCTTCAGAGGCTGTGGTGGGAAGATGTGTTAGATAACATGTAACATTGCAAACTCATGTGCAGATCAAAAAGGGTACATAAGTAGACAGGAGATGGATGTCTTTCACGTTATGTATACACACCACGATTTTGGCGGTACAACGTAAGTTGCAAGCTATCATGCCCCAGAAAAGAAAACCAAAATGTGCCTGGAACACCACTCCACTAGAATGATACTAGTAAATTAGCAATATCACATTCCTATAGTCCTATGTCAGTATTAGCATTTGCATCGTGTTGAACTTCGCACAACTGCATGCTGAGCTTACTTGGATAAGGTATTGAAGGCAGGCAAGGTGGTTGTGATGTTGAATGGGAGAGTGGATGAAGTAAATTGGAGAAGAGGATGGTTGTGATGTTAGAGAAAGGAAGGATTGGAGAAAGGGCGGATGTTCAGTTGTAGTACTGGAGTAAGGGGTAATACTAGAGAAGGGAACCCTGAGGCTGATGTTTTGGAACGAGATGGTGGTTGTGATGTGGTGAGTGGGTCCAGTCTCAGAGCTGGATAAATTGGCACTT
>OY811986.1:4008422-4135922 GCA_963681505.1 Eunapius fragilis | reverse complement strand
GCTTGCATCAACACACAAAACCAAACTGGACAGCCATTTGTAGCCATGCAAGGTGAGCTGATGTGACATTGGTATTGTGTTGGTTACCATTCTTGGATCTTTTACTCTACGCTAAGCCAACACCAGTTCTCCACGCTTATCTGCTTGGTGTTGACGACAGCAGTGCCCTAGTTCATTGCTCTTTTTTGAATGAGTCTTCCTACTACTGTTTAGTTTGTTGCAGCGCTGGTACTTCTGTTCCATTCACACATATGCATCTGTCCTCTACCAGTGAATCTAGTGTCAATGTCTCACTTAATGGCCTGAGTAGCAACACCATGTATTACTGTAAAGTAGCAGCTGCTGACACTAACACCCTAGGCTGTGGAACATTTGCAGATGGTGGTATGAAATTGCTTATCAGTTTTAATACAACTAAAGCGACAATGATATATCCGGCTCTGACACTGGACCTACTTTCCACAGTACAACCACCATCCCCTTCCAAACCATCAGCCTTGTGGTCCCATTCTCTGTTACAACAATTCCACCCTTCTCCAGTATTACAACTATCCTCCCTTTCTCCAATATTACAGCCACCCTTCCTTTCTCCAACATTACAGCCATCCTCTTCTCCAATCCCTCAGCCATTCTCTCCTTTAACATCACAACCACCTCACCTGCCTTATCCAAGTTAGTCCAGCACATATAGCGGTATATATGCCCAGTGTTAACTTAGCCATTCAATATTAATAATGTGATTTGCTAATTTACTATTAATGTTTTCTTCAATACAAACTGCAACCACATTTGTATAGTATATTGTGGTACACAAATATGCAACAGTATTGGTGATTTCAAATTATACTCTTACTCTAGTGATGTTTTTTTCTCCAAATATAAGATCTGAATGTATAATTTCAAAGCTAGCTATTCTTTTCTTCATCTCATCTCCTGCCACTTATGTGTCTTTTTGATCTGCACCTGAGTTAGCATTGTTACATGTTATCTAACACATCTTCCCACCACAGCCTCTGAAGGTGTGCCATGGTTACTGATAATTATAGCAGGTGCAGTGGTGGGCGGTATTGTTGTGGCCATGTTTATGTCCGTAGTGACAAGCACAATGGTAAGGAGATGCAGGAAGCCTAGAGCGCGTGGTAGTGCTGCAATTTCCATGGAGATTGTGGTACACAGACACTGCGAGTCTCTGCCAAGCAGGAGTGGTAACAGTTACCATTGAGTGTGGTCAAAAGGTTGTCGTGGATGGACACAAACAGTACATGATGTTTGCTCTGCTTACTTTTTAATATGTGAATCTATTTTGCTATTATCTAGATTTGTAAGCATGCAGTAATTAAACTGCCAATCCTTTACAACAATCGATCAGCACACGAATACTGTTTTCGTAGTGATCCTGGGACCGGATACGAGACGCGGGCACTAGTATTTTTGTTTTCTAGCGCGCGCTGTTATGACACAGAACCAACGCATAATGGTTCTTAGTTGTGTTATCGTTCGATAGCGACAAATTTAAGAGGGAAATTATCCGTTTCACGGTCGTTCCTCCAGTCAGGGCGGCGGAATTAAGGTAAATAAGATTGGGGGGGGGGGGGGGCGGGAGAGGCTTCCAAAAGCTAATTAAATTCATGAATTTCAATGGGGGCATTTGTTCACTTTCGTCCGCCCGGGGGTAAGTAATTCCCCAGACCCAGAAAACCGGTGTATTATTGCATTACAATCTATCTGTACTGTTTGCATTTGCATTTGGCATACAGCTAACAATCAATAGGGACAGTTAGCCGTCTGCAACATTACCGCCTTCGCGATGACGCCATGCAGGCCGGCTAACCGGCCTTCGCTTCACAATGTCAAGCACGCAGAGCACATAGGTGTCTGCTCATCATTTCCACGGGGGGGGGCAAGAACCGGGAGGGCACAAAGCGTGGAAGCTTTCGATCGCGATCGATGCCGTAATTATACATATATGAAAACTCATACAGATGCGTGCATGATTCAAGAAAACTAGCTCTATGAATAGTATTTACTTGTACGGGATGAGTGGTCAGGAGGGGCTGCACGAGACCCCCCCTTCCCTTCCGCCGCCACTGTGATCAGACGTGAGTCACGTTTATTATCTGACATAAATCCTATATGGAACCTGCTTCCGCAGGTTCCAATATAAACCGCGACTTTGTTGACCACTATAATTTTTAGGACGTCTGTATGAACGTTATTTACCGTATATCTCCGCCTCTGATTATATAAATCCAAGCAATGCTTTCCTGAATTATAAGGGAATATTTGCATACGTGCAAGAGCTGCCTTGACACAAGATTAACTTCACATCTGCCTTCAGTACCACAAAATCTTCATCTTCCCAATGCTCATCGATACATTTTCTTAGACAATGGAAAAACTTTCTCGGTACCACTGATGTGCCCCTTGCCTGCGGCAAGGAGGTTAAGGAATGCAATTGTGAACAAATGGCAATAGGTAGTGGAATACTATGTAGCCTGTCAGGTCTCTTTTCGCTGCCATGACCCCAATTATTATAATTATTATATATTACATAATTTTATGGTTGCATGTGATGTACATGTAGGCGTCATATAGCGCTTCAAAATCTATGCCCTAAAATTTATTGAGTCATCATCTAGCTCCTTTGATAGGCTTTCTGGTTCATAATATGATCTGAAATATAATTCAGCAAAGAACTCAAAATAAGATTAAATAAGATTACCAGCCTCAATGCATCCTCACCTGGTTTGATTGCTTCCTAATGAAAAAATGGTTGTTAAATCATAACACGTTATTTTACACAGCTCATAAATTACCTTTTCTCAGCTTTTTAATGTATTTGTATGCAAGCATTACCACAAGAATCCAGAAAGCAGCCATTGTGATGAGAAGAGCAAATATTTCAACAGTTGAAAACGAGACAATTGGTTCAATTACTGGTCAAAATAGGAGAAATATTTAAATTTTGTCACACTACAAGCAAAGATACTAGCTAAACACTACATACTCCCAATTGTACAAGTAATAAAAACATGCATTCTCTATGAGAAAGTTGGTGGCATATAGAATTGGAATAAGGCAATATTGGTGCAAACACAAAGGAAACAAGGGTCTAATAAGAAGGGGAAATGTAATAGTCCTATATTTCGCCCATTTGTGGAAAATATGTTTGTGTGTGAAATATAGGACTATTACATTTCCTCTTTTTATTAGACCTGTCACTTTTACTCACCAATGCAGGTAGTGCTGTCTGCAGTAAACCCACTGTTACAAGAACATATGTAGCTTCCAATTGTGTTGTTACAGAACTGTGAACAGTTACTGATTCCAAGATTGCACTCATTGATATCTGCAGCATATGTGACAAAACTTCTTGATAAAGTGCAATGGAATCTATAAGTATTTTCATTCACTCACCAATGCAGGTAATGTTATCGGAAGTAAGTATATATCCAGTGTTGCATGAACATGTGTAGCTTCCATTGGTGTTGCTGCATAACTGAGAGCAGTTACTTATCCCAAACAAGCATTCATTGATATCTAAGATGCAAGAGATAATTTAAAAAAACACCTTAATTAATATGTTTTATACTCACCATTGCAGGTTATATTATCTACAGCAAGTTACAAAGCATATCTCACCATTGCAGGTCATGTTATCTTCAGCATGAATGTAGCCAGAAGTGTAGCAAGAACATGTGTAACTTCCAATTGTGTTGCTACATAATTGAGTGCAGTTACTAATCCCAAGGGAGCACTCATCGATATCTATGATGGAAGTGAAAATTAAAAAAAAAAGAAACAAATTCAGTTAATAAATCAGACACTCTGCTCCATTGAGATGCTGCATTTACGCACGGTGGATTCTAGAACATTCAGTATGCATATATTTTATGGGACAGTGTCCTGCAAAATCGGCCTTCGGGTTATATATTTATTACCATAAAGATTTACATAAATTAATACAATGCTTTCTTTTAAAATTATTTAGCAGTCCAGATCGCTGACTTGAACTTATCCATTTTCCTACTCGGTTCAAGTCAATGATGTAGGCACACACCTGCCTGACATTGAATGGGAATAATGGGGCTTAAAAATACACAGCAAAAAACTAATTATTGATTTACAATTGATTTGACAGTAAAATCAAGTGCAAATCAAGTGCACCTGATTTTACTGTGAAATTTTGCATTGATAAACATTGGATAAAAATCCTTTGGCAAACTAATAATGTGTTTCTTCGCTGTGATAATTGGCACAAATTATGCTGGAAAGTGTACACTGAATCAGAGATGATATGACTCTTGTATTCTGTTTTCAAATGCTACCCGTTTTAGTAGTGGCAGTATATCCGTATGCCATTATTGCCTCTGTGTAGTGACTAGTGAGTGAGTCTTAAGGGATATGATTGTGCTACACCATTGTGCGTATTATTAATGTCTTCCATTTCTGCATACTTTATTGTAGAAAATGTTCACATTACTGCAATTTCAGCTGATAATTTTCCCCCCATTAATCAAATGCAGCACATTTCTATAGCATACTCACCATTGCATGTATGGTTATCAGCATCGAGATTGTAGCCAGAATTACATGTACATGTGTAGCTTCCAATGTTGTTGATGCATAGCTGAGTGCAATTACATGTTCCCATTGTGCATTCGTTGACATCTTCATGCATGAAAAAAGCTATCATGATAAACTCCTTAATGTATTCAATCTACTCACCAGCACAGGTCATGTTATCTGCAGCAAGAATATACCCAGTGTTGCAAGAACATGTGTAGCTTCCATTGGTATTGTTCATAACTGTGAGCAGTTATTGATCCCAAGGGTGCACTCATTGATATCTGCAGCATATGTATTTGGCACAACTTATTGATAAAACTGCCACAGAATCTACAAGTATTTTTCTTTACTCACCAATGCATGTATTTCTGATTGATACAAGAAAATACCCAGTGTTGCAAGAACATGTGTAGCTTCCATTGGTGTTGCTGCATAACTGAGTGCAGTTACTTATCCCAAGGGTGCACTCATTGATATCTGCATGTGAGCACATGTATAGACAGCAAAAGTATAATAAGGTAATCATTGAATTTATAATTCGTGTTACTCACCACTGCAAGTATGGTTATCAGCATTGAGATTGTAGCCAGAATTGCATGTACATATGTAGCTTCCAATGTTGTTGATACATAGCTGAGTGCAATTACTTGTTCCCATTGTGCATTCATTGATATCTTCATGCATATGGAGAGCTATTATGATAAACTCCTTTTAATGTAATCATTGTACTCACCAGCACAGATCATGTTATCTGCGGCAAGAATATACCCAGTGTTGCATGAACATGTGAAGCTTCCATTGGTGTTGCTACATAACTGAGAGCAGTTACTTATCCCAAACAAGCATTCATTGACATCTATGATGCAAGAGAGAAAAGAAACCTTAAAAGGCTAGTGAGCCATAAGACATAGGTTTAATATTGCACCATTGCACGTATTATTATCTCCAGCAAGCAACAGTATATAATTGTGAGCCATTATTTATCCCATGGGCGCATTCAATGATGCTTGCATGAGCACAGAATTATAATTATATAGGTGTCCAGTAAAATCACCCCTGTGATACATTATCAAATTTTTCAGGACAAGTAAAAGAAAAGTAATGCTCACATTGAAATGAATGGCTAATTATAAATTCAGTGCCCAATAACTTTATGATGGATAGTCCAATTTAGGATGCATAAGGACCATTTGATAGCAGCTCTTTGGAGTGACAGAAAATCAAAAAAATTGAAAACTTGAAAAACTACCCAGAAGGGTGATTTTGCTGGACACCGTTCCATATATATATTTACTCAATAGTTTTTCAAGTTTCAAATTCTCGTGAACTCCAAAGAGTTTCAATCAAATGGTTCTTACGCATCTTAAATTGGACTATCCATCATAAAGTTATTAGGCACTGAATTTATAATAAGCCATTCATTTCAATGCGAGCATTACTTTTCTTTTGCTTGTCCTGGAAAATATGAAAAAGTATCGCAATGGTGATTTTGCTGAACACTGCTCCATATATGTATAAATATATAGCAAGACAGCACTAAAGTAACCATTGGATGAATGATTAATTCTCCTACTCACCGTTGCAGGTATGGTTATCAGCATTGAGATTGTAGCCAGAATTGCATGTACATATGTAGCTTCCAATGTTGTTGATGCATAGCTGAGTGCAATTACTTGTTCCCATTGTGCATTCATTGACATCTGTATGCAAGTACAAAGTTATTATGGTAAATGTATTTATCATACTAACCAGTACAGGTCATGTTATCAGCAGCAAGTACATAACTAAGATTGCAAGAACATGTGTAGCTTCCGTTGGTGTTGCTACACTGCTGGAAGTAGTTACTTATCTCATGTGTGCACTCATCAATATCTGTGTAGCAATAATACCTATATATGGGGCAGTGCAAGAGAAATTCGGGCTTATGTAGGATTTTGAGAAAATTCCAAGACAACTAAAAGAAAGTAATGCTTGCAATTGAAATGTATGGCTAATTAAAAATTCAGCGCTTTGTAACTCTATGATACACTGTCCAATTTTGGATGCGTAAGAACTGTTTTGTAGAGAGCGCTATCCTGTATCCAAAAACTGTTAAATTTGAAAACTTGAAAAAAATTGCTAAAGCCCAATTTTCTCTTGCACTGCCCCATATATATCACACATCAATTAGATCACATTAATTTTTAATTACGCGTACACTTTTATTGCACGTGTGGACTTCGATGCTCCTTCCTGGAAATTTTTATAATATGCGCTAGGTCCCTTTTCGCTGCCTCGCCCCCATATATATATGGGACAGTGTCCGGGAAAATTATAAATCGCTATATTTATATAAAAGTTATAAAATAGAATAAATCGGAAAGTATTGAAATTACGAAATCAATAGCAATTACCGTTCCAAAGTTATAGAATATCGGTACCGTAAATCATTTTTATAAGTTTATATAAATATAGTGATCATTTTCTCGGAGACTGTCACATATATATCACACTTCAAACTGATTAGAATTTAGAATGAATAACATGCAGTGATGGTCTAATTTGTGAATTGTTTACGAAACGCCTTACACCCCATTGTACTGCAGAAAAATATGGAAAACCACGTAATTGAAAGATCGTTCTAATAGATCATCAAGTGACACTGATGTTTTATTATTGTAAAGGGAAAAACATACAAACCATTGATAAATACAGCATATTTCATTATAACTCACCATTGCAAGTAAAGTTATCAGCATTGAGATTGTAGCCAGAGTTACATGTACATGTGTAGCTTCCAAAGTTGTTGATGCATAGCTGAGTGCAGTTACTTGTTCCCATTGTGCATTCGTTGACATCTTCATTCATGTAGAAAGCAATAACCATGAATTCCTTTATTTATTCATTGCACTCACCAGTACAGGTCATGTTATCTGAAGCAAGTACATACCCAGTGTTGCATGAACATGTGTAGCTGCCATTGGTGTTGCTACATAACTGAGAGCAGTTACTTATCCCAAACAAGCATTCATTGGCATCTGTGATGCAAGATAGAAAGGTGAGCGAACCATAAGGGATATGTTTTCTACTGCACCATTGCACGTGTTATTATCTCCACCAGGTATATAGCCAGAATGATAGCAAGAACATTTGTAGTATTGCTACATAACTGTGAGCCGCTATTTATCCACTGATGTTTGCATGATACGTTAATGGCAAGACTACATAAAGGTAACCTTTGAATCAATTCTCCTACTCACCATTGCATGTATGGTTATCAGCATTGAGATTGTAGCCATAATTGCATGTACATGTGTAGCTTCCAAAGTTGTTGATACATAGCTGAGTGCAATTACTTGTTCCCATTGTGCATTCGTTGACATCTGTATACAAGTAGAAAGTTATTATGGTAAGCTCCTTAATGTATTTATCATAATAACCATCACAGGTCATGTTATCTGCAGCAAGTATGTAACCAAGGTTGCGTGTAGCTTCCATTAGTGTTGCCACACTGCTGGGAGCAGTTACTTATCTCATGTGTGCACTGTGTAGTAAATATACACTCTTATATATATCACTCATCAAACTCATTAGATTGTAGAATGAATGACATGCAGTGATGGCCTAACTTGTAGGAAACACCTTACACCCTAATGTACTGCAGAAAAATCTGGGAAACCATGTAATTGAAAGATCGTTCTATTAGATCATAATAATTTCAGGTGATACTGATGAATTGTTATTTTATCATTAATGTTGTATGAATGCTCCTTCTGTGCTTAACCTATATGTCTGACTCATGCATACCCCATCTAGGTCCCCGTCATGCATCTAAACTAGCTGATGATAACAGTTTGCCCAAAAGGGCCAAGTCTGAGACCAAGGTAGCCTGGCTTGCCTTGGGTGCGACTAGACGTGCCACTACCATGATGTGGTCATGGTGAGTGGTAGGCCCTCCCGGCTGACCGACCTGGGACCAAGGTAGTGCTGGCTTGCCTTGGGTGCGACCAGATGTGACACACCATGATGCGCTCATGGGTTTGACGTGGTTGGTCAGGCTAGAAGCCCGAAAGATGGCGCCTGCCATTGATGTATGACAGGAAAATCAGTTTACAGGTACAAACAGTGCACAAGAGGAGTGGTGGGTGGGTCAGCAAAAGTTCCAGGTCGTCAATAGCTGGCTATGAGACTGAATGGTTGATTTCCCAAGAACACCATTATATATAGCAATACAATACGTGGAACCAGAGAAAGGAACAATCTAGTTTGGGATAGTATGTTTAGAAGGGGGAGTTGTCGACAGGCAGGTGGCTAGGCCTACTTTAACCTTAGACAAGGTCCCCTTTTAATGCCATATATGTTTCCCATGCTACATCTAATTATAAGCAGGGGGTAGGTGCACAACCATTCACCCTTCATCCAAACATTAAACATTGTTTACTCCCTAAACAAAAACACAAACACAGCACATTTCTATATTACTCACCACTGCAAGTATAGTTATCAGCATTGAGATTGTAGCCAGAATTACATGTACATGTGTAGCTTCCATTGGTGTTGATGCATAGCTGAGTGCAGTTACTTGTTCCCATTGTGCATTCGTTGACATCTTCATTCATGTACAAAGCAATAATCATTTATTCCTTTACTTATTCATTGCACTCACCAGTACAGGTCATGTTATCTGAAGCAAGTACATACCCAGTGTTGCAAGAACATGTGCAGCTTCCATTGGTATTGCTACATAACTGAGTGCAATTACTTATCCCAAGGGTGCACTCATTAATATCTGTGTAGAAAATAAAATTGTAAAAAGCACTCCTTACATTTCATTGTCATAAAACCAGGTCTGTAGCCTGGGCTATCCTGATTAAAGGTCTAAAAGGCCACTAATGTGTATGAACAAAGTTGTGTATGTACTTTTTATGTCATCACAATAATAATCAATATAACTTTTCCTTTTTAGTCAGAAGCCTTTTTTTTAAACCGCCATTCTCTTCCACTACTATATACCACCTTCTTTACCTTAGGTACTGTTTTATTGTGGCTGATATGAATTGTTCCAGTGATAATATACAGCACCTTCTTTAGCATACTCACCATTGCAGGTATGGTTGTCAGCATCGAGATTGTAGCCAGAATTACATGTACATGTGTAGCTTCCAATGTTGTTGATGCATAGCTGAGTGCAATTACTTGTTCCAGTTGTGCATTCGTTGACATCTAGAAAGCTATAATGATAAACTCCTTAATTATTCATTGTACTCACCAGCACAGGTCATGTTATCCGCAGCAAGTATATACCCAGTGTTACATGAACATGTGTAGCTTCCATTGGTGTTGATGCATAGCTGAGTGCAATTACTTATTCTCATTGTGCATTCGTTGACATCTGTATACAAGTAGAAAGCTATAATGATAAGCTCCTTAATTATTCATTGTACTCACCAGCACAGGTCATGTTATCCGCAGCAAGTATATACCCAGTGTTACATGAACATGTGTAGCTTCCATTGGTGTTGCTACATAACTGTGAGCAGTTGCTTATCCCAAACAAGCATTCATTGACATCTATGATGCAAGATAGAAAGGTGAATGAACCATAAGGCATGTGTTTTCTACTTCACCATTGCACGCATTATTATGTCCACCAGGTATATAGCCAGAATGATAGCAAGAACATTTTTAGTATTGCTACTTCACAGTGAGCCTTTATCTATCCACACTCATTGATGTTTGCATGTACATTAATAGCAAGACTACATAAAGGTAACCAAATAGTTAATGATTAATTCTCCTACTCACCATTGCATGTATGGTTATCAGCATTGAGATTGTAGCCAGAATTACATGTACATGTGTAGCTTCCAATGTTGTTGATGCATAGCTGAGTGCAATTACATGTTCCCATTGTGCATTCGTTGACATCTGTATACAAGTAGAAAGCTATAATGATAAGCTCCTTTTAATGTAATCATTGCACTCACCAGCACAGGTCATGTTATCTGCAGCAAGTACGTACCCAGTGTTGCAAGAACATGTGTAGCTTCCATTGGTGTTGTTGCATAACTGAGTGCAGTTAGTTGTCCCAAGGGTGCACTCATTAATATCTGTGTAGAAAATAAAATTGTAAAAAGCACTCCTTACATTTCATTGTCATAAAACCAGGTCTGTAGCCTGGGCTATCCTGATTAAAGGTCTAAAAGGCCACTAATGTGTATGAACAAAGTTGTGTATATACTTTTTATGTCATCACAATAATAATATATATTTGACCTGTCTGTCACATCTCTGCTTAATCCTACAACTCTTTTGGAAGCGAGTGTGACCACAGGAGTAGCGGCACTGACCACTGAGCTGAGAAAGCACTCATCTAATGACACCAAATGTAAGGAACTGGACTGGGTCGGTGTACCATTAGTAGTGGAGTCATACGGAGCCTGGGGAAAGGAGGCTTTGGAGTCTATCTCCCAGCTAGCTTCTCGACTAGCCACTTGCTCGTCCAAGGCAAAGTAAGTGGTTCTTACCAAACTCTACGGGCGGCTGAACCTTCACCTGGTATGAGCTAATGCAATTGCCATCCTTACCCGTAGTATCGGTCAAAGTGATGTAGGGTAGATATAGTTAGCATTTTGTGTACATTGTGTGTAGTCTAGTTGTATATGTTAACAAGTAAATAAAAACATTCTCTCTGAGAAAGTTGGTGGGATATAGGTTTTGCAGGCAAATAGTATACTGGTGTAAAATGCAAGGAAACAAGTTTTATCAGAAGGGAAAATGTAATAGTCCTATATTTAGCACACTTCGACTAAGGCATATGCTGTTTCTGTGCTAAATATAGGACTATTACATTTTCCCTTCTGATAAGACTTGTTTCCTTGCTTTTTACACCAGTATACTATTTGCCTGCAAAACCTATATCCCACCAACTTTCTCAGAGAGAATGTTTTTATTTACTTGTTTCCTTAATTTTTTAACACCCAAATCACTGTTGCATCGCAGGTTTCCCCCCTTTCATTTAACTGATTTAATTCAATCCAGACGTATTGTGACAATTTTCTAGGTACTTTTGTTTAATTAGACTTGATAAGACCGTATATAGGCTTTTAGGCATTTGTGTATCAAAGCGAGTCCCCCAGCAAATTCTAAAGCTATTGGTGTAATTTTCATTGCTTAGAAGTGTTCCTGTCCCGAGTTATGAGTTCTCAAGAAGAAGCAGACGACCCGCCCATTATTTTTGGAAGGGGAACGAGGACAGCAGTATTTTTCGTTCTCGACAACCACGCGGTTCTACGACGTGAAACAAAAACGAAACTACTCGGTTTTGACTTCTAGATCGATTTCCGCAACAAGTTAGACGATCCGATCGTCGGGAGCGAAGCTACGGTAGGGTCGAGGGATTTTAATTAAATTCATAGTCGGGGTCAAAACCTATATGGAAGTCTCTAGCGAGACTTCCGATAATTTATGTGTAATTAGGATAAGTATATGTTAGGTCGTGTAGTTGTTAGTCATATGTGTATGTATTCCTGTTAGCAATATAATCATATTAATAATATACTTTTTATGTCATCACAATAATAATCTATATAATTTTTCCTTTTCAGTCAGAAACCTTTTTTACAACCGCCATTCTCTTCCATTACTATATACCACCTTCTTTACCTTAGAAAATGTTTTATTGTGGCTGATATGAATTGTTCCAGTGATAACATACAGCACCTTCTTTAGCATACTCACCATTGCAGGTATGGTTGTCAGCATCGAGATTGTAGCCAGAATTACATGTACATGTGTAGCTTCCAATGTTGTTGATGCATAGCTGAGTGCAATTACTTGTTTCCATTGTGCATTCGTTGACATCTTCATTCACGTAGAAAGCAATAACCATTTATTCCTTTACTTATTCATTGCACTCACCAGTACAGGTCATGTTATCTGAAGCAAGTACATACCCAGTGTTGCATGAACATGTGTAGCTTCCATTGGTGTTGCTACATAACTGTGAGCAGTTGCTTATCCCAAACAAGCATTCATTGACATCTATGATGCAAGATAGAAAGGTGAGTGAACCATAAGGCATATGTTTTCTACTGCACCATTGCACGCATTATTATGTCCACCAGGTATATAGCCAGAATGATAGCAAGAACATTTTTAGTATTGCTACATAACTGTGAGCCTTTATCTATCCACACTCATTGATGTTTGCGTGTACATTAATAGCAAGACTACATAAAGGTAACCAAATAGTTAATGATCAATTCTCCTACTCACCATTGCATGTATGGTTATCAGCATTGAGATTGTAGCCAGAATTACATGTACATGTGTAGCTTCCAATGTTGTTGATGCATAGCTGAGTGCAATTACTTGTTCCCATTGTGCATTCGTTGACATCTGTATACAAGTAGAAAGCTATATTGATAAGCTCCTTTTAATGTAATCATTGCACTCACCAGTACAGGTCATGTTATCTGAAGCAAGTACATACCCAGTGTTGCAAGAACATGTGTAGCTTCCATTGGTGTTGTTGCATAACTGAGTGCAGTTAGTTGTCCCAAGGGTGCACTCATTAATATCTGTGTAGAAAATAAAATTGTAATTGTGTGTAGTCTAGTTGTATATGTTAATAATTTATGTGTAATTAAGATAAGTATATGTTAGGTTGTGTAGTTGTTAGCCATATTTGTATGTATTCCTGTTATTAGTATAAACATATTAATAATATACTTTTTATGTATTCATGTTTTATTTCTCAATTGGTCATATCTATTATTACTATTATTATTTGTCATCACAATAATACTGAATTTACGTAAGTTTTCCTTTTCAGTCAGAAGCCATTTTTACAACAGCCGTTCTGTTCCATTACTATATACCACCTACTTTATCTTAGGAAATGTTTTATTGTGGCTGATATGAATTGTTCCAGTGATAATATACAGCACCTTCTTTAGCATACTCACCATTGCAGGTATGGTTATCAGCATCGAGATTGTAGCCAGAATTACATGTACATGTGTAGCTTCCAATGTTGTTGATGCATAGCTGAGTGCAATTACTTGTTCCCATTGTGCATTCGTTGACATCTTCATTCATATAGAAAGCAATAACCATTTATTCCTTTACTTATTCATTGCACTCACCAGTACAGGTCATGTTATCTGAAGCAAGTACATACCCAGTGTTGCATGAACATGTGTAGCTTCCATTGGTGTTGCTACATAACTGTGAGCAGTTGCTTATCCCAAACAAGCATTCATTGACATCTATGATGCAAGATAGAAAGGTGAGTGAACCATAAGGCATATGTTTTCTACTGCACCATTGCACGCATTATTATGTCCACCAGGTACATAGCCAGAATGATAGCAAGAACATTTTTAGTATTGCTACTTCACAGTGAGCCTTTATCTATCCACACTCATTGATGTTTGCGTGTACATTAATAGCAAGACTACATAAAGGTAACCAAATAGTTAATGATTAATTCTCCTACTCACCATTGCATGTATGGTTATCAGCATTGAGATTGTAGCCAGAATTACATGTACATGTGTAGCTTCCAATGTTGTTGATGCATAGCTGAGTGCAATTACATGTTGCCATTGTGCATTCATTGACATCTGTATACAAGTAGAAAGCTATAATGATAAGCTCCTTTTAATGTAATCATTTCACTCACCAACACAGGTCATGTTATCTGCAGCAAGTACGTACCCAGTGTTGCAAGAACATGTGTAGCTTCCATTGGTGTTGCTACATAACTGAGTGCAGTTACTTATCCCAAGGGTGCACTCATTAATATCTGTGTAGAAAATAAAATTGTAAAAAGCACTCCTTACATTTCATTGTCATAAAACCAGGTCTGTAGCCTGGGCTATCCTGATTAAAGGTCTAAAAGGCCACTAATGTGTATGAACAAAGTTGTGTATATACTTTTTATGTCATCACAATAATAATATATATTTGACCTGTCTGTCACATCTCTGCTTAATCCTACAACTCTTTTGGAAGCGAGTGTGACCACAGGAGTAGCGGCACTGACCACTGAGCTGAGAAAGCACTCATCTAATGACACCAAATGTAAGGAACTGGACTTGGTCTGTGTACCATTAATGGTGGAGTCATATGGAGCCTGGGGAAAGGAGGCTTTGGAGTCTCCCCCAGCTAGCTTCTCGACTAGCCACTTGCTCGTCCAAGGCAAAGTCAGTGATTCTTACCGAACTCTACGGGTGGCTGAACCTTCACCTGGTACGAGCTAATGCAATTGCCATCCTTGCCCGTAGCATCGGTCAAAGTGATGTAGGGTAGATATAGTTAGCATTTTGTGTACATTGTGTGTAGTCTAGTTGTATATGTTAATAATTTATGTGTAATTAAGATAAGTATATGTTAGGTCGTGTAGTTGTTAGCCATATGTGTATGTATTCCTGTTATTAATATAAACATATTAAATATATACTTTTTGTCATCACAATAATAATCTATGTACGTTTTCCTTTTCAGTCAGAAACCATTTTTACAACTGCCGTTCTGTTCCATTACTATATACCACCTACTTTATCTTAGGAAATGTTTTATTGTAGCTGATATCAATTGTTCCAGTGATAATATACAGCACATTATATAGCATACTCACCATTGCAGGTATGGTTGTCAGCATCGAGATTGTAGCCAGAATTACATGTACATGTGTAGCTTCCAAAGTTGTTGATGCATAGCTGAGTGCAATTACTTGTTCCCATTGTGCATTCGTTGACATCTAGAAAGCTATAATGATAAACTCCTTAATAATTCATTGTACTCACCAGCACAGGTCATGCTATCCGCAGCAAGTATATACCCAGTGTTGCATGAACATGTGTAGCTTCCATTGGTGTTGCTGCATAACTGTGAGCAGTTACTTGTTCCCATTGTGCATTCGTTGACATCTGTATACAAGTGGAAAGCTATAATGATAAGCTCCTTTTAATGTAATCATTGCACTCGCCAGCACAGGTCATGTTATCTGCACCAAGAATATACCCAGTGTTGCAAGAACATGTGTAGCTTCCATTGGTATTGCTGCATAACTGAGTGCAGTTAGTTGTTCCAAGGGTGCACTCATTAATATCTGTGTAAAAAATAAAATTGTAAAAAGCACTCCTTACATTTCATTGTCATAAAACCAGGTCTGTAGCCTGGGCTATCCTGATTAAAGGACTAAAAGGCCACTAATGTGTATGAACAAAGTTGTGTATGTATTTTTTATGTCATCACAATAATAATATATAATGTATACACTTTTTATGTCATCACAATAAAAATCTATATAATTTTTCCTTTTCAGTCAGAAGCCTTTTTTAAAACCGCCATTCTCTTCCAATACTATATACCACCTACTTTATCTTAGGAAATGTTTTATTGTAGCTGATATGAATTGTTCCAGTGATAATATACAGCACCTTCTTTAGCATACTCACCATTGCAGGTATGGTTGTCAGCATCAAGATTGTAGCCAGAATTACATGTACATGTGTAGCTTCCAATGTTGTTGATGCATAGCTGAGTGCAGTTACTTGTTCCAGTTGTGCATTCGTTGACATCTTCATTCATGTAGAAAGCAATAACCATTTATTCCTTTACATATTCATTGCACTCACCAGTACAGGTCATGTTATCTGAAGCAAGTACATACCCAGTGTTGCAAGAACATGTGTAGCTTCCATTGGTGTTGCTACATAACTGTGAGCAGTTACTTATCCCAAACAAGCATTCATTGACATCTATGATGCAAGATAGAAAGGTGAGCGAACCATAAGGCATATGTTTTCTACTGCACCATTGCATGCATTATTATCTTCACCAGGTATAGCCAGAATGATAGCAAGAACATTTTTAGTATTGCTACATAACTGTGAGCCACTATTTATCCACTGATGTTTGCATGATGCGTTAATGGAAAGACTACATAAAGGTAACCTTTGAATCAATTCTCCTACTCACCATTGCATGTATGGTTATCAGCATTGAGATTGTAGCCATAATTGCATGTACATGTGTAGCTTCCAATGTTGTTGATGCATAGCTGAGTGCAATTACTTGTTCCCATTGTGCATTCGTTGACATCTGTATACAAGTAGAAAGCTATAATGATAAGCTCCTTTTAATGTAATCATTGCACTCACCAGCACAGGTCATGCTATCTGCAGCAAGTACATACCCAGTGTTGCAAGCACATGTGTAGCTTCCATTGGTGTTGCTGCATAACTGAGTGCAGTTACTTATCCCAAGGGTGCACTCATTAATATCTGTGTAGAAAATAAAATTGTAAAAAGCACTCCTTAATACATTTTATTGTCATAAAACTAGGTCTGTAGCCTGGGCTATCCTGATTAAAGATCTAAAAGGCCACTGATGTGTATGATCAAAGTTGTGGATATACTTTTTATGTCATCACAATAATAATATAATTATATACTGTAGTTAAAAAATATGATTAATAATAATACGTACACTTAAAGATACATGGAATATATACACCTACAGATCACAATAATAATCTATATAGTATTTCCTTTTCAGTCAGAAGCCTTTTTTAAAACCGCCATTCTCTTCCATTACTATAAACCACCTACTTTATCTTAGGAAATGTTTTATTGTGGCTGATATGAATTGTTCCAGTGATAATATACAGCACCTTCTTTTACATACTCACCATTGCAGGTATGGTTATCAGCATCGAGATTGTAGCCAGAATTACATGTACATGTGTAGCTTCCAATGTTGTTGATGCATAGCTGAGTGCAATTACTTGTTCCAGTTGTGCATTCGTTGACATCTGTATACAAGTAGAAAGTTATTACAATAAACTCCTTTATGTATTTATCATAATAACCATCACAGGTCATGTTATCTGCAGCAAGTATGTAACCAAGGTGCTGTGTAGCTTCCGTTGGTGTTGCCACACTGCTGGAAGCAGTTTTACTTATCTCATGTGTGCACTGTGTAGTAACTATACACTCTTATATATATCACTCATCAAACTCATTAGATTGTAGAATGAATGACATGCAGTGATGGCCTAACTTGTAGGAAACACCTTACACCCTAATGTACTGAAGAAAAATCTGGGAAACCATGTAATTGAAAGATCGTTCTATTAGATCATAATAATTTCAAGTGATACTGATGAATTGTTATTTTAAAGGGAGAAACATATAAACCATTGATAAATATCTATTTTACTCACCATTGCAAGTATAGTTACCTGGATTGAGTTTATTGCCAGAATTATATGTACATGCGTGGCTTCCAATGCAGTTGATGCATAGCTGAGTGCAATTACTTGTTCCAGTTGTGCATTCATTGACATCTTCATACAGTTATGTAAACTCCTTAGTGTATTAATCTTATTCACCATCACCGGTCATGTATACTGCTTCCATACATTTAGCTTCCATTGCTGTTGCTACATAACTGAGTGTGTTACCTATCCCAAATGTGCACTGTGTAGTAAATATGTGTTCCCTTTAAAACTGATGCTGAATCTAAGAGCATCTGAGGCTCTTCTGATGATTTCAGGGTCAAATCACACTGATACTTTACAATTTTATTCATAGCCTAAAAATGCACGTCCAATTATTAGCACAAGAAATTGCAACCGTATTCTGAGAAGGTAAGTAAGTATTTTAGGCATTTAAACCAACTCTGTGGCCAGGGCTATCTAGGCTAGAGGTATGAGGTCTCGCCAATCACTGATTTGCATGAACAATGTCATATATCATTATTTATTAGTACACGAATGGGAATAAATGCACCTACAGGATTATTATGTAACACACTATCTAACAGGTTTCTCGATAGAACATTGGACGGGACAGCCTAGCTCAAACATTTGCCCTCACCAGGGTCAAGTTGAGTCTCCCATACAGACTGGAGGTAGCCTGGGACTTCGAGATATTGTAGCGTGTAGCAACACGAGAAGCCAATCTTGCCAGGTGTTGCCTAGCTTCTGTACCCCAACACCCATAACTCTCCACAGCTAGTGGGACACACTTCCACCCAATATGTATTTTTATGTTATCACAATAATAATTCTCTGAATTTTCTATTTAGCCCATTTTACACAACCAATGTCTTCCATTTCTGTATACTTTATCGTAGAAAATGTTTTCACTACTTGCAATTTCAGCAGATAAATTTTTTTACATTTGTAATGCAGGATTTATTAGTCTGCGCTTGCGCAGTACATTGTATTGATGGAACCTTGTGTAATAGATTGTCACACGCACACCCGTGATCACACATATATATATATACCTTATTGTTGTATGTTTGTCAGTCTGTACCTCGTGTATACCTGCTATCAATCTTGGCCGCTTACACTGGCGTAGTCGGCTCTACACGAGTTGGAATGTCCAAACCCTTGCTCCTACCTGAGCCCTACGAAGGCGAAGCGGGTGGCTGGGCGGAATGGGTAGACCATTTCGAGAACGTAGCCACTGTCAACAAGTGGGCCACTGGTGAGGAGAAATTAAAATGGCTGAAGGTGCGTCTAACTGGGAAGGCTCAGACAGCGTTCAAGAAGTTGCCACAAGATGTGAAAGAAAACTACGGTGAGTGCATAAAATCCTTACAGCGCCGTTTTGACCCTGACAGTAAGAGGCAACTCTACGTGGCCGAGTTAAGTGCCAGAACGAGGCGAAAGGACGAAGACTGGGCTACTTTCGGCGACGTATTGAGAGTTCTTGCGGACAAAGCGTATCCTGACCTGGAGGAGAAGGCAAGAGAACGTCTTGCATTAAACCAGTTTATGGCACAAATTGAAAACGCCCAAGTCGCTTTCGGCGTGAAGCAGAAACGACCCACCAACGTCGAGGAGGCCGTCGTCGCAACAATTGAATTAGAGTCGTACTTGGGAAGCTCCGGTAAGCCGCTGCGAGTGAGCGCTGTGTCCCCACAGGAACCAGACCCAGATGTACGCGTACGCCGTGCAGACCGTGCTGAAGCTGTCGCAGCTGTCTCTCCACTTGATGAACCTCAGACGGTGAAGTTGCTTGGCGAGCGGCTACAACGGTTGGAGATGCTACTCGAGAGACAAGGGAGTTCCACAAGGCCTCGGACAAGTAAGCAAACCGGGGAGGCTGAGAGTGGGAAACGCAAGGCTGTAGTCTGTTGGACTTGTGGCAAGAAAGGCCATATTGCAAGATTTTGTCAGGAGTCGCGCAACAGAGCAGCATCTGGGAAACTTCAGTCCCTCAGTGGAAAGAGCCCACCACGTGAGGGAAGAAGACATGTAGAGGCTCAAACTGATCAGTTGACTGTTCCTTCTCTTTCGGTAACTTGCGGGGTAAGTTACAGCGTAAAGGGAGTCATTGGGGTGGTAGCTATTGCATTCGTTGTTGATACGGGAGCAGCTGTATCTCTTATCCGCAAGGATGTCTGGACACAACTTGTAAACAGGGACAGTACACTTGTTCTTGAACAGTGGTCTGGAAAAAAGCTTGTAGGGGTCAATGGGGCTTCATTGTCTATATGTGGGTGTGGAAACATACAGGTTTTGTTCAAGGGTACTCCATTTATGGTCACTTGCATTGTAACTGATGACATCACTATAGAGGCAATCCTTGGGTTGGATTTTTTGGAAGCTAATAGTTGTGTGATTGATTGTGGTCAGAAGGTACTCACATTCCCCTCCCAAAAGCTTTCAATTCCATTCCTAAGCAAAACCACCACAGAACAAGGAGTTGCAACTGTTGGACTGGTCCTAAAAGAGAAAACAGTTGTTCCAGCAGGAAGTGAAATGGAAGTTATGGTAAAAATTGCTGGTCCAGTCACTAATGGTACGTGGTTTGTAGGACACAAGTCAGCCACTTGTAATGGTGTGATGGTGGCTAATGCAGTAGTGTCTCCAAGCAGTAATGTAGTACCAGTACGTATACTGAACCCACGTGATGAAATGGTGGTGCTGAAGAAAGGAACACAGATTGCAAGCATGGAGCTCCTGGAGCAAGATCCAGTTATCAACATATCTGCAGTGATGAAGAATGCTGAAGTCTCACCGGAATGCCAGAACATTTTATGGGACTTGGTGTCTAAGGTTGGGAGTCACATTAGTGAGAGTGAAAGAGAACAACTCTATTCTCTTCTTGTGGAGTTTGCCGATGTCTTTTCTTTCAGCAGCAAGGACTTGGGCCGCACTAAAGAGCTGAAGCATCATATTTTCACCAGTGATGCTCAACCAGTGCACCTATCTCCACGTCGTATTCCTCAGGCACGCAGGGAGGAGCTCCGAGGCTTGCTGAGGGACATGCTGGAGAGTGATGTAATCCAACAGTCTGACAGCCCTTGGTCCTCACCTATAGTGTTAGCAAAGAAGCATGATGGGACAACACGATTTTGCGTAGACTACAGGAAGGTAAACGAAGTAACAAGAAAAGATGCCTACCCACTACCTCGAGTGGACGACACTTTGGACACACTGGTTGGCTCTAAATTCTTCACCACACTCGACCTTGCCAGTGGGTACTGGCAAGTGGAAGTGGCTCCCGAGGATCAACCTAAGACAGCCTTCACAACACCGGAAGGACTTTACCAATTCAAGGTAATGCCATTTGGCTTATGTAACGCTCCAGCGACATTTCAGCGTTTAATGGATAGAGTCTTGAGTGGGTTAAAATGGTCGAGCTGTTTAGTGTATTTTGACGATATAATTGTAGTAGGTACTACATTTCAGGAGCATTTGCATCACCTCACTAGTGTCTTCACTCGTCTGAGGGGGGCGGGTCTCAAGCTAAAACCAAAAAAGTGTACACTCTGCAGGCAGCAAGTAACATTTCTAGGCCATATAGTATCCACAGATGGTGTTGCAACAGATCCAAGCAAAACTGAGGCTGTGTCGAAGTGGTCCATTCCCCAGAACAGAAAAGAAGTTCAACAGTTTTTGGGGCTAGCCAATTACTATAGGCGTTTTGTAAAAGACTTTGCCTTGATCTCAAAACCACTACAGCGGTTGACAGAGAAAAACGCACCTTTCGAATGGACCATTGGATGCCAAAACGCTTTTGATGAATTGCGTAAACGTTTGGTTTCTTCCCCAGTCCTTGCATACCCAGATTATGAGCGACGTTTCATACTCGACACGGATGCAAGTGATGTTGGAATTGGTGCTGTGCTTTCACAGGTTAGTGATTGTGGTTCTGAGCGTGTTATTGCCTATGCGAGCAGATCGCTTACTAGGCCAGAGCAAAGGTATTGTGTAACACGTAAAGAATTATTAGCAGTTGTGGAATTTGTACATCATTTTAGACAGTATCTCCTTGGGCGAGAATTCACCCTTCGAACTGACCACGGATCTCTGGTCTGGATCCGGAATTTTAAAGAACCGGAAGGTCAACTGGCTCGCTGGCTAGAGAGACTCCAGGAGTATAACTTCACCGTTGTGCACCGCCAAGGGGTGCGCCATTGTAACGCTGACGCCCTTTCCCGTGTCCCATGCAGGCAGTGCGGTAGGGACGAAGATATAGAATCGGAGAACACCGTCATGGTAGGAGTGGTTTCCAATCCGTTCCAGAAATATACTCCAGCTGAGATGAGGCAGATGCAACTGGACGACTCAACCATCCAACCTGTTCACTGTGCTGTATCTTGTGGTCAACCAACGAGCCCTGATATTGTTAAATCGTGGAGTCGAGGAAGTCGTCTCCTGATGCAACACCGGGACGCCCTCTGCATTTATGATGGTATCCTGTGGAAGAAATGCGTGGATGGAAGTAGAAGATTCCAGCAGCTCGTTTTACCCGCGAAGTTACAAGTGGATGCTCTTCGCGATCTCCATCAAGGGGCTGTAGGCGGTCACATTGGAGAGGAGAAGATGAAATACAGACTGAAAGAGCGGTTTTACTGGCCAGGATGTACAGAAGCAGTTGGGGAGTGGTGTAGGAACTGCATAAGCTGCACCACGAGGAAGACGGTTGCCCCAAAGAGAAGGGCTCCTCTGCAAACCATTAAGGCTGGGTACCCGATGCAAATCGTGAGTGTAGATTTAATGGGCCCCCTTCCCGAGACTGAGGATGGCTGTAAGTATGTCATGGTAGCTATGGACTGTTTTACCCGGTGGGTAGAAGTGTATGCTATACGGAACCAGGAGGCCACAACTGTTGCTAAAAAACTTGTTGATGAAATGTTCTGCCGTTTTTCTCCTCCAGAACAGCTCCACAGCGACCAGGGACGACAGTTTGAGTCAGATTTGGTGAAGGAGATATGCGAACTGTTGCAGATCAGAAAAACGCGCACCACGCCGTACCACCCACAGTGCAATGGAATGGTGGAGCGGTTCAATCGGACTCTATTGGACATGCTTTCCACCGCAGTTGGCAACAATCAAGCTGATTGGCAGCAGCACATACGTAAACTTTGTCTGGCTTACAACTCTAGCGTCCATTCCTCCACAGGATTTACTCCGTTCTTCTTGATGTTCGGGCGCCAGGCGAAGCTACCGATCGACCTGATGTACGGCACTAATCAGATGGAGCCGAACACTACCTCCGAGTATGCACGCTGCTTGAAAGACGCCTTGCAAGAAGCATACGCACTGGTGAGGGAGCGCTGTCAGGCCGAACATAAAAGGCAGAAAGAGCTGTATGACCAAAAAGTGCATGGGAAGCCATTTAGCCCGGGCGAGTTGGTGTGGTTACACTCCACAGCTGTTCCTCGTGGTCGATCCAGGAAGCTACACCATCCTTGGAAAGGACCCTTTAAGGTCATGGAACGACTGGGCGAGACCACGTACAAAATCAAAAACCTTCAAGGTCGGAGGAAAACAACATTTGTTCATTTTGACAGGCTCAAGCCGTGTGTAATATCCGATGACAAGCCAGAGAACACAGGGTCCAGAGAACAAGAACCAGTTGGTACAAATCTGGATCTGGTTGACAGCGATGACGATGATCCAGTACAGCAAGAAGAGGCAGCAGTCCCAGAAATTGCGAACCCACCTGTACCACCCTTAAATGAACAACGCCGATACCCCGTGCGAGATAGACAACGCACACAGCGCTATGGAATATATGTGGAACACTAAAAAGAAGGGAGCAGTGTAATGCAGGATTTATTAGTCTGCGCTTGCGCAGTACATTGTATTGATGGAACCTTGTGTAATAGATTGTCACACGCACACCCGTGATCACACATATATATATATACCTTATTGTTGTATGTTTGTCAGTCTGTACCTCGTGTATACCTGCTATCAATCTTGGCCGCTTACACATTCATCAAATGCAGCACATTTCTACAGCATACTCACCATTGCAGGTATGGTTATCAGCATCGAGATTGTAGCCAGAATTACATGTACATGTGTAGCTTCCAATGTTGTTGATGCATAGCTGAGTGCAATTACTTGTTCCCATTGTGCATTCGTTGATATCTTCATGCATATGGAGAGCTATTATGATAAACTCCTTAATGTATTCAATCTACTCACCAGCACAGGTCATGTTATCCGCAGCAAGTACATACCCAGTGTTACATGAACATGTGTAGCTTCCATTGGTGTTGTTGCATAGCTGTGAGCAGTTAATTATCCCAAGGGTGCACTCATTGATATCTAAGTAGAATAGGAAGTTCTAAAGTGCACTCAGTCAGACGCCTCGTTTCCTGGCACTTCCATTCCTCCAAATTTATCGTATAAAATGGTTTATTACTTGCAATATGAATTGTTCCATTGATAAAATATAGCATTTCTATAGCATACTCACCATTGCAGGTATGGTTATCAGCATCGAGATTGTAGCCAGAATTACATGTACATGTGTAGCTTCCAATGTTGTTGATGCATAGCTGAGTGCAATTACTTGTTCCCATTGTGCATTCGTTGACATCTTCATGCACGTAGAAAGCAATAACCATAAAATCCTTAATTTATTCATTGCACTCACCAGTACAGGTCATGTTATCTGCAACAAGTACGTACCCAGTGTTGCAAGAACATGTGTAGCTTCCATTGGTGTTGTTGCATAACTGAGAGCAGTTACTTATCCCAAGGGTGCACTCATTAAAATCTGTGTAGAAAAAATACACTTTTTACATTACAATTATGTCTGTAGCGAGGGTTATCCTGGCTAGAGGTCTAAGCCACTGATGTGCATGAACAAAGTTGTGTATTTATGATTTTATGTCATCACAATAGTAATTCTAATATAGGACCTATATTTAATTTTTCCTTTTCAGTTAAAAGCCTTATTTTTGCACCACCATTCTCTTCCATTACAATATAGTCACCTACTTTATCTTAGAAAATGTTTGATTGATTGTAATTGTGGTTGATATGAAAATGTTCCATATCACATTTCGTTAGCATACTCACCATTGCAGGTATGGTTATCAGCATCGAGATTGTAGCCAGAATTACATGTACATGTGTAGCTTCCAATGTTGTTGATGCATAGCTGAGTGCAATTACTTGTTCCCATTGTGCATTCGTTGACATCTGTATACAAGTAGAAAGCTATAATGATAAGTTCCTTTTAATGTAATCATTTCACTCACCAGCACAGGTCATGTTATCTGCAGCAAGAATATACCCAGTGTTGCAAGAACATGTGTAGCTTCCATTGGTATTGTTGCATAACTGAGTGCAGTTAGTTGTCCCAAGGGTGCACTCATTAATATCTGTGTAGAAAATAAAAGCACTCCTTACATTTCATTGTCATAAAACCAGGTCTGTAGCCTGGGCTATCCTGATTAAAGGTCTAAAAGGCCACTGATGTGTATGAACAAAGTTGTGTATATACTTTTTATGTCATCACAATAATAATATATGTGCTATTTATAATGTATATTATTCATAATATTTAGTTATTATGGACATACACAAATACACTGATACATAAACATAAGCAACTAGACTACACACAATGTACACAAAATGCTAACTGTATTACTTTTATGTCATCCCAATAATAATCTGTATAATTTTTCCTTTTCAGTCAGAAGCCTTTTTTTAAACCGCCATTCTGTTCCATTACTATATACCACCTACTTTATCTTAGGAAATGTTTTATTGTGGCTGATATGAATTGTTCCAGTGATAATATACAGCACCTTCTTTAGCATACTCACCATTGCAGGTATGGTTGTCAGCATCGAGATTGTAGCCAGAATTACATGTACATGTGTAGCTTCCAATGTTGTTGATGCATAGCTGAGTGCAATTACTTGTTCCAGTTGTGCATTCGTTAACATCTGTATACAAGTAGAAAGCTATAATGACAAGCTCCTTTTAATGTAATCATTGTACTCACCAGTACAGGTCATGTTATCTGCAGCAAGTACATACCCAGTGTTGCATGAACATGTGTAGCTTCCATTGGTATTGCTACATAACTGAGTGCAGTTACCTGTCCCAAGGGTGCACTCATTAATATCTGTGTAAAAAATAAAATTGTAAAAAGCACTCCTTACATTTTATTTTCATCAATAAAAGGGCCAAACCCCATACATGGTCTGAATGGTCTTGTACTCACCACTGCATGTCCTGTTATCTACTGCAAGTGTATAACCAGATACGCATCCACAGATATAGCTTCCGATTGTGTTGGTACATAACTGAGAGCAGGCACTTGTTCCAAGTTGACATTCATCGAGATCTAAATTCAAAAGGAGATGGTTTTCACCAACGTACATATTGCCTGTAGCATGCACAAGTAGTGAGTGATATAAATGATTTGAATTATTTATTAATATTCTAGCAGCTGGCAATGCTCATCCTCAAGTGTCTACTTTATTTGCTAGTACTGTGATCAAACTCATATTTATTATCCATAACTTATGTTTAATACTGATTAGTGCAAAATATTACTGAAACAAATCTAACCATTCACACCACACAGGATCATATGAATACTTACACGCACTTCTTACCTGCAGGGCAGTTCATAAAAGTAGTACTGTTCAGTGGTATAATGAGATTGCTAGGCCATTTTGCCAACACCGAAGTTGGTCCATTACCTGGGACTGAAAGGAACCTATTCCCATATAATGAACTCCAGGATCCAAATGGTGTTGTACACACTAAGTATACAGTAAAGTCCACATAGCCCCATATGGCATTGTAAAGGTTGCATGGAATAGATCCTTGTGTATGTGAAGCAGTATCAAGGAAAACTCTGTAATACGGTAATGGCACATAACTTAATACTTCAATGAATAGATATTCAAACAAAAAGTAGACACTGCCTGGTCCACACTGTTTGAAAGAAAATTTGATGGTGTTTAGGCTGGGGCATGATATATTTTTACTTGTCAACCAGAGATCAGGTATTTCTGAAAATTAATGGCAATCTATAAATCTATCACGAGAATCCAAAATCATACACTTACGACGGGCGAAGTATCGAATGCGTCGTGCTGTGCAGTTTTCCGCTGCTGCATTGGAGTATTTTGCCATCAAAATGGTGTTAAGTGCAAATAGAAATAGGCAGCTCTGAAGACTAAATGAAAAATAAAAGGTTTTATACCCAGCTTACAGTCCTAATGCTACTTAGGCTTACAGCCCGCATAAAATCGTTAAAAGTAATATAGATGCACAATACAACGAGAAAATTTGAGGGTGAAATGCATTGATTCATCAGCAAAAATTTTATTTATCAAACACAACACGAGACATCACATACAAGTTTTTCCATTAGTGTCCTCTCAATTCGCAAAAGGTTACACCGTCCAATGCTTCCCACTATACGTCAAAAACACCAACGCACGCATAAATTTTTAACTGAACCCCCAAATCTGTATTATAAATTTAATTGCAGCTATAAGCATCCTAAAGTTCTATACTACTCATAATATTTAACTAAGTGCCAGTACTGCTACTTGCACTAGCATTCAATAAGCAGCATGTTACTAATGCACTTTGGCATATTATACCACTTGATTCACCACCCTGCATCATTAAAAAGTGAGTCATGCTCCAAACCTGAATCCACCTCAGTTCAAGGCTTTCAAAGACTATACGAACAATGGTGCTTCTACGGTTGTATGGCTCTTGAATGTGTCATGTTCATATAATAGTCTCCTAGAAGTTTCACAGTGGTCAGGGTTGCTAAGGTGAACTAGGGTATTACATAATATTTATTGGAGGGGCTAAATGTCCAATAATTCAATCACAAATGAATATGAAATGCCAGTTATCATGTCAAAAAATTGATTACACGTGTGCATTCTTTGTCATCGGTTACCCCCCCCCCCCCCCCCCCGCCTGAAGATTATGGTTGAAGTGTTGTGAACATGAACACATTTTTCAATCACAGGTTTGCACCAACTGGGACATGGGATGAAAATTATTTAGCTACTACAAACTATCCAGTGCTCTTGAAACTGAAATTTCTCTTTCCTAATGTAACAAACCACACAGACTATTCATAAGATTCTCCTGCATACTGCATCATGAAAAAAAAACTAGTGTCAGTGTATTGTGGTGACCCAGAGTAATAATGTACAGCTTGCACATATAGAATATTTACAACCAAATGGATAATTGAATGAAGGAACTAAACTTCATTACACATTATACTTCAAACAAGAGGGTAGTTTAGCTTGCTCTATATATAGGTATGTTTCTTAGTGAGGCACAGACGGACACTATCTCTACTTGCCTGAGGGGTTCCAGGGTGGGGTGGAGAAGTGGCCTGGATTTTTGAAGATCTGATGGGGCTCCTCTTTATGGGACCGTAAACTCTTTATTTACTTATTGGGTTTTACTTATGGTGGTTTGTGCTGTTTTTGTCTTTATGTGACATTTTACTTCACGACTCTTTTAGTCTTAAAAAAAACCCAACTATTTCTACTTTTTTGGTAATTACTAATTCAGTTCAATTGCAAGGTACACTACCACAAAATAAAGATGAGTCCTATCATGTGTGCAGTAACCACTGTGTCATATTCAATAAACCCATAACTATATTATCATATTTGCAGAGAAGACAAATGTACATACATAATTACATTAAAATCATTAGGCCTTCTTTAACTCAACGCAACACGAGAGACACCAATTATTTCTTTGGACCAACAGCGTGAACAGGAATGGGGATGCTTGCTTACTTATATGCATGTATATGTCTTCTGAGAGGTTTCACCTGCTGCCTGAAAAGGTTTGCAGCTTACAGAGGCCTACCTCATAAACATGTTGACAATCGCAAAACCTTTAAGGCAGCCAGGTATATTTCTCGCTGGCTAGTTCGCTCGGTTTAAAAAATAACTGCATGCAGCGATGGGAGAAACCAGAAGAGCAACTGTTCAAGTGTTCAACCAGAAAACTGGGCAAGGCAGCGCTGATGAAAGACCTGTAACAGTTACTGTACCCATTGGATATTATGGAGGATTATGAACCACTGAACGATGATTCCGAACGAATAACCCAGTCAACCATGCCCTCATGCATCACTTAGGTCTTATACTTGTTGTGCTATTTTTACATTATGTATATCATGTGAGAAAACACATGCAATTCTATTGACAAAAAATACAGTTCAATGCAAAAGGTATAGTCATTAAGTAATGATACCAATAAACTTAAAGAGTTAGTGATGTCAGCAAACTAGCCATGCAGAACAAACAGAACTCTTAAGTAGAGAAACAGTGCATGTCCCATAGTAGTAACTTTTTATTGGTACGCATTCATGCATGTACATGATTACTGCATACCTTTTTGTGATGCCCATGCTCCTCATTGTCAACTGCAAAAAAAATGTCACTGTTTATTCCTATAGTCTATACGTAACGGTTTTATGTCACATTTATCATAATACATATACGCACGAGCATGATGATCTATGCCTGCACACACACACCTGCACACAATTTCTAATATGGCTATAAGCTGATGAAGAAATATTCTCCCCTGGACCCATATCCCTTGAACTGCGACGGGCGACTTTAGTCGCCCAATTAACGCAGTGCGGAAGGCGATTTTAGTCGCTGAGAGAGATTAGGCCAACAAAAACCGCGCTTACGCGGTTAATTTTTGCAACTGGGGGGGGGGGGGGGTGCACTGATAAGTGCTTTTTTGCTTAGCACGTTTTCTGATGACTGATGTTTTAATACGGCTCTTGAGGTATTCAGCTTTTCGTTTGGCTCTATTCACAGGGAAAAAACGCGTCGAATCTTATTTGATTGTGAGAACGATTTTACAATTGATTTATTTGATTTACTTATGATTTGAAATCAAATGAAGATTTATTTAGATTCTAAATCACACGAATGATTTCGTGTTTGATTTTTTATCTGTTTTTGATTTCCCATAGATTTTTAATCCTTTGACAAATCTAGTGTAGATTTTGAAAAGATTTTCTACTAGATTATGCTTGGAAAATGTGCACCAAATCCTGTTTGATTATGCGCTGGATTTTTCACATGATTGGCTTCAGATTGGGAATCAATGAGTGATTTTAAGAAATCCAACAATACATATGATTTAATATATTATTATTAGTACATTTAGCCAGTCATTGTAGTTATGGCTTTCAACAATATACATGCTGCATACACAACAGTTCAACATAACTGCACACATTCATACATTGAAGTACATTGTTCAGTTACATCTCTGGTAGATTGGCAACATAATATGAAGATTTCTTCTCACCACGTACCAGGGTACAGCGACTGATAAACCTTCGAGGACTAATGATCTTATCGCGTTGATAAAATGCATCACTCACTAAATATAGGTTTGAGAATTTATCTTTCTCAGGTGTCTTAAACACCATCCAAGTTACATAAGCCAGTATTACATTTTGGAGGTTTCCAGTGTCACTTTTATGCTTAATGCATATTTGGAAGTAGAATCTCACAATCCCAAAGTAAGGGTGCAGTTCATTGCTGTCATTCATTACAAACATTGCTTGTATCAATGCACCTCTATCAGTTGAATTATAATCAGATGAAAATAATTGTCCATTTACCCGGCACCTTCCAAATTTATCAATTCTTGGAAATACATGTACTTCATTGTTGAACGAGTTGGTACAAAATAGTGTGATCTCCTGGTAGAAACTGTCATCAACTTTAACTTTAAACTTGCTGGGATGCAACAATTCAATTGGCCAGTCAATAACGTCACCACGATCAATTGCTCTATAATACTCAAACATGTCCTCCCTTATTTGGGTAAGTTCTTTCAAGTGTTTCAGTTCATTATACTTAGTGGAAATATTTCTGTCCACACTAGTAAGTTCTATTAAAGCCTTAGACATAAATTTTTCATCCATTGGTGTTAGAGGATCAGTATAACAGTTGAAACAGAACTGCTGTATTATTTTGTTTAATATTTGTATTTCAATGTTTCTGTTACTGTTTGGAATGTCTGCAAGCACTCCATTCATACGCTCATACCCAAAACACCAGTACCCATGTGGGGGGCCATAATCAGCAACAACATCAGGAAGGTGCAGTGCTAGATGGTAGTTAACTGAAACCTTCCACTTTCCATAGACCTTCTCAAACAGTTTGTGATGTTGGTAAAGCTTTGTATATAACATGCATATGTCATCTTGGAGTAATGACGGCTTGATAATAATCTCTACAATTTCACAGAGCAAGCAGAGACACTGATACTGGCTCACAGGTAGCAGCCCTGCAAAGCAAGGCCTGGCATAAATACACAGAAAGTTTTTCCACTGTTGTGCAGTCATGCCAGGAAGATCATCCTCATCTTTAATGCCAGTGGGAATTCGTCCTACATCATATGGTACTTTGACATGTTTGAAGCGATCCTGGAACTGTAACTTCTTGTCTTTAGGTAGAGAAGAAAGGCACAGTTTGATTTCGTTGTGTGCCATACCCAATAAGAATGTATGCATAGGGTCCGTTATAGACATTCGAACAATATCAAAGTATGGTAGCCTTATAAGTTCACTATACCGAACCCCATTCTTTTTTTGAATAGAAAGGGCTTCCGTTTTGGATTTGGCAAGCAGATA
Source organism: Eunapius fragilis (assembly GCA_963681505.1). Taxonomy (NCBI): domain Eukaryota; kingdom Metazoa; phylum Porifera; class Demospongiae; order Spongillida; family Spongillidae; genus Eunapius; species Eunapius fragilis. Next base: position 4,104,405 of record OY811986.1, on the reverse strand, counting down.
TTCTTTGGATTGTAAATTTGTCTCCTCCTTTGTTCTGTTAGGTGCCATAATTGATGTCAAGTAACTCATGTTCCCTGATGACCCTCTCATTGAAGGTTCCCTCTCAGCTTTGAACTTGCATCGTGAGCAACCATAATCTGCTTTGTGGCTAACAAACTGGGAGACTTTTCGTAATGCAGGCATATCTGCAGACAATGCAATAAGTGCAGCTTTTACAGTTTTGCCTTCAGGATGTAAAGGCAAGCCATCCCACAAGAGCAGCAAATCATCCACCAGTGGCTTAAGAAATGTGTTAATATTTCCTTTTGGTTCTGTTGGCCCAGGTATTATGCCTAAAACCATTGTCCATCTTTCCTTAAATCTCTCTGCTCGTGGTAAGTTCAGCACTGTCATCATCAAAGCAGCCACTTTATATTCAGATCTTTTGAATGGCTTAAACCAATCAACATTCAACATTAAACCAATGTTGTTTTGATTTGATAGAAATGGCACTGATGTGTCGAGAGGATTTTCAAGAAACTCCTTCCAAATTTCACCATCATACACATCTTGTTTTTCATCAGATGCTACTTCTCTGTTTTGTGATGTAGCCAATAGCGTACGAAATGGTTCATCACTGAACATAGCTTTTAACCAAACAGAAGGTGGTATAAAGTGAAATGCTTTGTGATAGGACCATTTCTTCTGGGCAAATGCCAAATTTCTGAAGTATCCTAGTTCATAACCACATTTTTTCCCAAAATGTACTGCTTTGCAATGTGCAACCCTTTGAGCTTCTTCCAGATTGTAAAGACAGTTACAAGTGTCATTAGGGCAAACAACATAAACTGTTTTCTCTATTTTAGGCAATGCAACCACTTTCTGTAATGCATACAGTGACGTGGGAAATACAGCATGTAAAGGATGTGAGGTAAGCTTCAGTACTACTGATATTAGGCCACAGATGCATGCAATAACTGGTTGTGTCAATCTGAAAATTATAGATATCCTTAAGAGCAAGGTACAAATCCATCTTAACATCATGGATGGAGGTGTGATGTGTTGTAAGTTGCCTTGACTCTCATTACTGCTTTTGGAAGGATTTGCAGATTCAGAAATACTGGCCGAAGTTGCAGTGTCATCAACTGTCATGCATTTTATTAATAATTTTTGTTTACTACGATATACTCACATACCTTGAAGTAATTGTCGTTGGCATGAATACAGAACAGATTCATCATCATTTTCACCACAATCTAATTGAAATGCATGATATGACATATACATTATAATTGACATGAATAGTTCACGTATGCATGCAGCATATTTGAACACATATATATTGTCATTGCTCATTGTTATAAAATTACCTGCATGCTCACCTTCTTCAATCACTTCCTCCTCTGTACAATCCATTGCACAGTCCCCAGCATATGTAGAGACATTTTCAGTATCAACCACACAGCCCATTCCTTAAAAAGTAAAGCAACTCATTCAGTGATGTATTCATTTTTTGTTCAATCCTCCTTGCATAACATTAACCTGCACTATATTAAGTTGCTCAATCTTTAGTTCTACATTTTATATGAGCATGAACTTATATGTTGCAATGGCTAGCGCTCATTATGCTTGTTCTGAAAGAACCATACCTATATACATATACATGCTATTGTACCTGATTCTTCTGCCTCACAGCAATTCTGTGGGAATTTTTCTAATCCAGTACCAGCAAAATCATCTTCATTCTCTACATGAAAATCAATTACAAGCTAGGTTAGTAATTTGGTACGTTTCCATTCATGTACCTGAATCTGAGCATATGTCCAGATCATGTCTGCAGCCGTCATCCCCACATGATGCATTTGCCTGCAGTTGTGTTTTTGAACCACTTTCATTATCAACATCCAATACAAGTCCACTGTTGTCTAAAGAATGCATGCACGATAGAAGTGCAGTGATTATCACACGCAAGCGCGCTCATAAAACTTTACGATCAGTAATCACAGAAGTGCTTGAATTAGAATCCACCGTTGCGTTAGCGCATGCAGTTGTCGATGCTGTTTCTGGTACTGTAGCCCCACTTTCCACACCGTAAATCGTCCGATGTCTTCGTACAGTCGAGTACGAAAAGGTATACCTTCGCTTGCACCTTGCACAATCGCACGAATGGAGATAGTTTTTCTTAGGCATTTTGCTTGGGTATCGTATTGAAAAAGGCGGGATTGCAAGCTCATTAAATGTGCATTTATGCATTGTGAAACGTGACTGACACGTGTATGCTGACTCATAGTTTTTGCAACGCATGCACGTGTGCAATGTCTACCCAACAGTCTCGAAAACCGGCTGGGGATTGGTCTGCATTAAGGACGCAAGTAAGGGAATTGGAAGATAGGCTCGCCTTGCTCGAGAACGTCGTCGACCGTATTGATGAGATCGATAAGACCGTGAATGAACTCAAAACTACAATGAGGGATTGTACATGTAAGCTAGTTGTTTTTAAGGCGGTATACATAGACGAATTCATGCTTTTTATAGTCAGCGCATCTAACTCGGATCGCGGGCGAAGTGACTCACCTCGAGCGAAAGACGTTGTACCCTTGGTTAGTGTACAAATAATACATGCCGGCAATGAGCTGACATGCACATACGCATCTTCTGCGTTCTTGTGCAGACAATTTTACAGGACGCGTTCCACGAGAACAGTGATGAATTGGCAGAGGTTCTGCCCTCATTTGTGTGGTCAGACGTGAGTACTACGTTAAAGTCCAAGCTTCTTGAGTCAGTGCGGGGCCACCTCAGGCACAGCAAGTACACTGTACCACCCGAGAAGAAGATTATGAAAAGAGTTAAGGTGTGTCAAGTTTAGTAAATAGATTATGATTACGCTTTTTTATTTATTATTATATATATATAGGACTACTATTCTAACAGACGATCTACTGTCCTTATGAAGGCCGACAGTTCCAAAGTAAGAAAACGCCGCTCTGAGTTAAAAAGAAGCCGATTGACTCACGTAAGTTATATTCAGTGGTTTTTTGATACATGATATAAAATGAAATTCCTCTGCAGGCTGCACGCGACAAAGCAGTCAAAGAGGCCTTGCACAAAGGAGACGTACTACCGCAAGATACAGAAGGAATAAAAAAGCTGAGGGCTGCTGTCAAGCCAGCACTACTAGACAACGTACAAGATAGGGATCCACATGCAGAGGATGTGGATGAAGAAACTTTGCAAGCTTCTATCCAAAAAGCGCGACTGAACAACATTGCAATCGCACGCGCTGCGTGTGGTGCAGGTGCAAAGAGGACAGCACGAGCGGCCCAGCTTCCTGATCCAGATCCACATCTCAATCGCGAGCAGCTCAGTTGTAGCGTGGACTTGGCGGAACGCTTCTCGGAAGGCGAATCAGATGACTCGGAGAACTAGCTGAAGGATGAAATGCTTGGACAATGCAAAGTTGAAACTGTAACTGTTGTGCACGCGCATGAGATTTGAGCCCAAATCTGGTATAAATCCATTATTGAAAATTGATTTGATTTGCTATTGGATTTAAAGTTAGAATCGCATGCGAAATCGGTCGCTGATTGGTCGTTAGATTTTTCAGATGAATTTTGCATGAAATCATATATAAAACCCTATGAAATATCCTATTTGATTTATCAATGGATTAGATTAATGATTTTGAGTATTTATCAGATATAAAATCAAATACAGATTCATTATTGGATTCACGAACGATTTATCATCTGGAAGTCTATTCAATCCGATATGATTTAATGCATGATTTGTATGAACAAATCTTGTGATAAATCTTTTTTGGATTTGACGCGTTTTTTCCCTGTGATTCTTTTGTTGACGCGGATTCATTTGGGCCACACAAAAATGAAGAATACCTGCATTCTAGGAAAACAACTTCACTAGACAACAAAAGCTCTGAATGCGTGGCGATTGATCACTTATTTTATGCAATGTCATGGTTCTGTTAAGCGTTTGAATCATTACACGTCTTTTGGTACAAATCACAGGGAAAAAACGCGTCAAATCCAAAAAAGATTTATCACAAGATTTGTTCATACAAATCATGCATTAAATCATATCGGATTGAATAGACTTCCAGATGATAAATCGTTCGTGAATCCAATAATGAATCTGTATTTGATTTTATATCTGATAAATACTCAAAATCATTAATCTAATCCATTGATAAATCAAATAGGATATTTCATAGGGTTTTATATATGATTTCATGCAAAATTCATCTGAAAAATCTAACGACCAATCAGCGACCGATTTCGCATGCGATTCTAACTTTAAATCCAATAGCAAATCAAATCAATTTTCAATAATGGATTTATACCAGATTTGGGCTCAAATCTCATGCGCGTGCACAACAGTTACAGTTTCAACTTTGCATTGTCCAAGCATTTCATCCTTCAGCTAGTTCTCCGAGTCATCTGATTCGCCTTCCGAGAAGCGTTCCGCCAAGTCCACGCTACAACTGAGCTGCTCGCGATTGAGATGTGGATCTGGATCAGGAAGCTGGGCCGCTCGTGCTGTCCTCTTTGCACCTGCACCACACGCAGCGCGTGCGATTGCAATGTTGTTCAGTCGCGCTTTTTGGATAGAAGCTTGCAAAGTTTCTTCATCCACATCCTCTGCATGTGGATCCCTATCTTGTACGTTGTCTAGTAGTGCTGGCTTGACAGCAGCCCTCAGCTTTTTTATTCCTTCTGTATCTTGCGGTAGTACGTCTCCTTTGTGCAAGGCCTCTTTGACTGCTTTGTCGCGTGCAGCCTGCAGAGGAATTTCATTTTATATCATGTATCAAAAAACCACTGAATATAACTTACGTGAGTCAATCGGCTTCTTTTTAACTCAGAGCGGCGTTTTCTTACTTTGGAACTGTCGGCCTTCATAAGGACAGTAGATCGTCTGTTAGAATAGTAGTCCTATATATATATAATAATAAATAAAAAAGCGTAATCATAATCTATTTACTAAACTTGACACACCTTAACTCTTTTCATAATCTTCTTCTCGGGTGGTACAGTGTACTTGCTGTGCCTGAGGTGGCCCCGCACTGACTCAAGAAGCTTGGACTTTAACGTAGTACTCACGTCTGACCACACAAATGAGGGCAGAACCTCTGCCAATTCATCACTGTTCTCGTGGAACGCGTCCTGTAAAATTGTCTGCACAAGAACGCAGAAGATGCGTATGTGCATGTCAGCTCATTGCCGGCATGTATTATTTGTACACTAACCAAGGGTACAACGTCTTTCGCTCGAGGTGAGTCACTTCGCCCGCGATCCGAGTTAGATGCGCTGACTATAAAAAGCATGAATTCGTCTATGTATACCGCCTTAAAAACAACTAGCTTACATGTACAATCCCTCATTGTAGTTTTGAGTTCATTCACGGTCTTATCGATCTCATCAATACGGTCGACGACGTTCTCGAGCAAGGCGAGCCTATCTTCCAATTCCCTTACTTGCGTCCTTAATGCAGACCAATCCCCAGCCGGTTTTCGAGACTGTTGGGTAGACATTGCACACGTGCATGCGTTGCAAAAACTATGAGTCAGCATACACGTGTCAGTCACGTTTCACAATGCATAAATGCACATTTAATGAGCTTGCAATCCCGCCTTTTTCAATACGATACCCAAGCAAAATGCCTAAGAAAAACTATCTCCATTCGTGCGATTGTGCAAGGTGCAAGCGAAGGTATACCTTTTCGTACTCGACTGTACGAAGACATCGGACGATTTACGGTGTGGAAAGTGGGGCTACAGTACCAGAAACAGCATCGACAACTGCATGCGCTAACGCAACGGTGGATTCTAATTCAAGCACTTCTGTGATTACTGATCGTAAAGTTTTATGAGCGCGCTTGCGTGTGATAATCACTGCACTTCTATCGTGCATGCATTCTTTAGACAACAGTGGACTTGTATTGGATGTTGATAATGAAAGTGGTTCAAAAACACAACTGCAGGCAAATGCATCATGTGGGGATGACGGCTGCAGACATGATCTGGACATATGCTCAGATTCAGGTACATGAATGGAAACGTACCAAATTACTAACCTAGCTTGTAATTGATTTTCATGTAGAGAATGAAGATGATTTTGCTGGTACTGGATTAGAAAAATTCCCACAGAATTGCTGTGAGGCAGAAGAATCAGGTACAATAGCATGTATATGTATATAGGTATGGTTCTTTCAGAACAAGCATAATGAGCGCTAGCCATTGCAACATATAAGTTCATGCTCATATAAAATGTAGAACTAAAGATTGAGCAACTTAATATAGTGCAGGTTAATGTTATGCAAGGAGGATTGAACAAAAAATGAATACATCACTGAATGAGTTGCTTTACTTTTTAAGGAATGGGCTGTGTGGTTGATACTGAAAATGTCTCTACATATGCTGGGGACTGTGCAATGGATTGTACAGAGGAGGAAGTGATTGAAGAAGGTGAGCATGCAGGTAATTTTATAACAATGAGCAATGACAATATATATGTGTTCAAATATGCTGCATGCATACGTGAACTATTCATGTCAATTATAATGTATATGTCATATCATGCATTTCAATTAGATTGTGGTGAAAATGATGATGAATCTGTTCTGTATTCATGCCAACGACAATTACTTCAAGGTATGTGAGTATATCGTAGTAAACAAAAATTATTAATAAAATGCATGACAGTTGATGACACTGCAACTTCGGCCAGTATTTCTGAATCTGCAAATCCTTCCAAAAGCAGTAATGAGAGTCAAGGCAACTTACAACACATCACACCTCCATCCATGATGTTAAGATGGATTTGTACCTTGCTCTTAAGGATATCTATAATTTTCAGATTGACACAACCAGTTATTGCATGCATCTGTGGCCTAATATCAGTAGTACTGAAGCTTACCTCACATCCTTTACATGCTGTATTTCCCACGTCACTGTATGCATTACAGAAAGTGGTTGCATTGCCTAAAATAGAGAAAACAGTTTATGTTGTTTGCCCTAATGACACTTGTAACTGTCTTTACAATCTGGAAGAAGCTCAAAGGGTTGCACATTGCAAAGCAGTACATTTTGGGAAAAAATGTGGTTATGAACTAGGATACTTCAGAAATTTGGCATTTGCCCAGAAGAAATGGTCCTATCACAAAGCATTTCACTTTATACCACCTTCTGTTTGGTTAAAAGCTATGTTCAGTGATGAACCATTTCGTACGCTATTGGCTACATCACAAAACAGAGAAGTAGCATCTGATGAAAAACAAGATGTGTATGATGGTGAAATTTGGAAGGAGTTTCTTGAAAATCCTCTCGACACATCAGTGCCATTTCTATCAAATCAAAACAACATTGGTTTAATGTTGAATGTTGATTGGTTTAAGCCATTCAAAAGATCTGAATATAAAGTGGCTGCTTTGATGATGACAGTGCTGAACTTACCACGAGCAGAGAGATTTAAGGAAAGATGGACAATGGTTTTAGGCATAATACCTGGGCCAACAGAACCAAAAGGAAATATTAACACATTTCTTAAGCCACTGGTGGATGATTTGCTGCTCTTGTGGGATGGCTTGCCTTTACATCCTGAAGGCAAAACTGTAAAAGCTGCACTTATTGCATTGTCTGCAGATATGCCTGCATTACGAAAAGTCTCCCAGTTTGTTAGCCACAAAGCAGATTATGGTTGCTCACGATGCAAGTTCAAAGCTGAGAGGGAACCTTCAATGAGAGGGTCATCAGGGAACATGAGTTACTTGACATCAATTATGGCACCTAACAGAACAAAGGAGGAGACAAATTTACAATCCAAAGAATATCTGCTTGCCAAATCCAAAACGGAAGCCCTTTCTATTCAAAAAAAGAATGGGGTTCGGTATAGTGAACTTATAAGGCTACCATACTTTGATATTGTTCGAATGTCTATAACGGACCCTATGCATACATTCTTATTGGGTATGGCACACAACGAAATCAAACTGTGCCTTTCTTCTCTACCTAAAGACAAGAAGTTACAGTTCCAGGATCGCTTCAAACATGTCAAAGTACCATATGATGTAGGACGAATTCCCACTGGCATTAAAGATGAGGATGATCTTCCTGGCATGACTGCACAACAGTGGAAAAACTTTCTGTGTATTTATGCCAGGCCTTGCTTTGCAGGGCTGCTACCTGTGAGCCAGTATCAGTGTCTCTGCTTGCTCTGTGAAATTGTAGAGATTATTATCAAGCCGTCATTACTCCAAGATGACATATGCATGTTATATACAAAGCTTTACCAACATCACAAACTGTTTGAGAAGGTCTATGGAAAGTGGAAGGTTTCAGTTAACTACCATCTAGCACTGCACCTTCCTGATGTTGTTGCTGATTATGGCCCCCCACATGGGTACTGGTGTTTTGGGTATGAGCGTATGAATGGAGTGCTTGCAGACATTCCAAACAGTAACAGAAACATTGAAATACAAATATTAAACAAAATAATACAGCAGTTCTGTTTCAACTGTTATACTGATCCTCTAACACCAATGGATGAAAAATTTATGTCTAAGGCTTTAATAGAACTTACTAGTGTGGACAGAAATATTTCCACTAAGTATAATGAACTGAAACACTTGAAAGAACTTACCCAAATAAGGGAGGACATGTTTGAGTATTATAGAGCAATTGATCGTGGTGACGTTATTGACTGGCCAATTGAATTGTTGCATCCCAGCAAGTTTAAAGTTAAAGTTGATGACAGTTTCTACCAGGAGATCACACTATTTTGTACCAACTCGTTCAACAATGAAGTACATGTATTTCCAAGAATTGATAAATTTGGAAGGTGCCGGGTAAATGGACAATTATTTTCATCTGATTATAATTCAACTGATAGAGGTGCATTGATACAAGCAATGTTTGTAATGAATGACAGCAATGAACTGCACCCTTACTTTGGGATTGTGAGATTCTACTTCCAAATATGCATTAAGCATAAAAGTGACACTGGAAACCTCCAAAATGTAATACTGGCTTATGTAACTTGGATGGTGTTTAAGACACCTGAGAAAGATAAATTCTCAAACCTATATTTAGTGAGTGATGCATTTTATCAACGCGATAAGATCATTAGTCCTCGAAGGTTTATCAGTCGCTGTACCCTGGTACGTGGTGAGAAGAAATCTTCATATTATGTTGCCAATCTACCAGAGATGTAACTGAACAATGTACTTCAATGTATGAATGTGTGCAGTTATGTTGAACTGTTGTGTATGCAGCATGTATATTGTTGAAAGCCATAACTACAATGACTGGCTAAATGTACTAATAATAATATATTAAATCATATGTATTGTTGGATTTCTTAAAATCACTCATTGATTCCCAATCTGAAGCCAATCATGTGAAAAATCCAGCGCATAATCAAACAGGATTTGGTGCACATTTTCCAAGCATAATCTAGTAGAAAATCTTTTCAAAATCTACACTAGATTTGTCAAAGGATTAAAAATCTATGGGAAATCAAAAACAGATAAAAAATCAAACACGAAATCATTCGTGTGATTTAGAATCTAAATAAATCTTCATTTGATTTCAAATCATAAGTAAATCAAATAAATCAATTGTAAAATCGTTCTCACAATCAAATAAGATTCGACGCGTTTTTTCCCTGTGAATGGCATCATTTAAAAGTGCGAGTTATACGAAAGGAACAGCAAAACTGACATGGAGAACAATGGGACCTGGTACAAGGTGAGCTACTCGTATTTTTGTTCTCTAAAACCGTACATTTTCGTGGAGTTCAATTAGTGCATGCGAAATGATTCTTTTTTAACTCGCTGTTCCAGCATACATGTATATAAAGGCTTGAACTCAACGCGGTCATCCAACTAAAGTTCCTTGCATAGCTGACCGGCAGTTGACCACCTAAATTGGTCCATGGTTATTACCACAATAGGCTAACGGTCAAGTCGTTTCGCGAACTAATTCAATTCTTCACTTTTCCTGACGCGTGGGTCAAGCCAACCGTATCGCCCTGTTTGACGGTTTTGACTGTTGGCGGGCGATCACTTAGTTCAACTATTGGCATGCATGTATATATAACGAGCTTAAGTACAACAGAACACGCTTACCTTTTTTTTCTGCCTGGCAAAAACACAGCTGCTTTCAATGATGCGAAGGTTGGCGCCAAATTAATGTCTGTTAGGCCACACCAAATTAATCTTTAGTTTCAGTCTGGTCCCCGCCCGCGCATCCTCATTTATCGTTTATTGTGACTATAATAATTTCATATACATAATCATATTCCACATGACCTAGTGTTATTTTTTGAACAAGCTTGAAGGTGATCTTTTCATACTAAACATCAGCCAGGACACATATGGTAACCAGTACAAGGATCGGAGCATTCAACGTCAATCACACGCATCGAACCCTGTTTGAACAGAAATTAGAACTGCATTGAAAGGCACTCCAATGATAGCGTACTATGATAAGTAGTAGTATGAAGACAGCTGGACTATAGATAATTCAATGCTGTGTCAAGTTTATAACAAGTATAGCTACATGTATGCACTGCTGTCCCATCAACTGATATTTGGAACCCTGCAGCGCCCAACGCCGTGGTAACAGTTTCAAGAATTTACAAATGCTAAAGCTGCAAGCTTCTGGGTAGGCTTACAGCCCTCCCTCATAACCTTGCCGCTAGGGAGGAATGGGTACCCATCCCGACCACACACCCGCAAGAACCGTTCAAGCCTTCCTAGAAAAATAGAAATGGAAATGGACAAAAATAAAACAAGCTGCATGTATATATTTTAGAATGTCTTAAAAGCGGGTGAAAATGAATCAATTTAGCCCGAATAATACAGTCCTGAAGTTCTAATCACCCGCCCGCCCGCATGATATGCTATAAATATAATGTGGAGGACCAGAAACTAAAGATTAGTTTGGTGTGGCCTTATATCTTTAGAGTCTCTTTATTCAATTTTTGCGTCTATGTTCGCTTAAAACAATAGAGCGCCTTCTCAACAAAGCCATTCATAATTTTCGTGAAATGACCACATATATAGGTTGACAGATTGATTTACCAGTTTGTTTGAGGTTCCACTGCATTCGTTTGTACTTTTTTGCATGGTACTTTTATTTTAGATGTCATTAATGTTTGGGTTTAAAGATAGAGATGCGGTATAAAAAGCACTTCCCTGGAAAGCGGTCATCCGGCCGTGCGGCCAAACTAACCGGCTATAAATTGCGTCTGTCCATCGGTATTATTGCATTCCTTGAGATGTCGATAAATCTCTGAAGCTCCTTCAAAAATATACTTCGTAGGCCATAAACCTGTTGACCTCCCTCTGCAATAACCATTTCACAACTATTATGATCCATATCGAATAATAAGCATGCTTACACAGCGGCGGTGGAAGCAGAACTTAAATTGTTGGGGGGGGGGATTACGGCTGAAGTTTGACACGATAACGATACTCATTACAGATTTCCGCGTACACTCATATACACTTGCATGCTCAAAATTTGCCAAAATACCTTATTCGTTCGTCTTTTGTTGTAATGAACTCTCGCGCTATCTCAACCACATTCAGGGCTTCTGTCAGCTCTTTGTGAGCATGTAACAAGAAACATTGGTTCAATTTTTTTCTCACTCATGCTCGACCTAAGATAAGTAAAAAGTCGTCTAAGTGCGAAAAAACTCCTTTCTGAGGTGCTTGATGTTATTGGAATTGTGAGGTACAATCGAAGTAGCAAATGCACCTCAGAAAGGAGATTCTTGTTCACATGCTGTGGCATGGCATCACAAATGGTTCTAATGCTGGTAACTTTCTTAACTTCCGGAGTTCCACACGAATGACATCTACTAGCATTCTCAATTGGTTAAGTTCTCTACCTTATCCACACAAACATTAACTTGCATGCACGGCATCCAAAGAGTTAAATGAGCCACTACTGCAGGGCTCGCAACGAGAAATTCCAGCTTGTGCATGTGAACGGCCAAACATCCAATAAATTAAATTGACAAATTAACTAATCGCGGGTATAGGTGGACCTCGGGCAAAAAATGGTCAGGCTATAGCCCGAATGCCTGACCGACTGCTACGGCCCTGCGGGTTTTCAGCACTGCTTGACTTTGGGCTGATACTCTACATGTGGCAACACGCCCTGCTTCTGCACTCTAATCACCACAACCCTGAATACCTGACCTTCAACCATAACAGATTTATTTTTACTATATACATGTGGATCACTTCAATGCCTTGTTGCTGGATCTCATGCAGTTTCCATGGCAAACATTAATTTGGCAGGTTCTTGGCACTCACATCTGCTACTCAATCATGCAAGTAAGAAAACTGAAGGAGATCTGCATGCATTGAAAGCATTACTGACTTTTCATTTCATCTAGATCATTTTTATTTATTCCAAGCACTGGTAGTACCACCAGTGACATTTGGCTGCCATGCACAGGATGGAACAGAATGTGGCACAAACCAGGTACATGATTATATGCGGATTAGGGAAAATACTAGAAAAATGCACATGCACATAGAACAGCATTAACCTTTTATGTATACATGTCACTATTGTAGATTTGCTTTGGAAGACAATGCAAGTTGCTTTCATCACTAAACATACCACCTTGTCCAGTTGGTACTAATGGCATGGTGTGTTCAGGAAATGGAGTAAGAAATTTATGTGCCATATAATAACCAAAGTGATTCTTTAAAAAAACATGCAATTAGATAATATATTATTTTCCTTTATAACATTGGCTCCATATATATAGTCTTATGCTGAATAAATAAAAGCGTATAAACTGGGAGTATAAGCCCCCCCCCCCCCCCACCCTCACGAAAAAATGGCTCGTGTTTAAACGTGCGTATCCCTCTGTGAAACCTACCTGCTGTTTTGCTGGAACGACAAGAACATCGCGAGCTCCTAGACTAGGGATGTTCAAAATCTGGAAGCCACTTTTCTTTACGAAGAAGCGCAAGTTCTTGTCAACTGACGATGGGTCTTTTATGGCAGCTTTAATCTTGTCTCCAAAGTCTTCGTAAAATACGCCACTGGTTCCCCTATTAGTGGTGGAGAACTTCTGGGAAAGAAAGATGCCGAATTCCTTCTCTCGATCGTACCTTCATTTCATAGCCAAAGGCCAAAAAGAACCAACAAAACGCTCACCCGCAGAATTTCTAAAAAGCTAAAATTAATTGACCGGTTTTAAAGCCGGTTGACCGGCTTGGAAGCGGGTCAACCGGCTTTAAATTGGGTCGACCGGCTTTAAAGCGGGTCAAAAGTTTTTAATCGGGCCGTAACATATACATGACGTGCCGTTTTATAGCATAATCAGTTATCTTTTCAGTTGCGTTCTTGCAAGTATAAAACAATCATACATGACAGAGCTACAGGTGGACTTGAAATTGTCTTGTGATCGTTTTTCAGCAGCTTACTGATTTTAATATTGAAGATGTGCCTGATGAGCTGTCAAAGGAAGTTAGTACAATGTTATCAAAAACAGGACGTATAAACCTAGGTACCAACGAGCAACTTAGTAAGGCCCTTGGCACTTTTAAATCGACTCCATTTAGACATCTTGAGGCATTATTTTATGCTATTCTGCACCTTGCCTGTAACTAACTGCTAATTGCCGCTGCAGAAAGAACAGCTATAAAAAAGAATAAAGAACTATAGGCGTTCCACTATGACTCAAGAGCGTTTTCAGGCCTTTCCCGTATCGAGTCTGACTTAACAAGAACAGTTATAACTATAACTCGGCCGGTGATAAATTCGTTTGCTTCGAGAAAGAATCGAAAACACCTTGTATAAATATATTTATTCCATGCATCGCTGCTCAATTATATGCACAATTATGTTTGTTGAAGAAACATCCGGTAAATAAAACTAAATGGCATGCGTTATATTTATAATTGGCTATATCGATATGCATGCAAGGTAAGGATGGTGATGACTGATGTGTCAGGTTCTATGAGCCCCCAAGCGCTCTGTTACCCCGGGCCTCTCCCCCGATCTTATGGATGTTGGGGAGCCGAAGTGCGGGGTAGTTGTTGGACGACTAGCAGAGCTGCCGTAGGCCGGCTAGGGGTCTGGCCTGAGGCCGACCGGCCTGCCAGTCCGGCCTGACAGGCCAAATTAGTAGTTATTATAGTTTATAAATCTCAATCATTAATTTTGTTATGTTACGTTATTGCGTTGTCAATCAACGAAGCGTGTCCGTCGGTTTCTACGATTCCTGTATACCTTCTGCTCAGTGGCTCAAACCTGTTTCAAACCCGGATCTGCGGGGATACAACCCCGAGGAACTCCACGCCATTGCGAAAGTTTAGTAGTACTGTATAGTAGTGCAAACACATCCGCTGACTGGTCTCATTTCAAGGTCCATACATCAAAGAAGTATGCCTACGCAGATAAAGCGTGCATGGTGTGATTACTGCCACAGGCCGTTCTCCAGGGAACACTCCACTTTGTCTATAGACACATTGAACGGCATTACAAGGATGAACAACAATGTGCATGTGTGTAGCAGTCTTCGCAACACGTACAGTTAAGGAATATGATGCGTGGCTTCCACTCTTGGAGAACAGATCAGTAGATGTCCTGGCCTCTTTAGATCGCTTGGAATGGTTTAAACTGCACAAAACACAATTTCCACTATTGCAAAGCTTGCTCGAATGTACCTGGATATTATTCCAGCGTCATCCGCTCCATCCGAGGGCGGAGTGTTTTCAAGAGCCATTTTGATCCAGGAGCGACAGCGATGGAACCTGCATGTACTTCCCCAACGGCTGGAGGCATCAATTATGCTAAAGCACAATGTATGATGCTTCGAAAGAAATAAGCCAATGCTATTGTTCAATGTACTATAAATAATAATATTTATTCGCATCTCAGTATGATTTATTATTATTTCACAATCGATCATCTTCACTATTACTTTAATATTTGAATTCTGAACAAGAAGGAAGCTTGATCTGTACATGTACAAATCAGTCATATGCTATATGCATGTATTGGCACAATGAGGGGCGTGGTCCGGCCTGACATGCCAGGGGTCCGGCCTGACAGGTCAGGCCAGGCCGGACTAGTATAAGAGGGATTGCAGTGTCATCCCAGGAAGGTTCACAACACTCGCCGCCATGTTTTTTGGTGTTCTAACTATCATCATTTATTATTAGTGTCGAGCACGGTGTAATGCTTTGAGGTGCTTAAAAAGATGAAAATATCCGTCTATTTCGTATCCCAGCGGATGGATTTCAGAGGAAACGATGGATTGCAGCGATCGGATTCGTCAGGACATCACCACATAGCCCTATTTGCAATAAACATTTCGTTACAGGTACGTGGGGAGATAAAAAACATTCTCATGCATGCATGCATGCATGCATGCATGCATCATAGCATACACTTGTTTTTTTTTTTACCTAGGGCAACCATCTCGGGACCGCAGTCACATTGATTTTGTGCCTGAGTTAAATGAAGCAAAATTTGGAGCAAATCTCATTGCAAATAATGATGATAAAACATGCTTCTATACAGGTCTTCCAAGATTTGCATTGTTCCTAACACTTTGTGACATTGTGAAACCATACTTCAGATCACAAAAAAAGCAGAGAATAGTTTGTTTACTTGTTTGGTTAAGTTACGGCTCAATCCTCCATTCAAAGATCTAGCATACCATTTTAATCTTCATCTTGCATCAGTTACTAACTTTAACTAAAGAGCTAGGAAATGTTTTCTCACGACATTTGGCAACATTTCCATCAGCTTGTATCCTGGTGATGATTAGCCCTTTTGAGATGAAGTCACAGTATGGTTTCTTCCAGATGGCCATCTGCCCTTGTACTTGATAGTAGTAGTCATGTTTTTTTGTCCGGTGTGACTTCACTGCCAACTTTGTGGAGGTAGAAGGATTCATCCTCTATACTGGCTGGTTGACTATTCCGATACTTGAAAGGGCATTTGATCTCCAGCAGACCTTACCACAACAGCTGCAAGAAACGACACCATTTGGGGTTGCAGCCAGAAATGGTTGCCTAGTGCACACTCGAAGTCCAGCTGGATTGACTTTGAAAGTTGCATGCTTAACTGCCATAATCTTAGCATACGCCTCACATGCTTCTTGCTCGTGTTCAATACCCCATTTAATGGCTGGAACATCCGTATTAGAGCCTGAGTACTGCATGATTGTCTTAACTAAAGAGCTAGGAAATGTTTTCTCACGACATTTGGCAACACGTCCGAATACAGATGCAGTAATTCTTCCTACTCTATGTTCAAACCATAATGGTGTGCTTGCCTGACCCCTAGTTGACCTCTCTAAATAGCATGCCTCTTCCTCATTTACAGTGAGTGTGGTATGTTGAACAAGGTCAGAAAGTTGTTCCTTTGGAAGAAGACAATTCTGACCATTGTACAAATATGATAGAGGTTGAGGAAGTCTGGTTTCCATAGCACTGCATGCTGATATACGTGCCTCTGTACTGACACTGAGGAGAACAGTAAAAATAGCAGCAGAAGGATTAGCTCTATGCAATGACTTTAGAATGGATTGCATGTCCACAACCTTGAAAACCTTCTGTCTAGTTGTAAATGATCGTTGTAGTTGTAATGGAGCCTTTTGTAGAGTTGTTGGTTTCAATCGCTTAGGTCCTCCTCCTCCCTGTGCACCCTTTATCTTGCCCCCTCTCACCCCACCTCCTCCTCCTCCCTGTGCACCCTTTATCTTACCCCCACCCCTCACCCCACCCACCTCCTCCTCCCTGTGCACCCCCTCTCACCCCACCCCCCTCCTTTATGTCACTTAGTTTGAGGAAAAATAAATCTTCATTTTGCGTGCTATGTTCCAACACTCCGAGAACCTGGCGTTCTTTGTCAGTATGTACCGGTCACTTATGTGGCATTGTGAGGTGGTGTCTGGGAAGAAGAAGAGTGTACCACTCCTTTATCATGGCTGGCCTCACTGGGTACGTTGTCTTTGGAGAGAACAATCCAGTGAACATGCAGGTCCACTACCAGAGCTAGATTAACAAGTGATAAAAACATTCTCTATGCGAGAAGGTTGGTGGTATATAGGAATCAAAGGCGGTGGTGGTGTAAAAAGCAAGGGAACAAGGATTGTGATTGAAAAGGAAAAAAGAAATAGACCTATATTAGCAGCATGTCGTCATGTTTAACTGTGTGTGCTAATATAGGTCTATTTCATTTTTCCTTTTCAATCACAATCCTTGTTCCCTTGCTTTTTACACCACCACCGCCTTTGATTCCTATATACCACCAACCTTCTCGCATAGAGAATGTTTTTATCACTTGTTTCCTACATTTTTTGGTAGATTTAGTATTGTATTTAGTTCTTGAAAAGTAACCATGTAGCAAGAATGTCAAATGACAGTTTTATTTTAGAATCTCGTGGCCATGCAATTTTTTGAGGTGTGGGTGTACCATTAAAACACACAGTATTACTATTTAAACAATAAGTACAAGTATTTCATTTATAACCCAGGAGCATGTCATCTTGTATAGGATATACTGCTGTATATTCTGGACCAGGATATACTTCTGTATATCCAGGATATATAGCAGGTAGAGCAGGTGGAGCTAATCCTGCAGCTGGACATGGATGGAACCACTCGTGGACCTGGACCTGAAACAAATCCTCCACTGGCAAGTGAAGCCATATAATACATCAGACAAAGATTACATGTACCCACTGATCTCACGCTATTATCAGATAAACCACAATACGTTGTCATCAGCAACTTTGATACTATTAGATATAAATTATGCACCACAATACACATTAACATTATTACGAAATTGTTGTCAGCGAACAGCGTGCACATATTTCAAACAACAGCACGGAGAGAGCTGCAATATCTTCCGCTGTAACTGTTGCATAAAATATTTTAGCGATACACTTTTCATGCTATAATTTATGTCCAGATCCAACATTCATGGTGTAACGCACATTCGGGGTGGTCGCTTTGATGGTCCTTTCAGTAGCGCGCTTGACACCTTGTCGTGTCTTGTATTGCACTCGTTTGGCATATCTGTAGGTGTACGAGTGGCTAGTTGTTGCCGGGTTTTTTTTTTCTGTAAGGGCGGTGGTGTGGGGGGGACACATTCTAATTGGAGCCTCTTACTTCACATTATCTGCTGTAGACTGTATACCGTAGTATCTGATCGCGTATGTAGTTCCACCGACAGAATTCGAAAGTTATGCTATATAAGAAGCTATAGTATAGAAATCAATTCGGTCAAAACAATTATATGCGATAGTGTCGGGTACTTACGTGTATGGTAGTTTTGGCTTTCATTTCAAGCTGCGTAACGAATGATAAGAGTTGAGAGTAACGCACAGGCGTCATGCAGAAAATGATACCTTGAATATTCGTCAGGAGCCTTCCTATAACGTTATCGCTGCTCCATTCCGTTTCTCAACCATTTGGCATTATGGTTGGACATTTATACATGGAGCCGTAGGGACCCGAAAAGGCTCTTGGATTCAGTGCGTATACCTCTTCCACAGCGTGCGGGAATATTAAGAATTTGAATCACGCCCACGACACGTGGCTATTATTGCATTTAAAAATAGCTAGCTGATGTAATTGGGTATTTTTAACCGAATACCAAATGAGGTACTATTCGCTTTAGTTAATTGCCCGAACAGTTAGGCGTCTAACAGACCCCCGAAGATAACCTGCGGACGCATCCTGAAGCGATTGGTACACTTGGCGTGCTTTACAAACGTTCCTGTCGTGAGTTATACTCTCCGGAAGGAAGAAGAAGAAGAAGAAGCCGACGGAGGAGAAATTTTAGGTGGGACTGGGTACGGACGATGGGGACGAGTATTTTTGTTCTCTAAAAGTACACCGTCTTGTGACACAAATACAACGCAGAACTGTTGTCCTTTTTTATATCGCTCGAATGCCACTAAGAGCGAAGTGACCCGATTCTTAAATGTCCCGCTAGACGTGAGTGACGTTTTTTTAATGACATTCATGATACTGTTGGATTCCTATATGGAACCTACTCGCGTAGGTTCCGATCTATAATATATAGTATGCTAAATGAAGATCATTCATGTAGGTGAAGAAAATGAATGTACATACCTTTGTTGAAAATGTCTGATTCCATGTGCATGGAAGTGATGTACAGGTTACAGATTCCTTTCCAAGTCTTACACAGGCTTCCACCTTAAAGAGTACTGAGCCAATGTGTGTGCACACTTTTCCCAATCTATTAACATCAAATGATTGTCCTTAAGCAGTATACAAAAACCAAAACATACCCAGCCATACAAGTACAGTGAGCTATAACAACAGTTCCACATTGTTTCTCAACAGCTACCCATGGTTGGTGGGGCTTTTCAGACAGGCACTGTGATGGGTTTACAAGTGCTTTCAGAAAGCAGTGTTTATTTTCATGCCCAAGATCATGATAAAGTGCAGCACGCACCCAACCACTAGATAAATAAGGAGAGGAATTCAGTAAACATTCTGTAACAGAACTGGGGACACTAAAAACTTCCAACCCCTAAGTAGAGGTGGAAATCATTTGAGTGACAATTAACCTTTGATAGTAGTTGTAAGCTTCGAGACTCTTAAACGCCTTCAGCTTTTCTCTTGTGTAACCTCCGCGTGTTTCAATAAAGTAGATATAAATACTGGGGTAGTCAACTGGAGGCCACTTAGAAACATCATCTACTCAATGCTGGTCAGGTATGCCAAACGGATCACAGTATGTTCCACGTCCATACAGACATTGTAGCTTTTTTTCGTATCTCTCTTTGTCGCTAGGAAACAGCTCGTTGTAATACGTGCTCGCGTTGTTCATAATGTACTGTGTCACATTTTTTAATAAATGATGACATAAAAATAGTTAGGACACCAAAAAACATTGCGGCGAGTGTTGTGAACCTTCCCGGGATGACACTACAACCCCTCTATAGCCACCGTGGGTGTATACTCAGCCTTTAACAAGTCCATTAAGGCCATTCCAAATGTGATTATATAGTTTCCCGTCCTCCGCCCATGCACCATAATTATACATAATTATCGGAGCAATTTATTTTAATGGTACATTGTAGGCCGGACGGGGGCCTAATTGCCTCAATGATGTGTATTACGCACGCGTAAGCGACTTCGCTTAATTACGTAAGTACATAGGCTGCGGGCTGATGACGAGGCATATGTGACTTAAAGATAATAGCCCCGCCCACATGGGGGTCCAGACGGGAAACTATTTTCACATTTGGAATGGCCTAATAGTATTGTATCTCTTTTATTTGGCACGCAAGATTTAAAAAAAAAAAAAAAAAGAACTTCTCTTCATTATTGAACAACCTCAGGATACTGCTCATTTCAAAGTGATCAAAATCAGAAGCCATAGCAAACAGCACCATGCCATGTGGATTGAAAAGGAACAAGAAAATAAAGGGGTTAAAAATACCAATTATAGAAGCCCACATGAGAAAGAAGTGCGGAAAAGAAACACAAACACACACAAATGGAAGCTAGAGCTTAAAGATGTAGTCGCAGGCAGTGTCCTCAGTCCTCCTACGTTCCAACACATTCCTCGCTGAAGGCGACTGCAGGAATTGCTTCACGGCTCTCTCCTTAGACCTCTGCAGGAGGAGGTCGCACACCAGGAACAGAGACCCACCACGAGCCTTGTCCATGTCCTGGGAGAAGTCGGCGTCACCAGTGCCAGCAGGGACAGTGGAGGCAGACAACACTTGGCTCGCGTACAACGCTCTGCTATTGGAGTCCTCGGCATCAGCAAACCTGTACCAGGCCTCAATCGCGAACTGCGTTGCACCGTGCGCCGGCTGTTGGAGGCCTTGAAAAGATGTGGGAGGGGCCCGAGCCACGCCCTCCTCTACCATCCCGGCAGTGTTCACAGCCCCACCCCTTTCCAGGCTGCTGCTGACCAGAGAGCTCCCCAACGCCGCGTCATCGCTGCGTCGGACCGAGGTGGGTATGTGGTAGGCGCTGTGGTCACCTTGGAGGATCTCAATGAGGGCACCTTGCTGGATGAGGTGGTGGGCCAGGTCCGCAGCGTACTGCACAGTGTACACTGTGGGCCTCACGAGGGGCGTGACCTCTGCCTGCCTTGTGGAAGCCGACTGCAGTACGGGGGAGTGTGCCTTCCCTCCTAATGTGACAACCGCGTTGACAAAGTCCCTCCCTTGGAAGCACTTCTTGTAAGTGTGGAGGTGGCTTCTCACAGAGTGGAGGAAGGCTTGGTCGATGTACAGTAACGATTTGGTTACCTCCAATCTGCTTCTGGCAATGCGCTGGAAGAGAAGTGTGTGGGCAGTGCAATAATGATACACCTTTGTCTTGCAAGGGGGTGTGGCATGCCTTTGAAGGAGACATACACACACACACACACACACACACACACACACACACACACACACACACACACACACACACACACTGTTCCAATACAGGAAATGTTCTCATAAAGATGGAAATACCACCAATAATTATTGGACCAATGAACACATTACTTGACATATATATTTATACTTCTTTGATCCAATCTACTCTCATTGGCAGTACATATCACTTCTTATGTATGTATACTGCCTAACTTACAAAAGTTGACAGCTTATGGAATGCTGAGATCAACTGGTCTGTTGATTTTGTCATGATGTCAAGCACTCCAAGAAGATACTCCTGTGGGGGGGGGGAGGGAGGGAGGGTAAGAGAGGCATCATGACCTATATTGCATCATGCTCAAAGCCCTCATGGATCCAATCCCCTGGCTGGTACCAGGCCCGAACCCTGGCTGATACCCACTTCTCCCCCCTAATAACTCACAGAAGATGAAGTCAGAATCTCCAGTGAGACTCCACCCCCTTTCTTATGCAACAAGGACATGAGCAACTGTTAGGGGGTGTGTGTGTGTGTGTGTGTGTGTTGTGTGTGTGTGTGTGTGTGTGTGTGTGTGTGTGTGTGTGTGTGTGTGTGTGTGTGTGTGTGGGAGAGAACATACATGTACATCAAGCAAGAAGGGTCACAATGCTGTGCGTAGAAACATGGCTCCTGGGCTAGATTTCAGAGCTGTTACCTTCATAAGAGGTGCGTGTACCCTAGATCAAATATGATTCAATGCCAACTGGGCATGTACTGATAAATGAGCGTGTGTATGTACTGGTCCGAATGACCAACTGATGCATGCATATGATGCCATGGAATGGTACCTACTGATCGAGTATGGAATGGGACATACAAGACATGTTCTAGAATGGACCCACTGAAATGTGCCCAGGGATGGGACACAACAAATGTGCCCAGGAATGGGACACAACAAATGTGCCCAGGGATGGGACACAACAAATGTGCCCAGGAATGGGACACAACAAATGTGCCCAGGGATGGGACACAACAAATGTGCCCAGGAATGGGACACAACAAATGTGCCCAGGAATGGGACACAACAAATGTGCCCCGGAATTACACACATGTACATGTACAAACAGCAGGCGTACTAACAGATGTTAGATGGAGAAGCAAGCGAGCCTTTTCAGTGACCGGGTCCTTCAAGGTCCTCAGCATCACGGCCTCCGCTTCAAGGTCCTGGACATGAGGACCACTAAACTGTGAACATTTGTGTGCACACGCACACACACACACACACACAT
This sequence comes from Eunapius fragilis, assembly GCA_963681505.1. Classification (NCBI taxonomy): domain Eukaryota; kingdom Metazoa; phylum Porifera; class Demospongiae; order Spongillida; family Spongillidae; genus Eunapius; species Eunapius fragilis. The sequence goes on along the minus strand of OY811986.1, from coordinate 4,081,741 downwards.
ACACACACATACACACACATACATGTACACACACACATGTACACACACACATGCGCACACACACAAACACTAACACACACACACAAACATACACACACATACACACACACATACACACTATACACAGGGGCCAACAGCAAACCTTGACAAGAAGCTTCCACAGACACTGGAGAACAGCCCCGAAGCACTCAGGATACAGGCACTTCTCAAAGGCCGCGCAATGCCTGCCCACAAAGGACAGAAGAGGAGCAAAACGTTTCTCCACTGTTCCATTGGGTAACTTCAGCCCAAGCAGAACAGAAATAGCTGGTTTGATAAACTGGTTCATCTAGGAATGTGTCGTTTTGTAATAATACATGTATGTACCAGGATGTACACTGTAAATGAACACCAACTTGCTTACCCTCACGCATAGGACTTGAACCTGGAAGCTGTGGACGTTTCTGAGGTACTCCAAGAACTGCTCCGACTCAGCTGACCCAAATCCAGACTCCCCTTTGATGTGCGGCCTGTGGGCGGAGCCTTCAGGCTCTGTGCTCACCCAGGAGGACCCTGTGGGATATGTGTATGTGTGGTCACATTCCTCCACTGCTGTCACATATACACACATGCACACATACACACCACATACACACATGCATGTATACACACATACACACATACACATACACACATACAAACATATACACACATACAAACATATACACACATATACACACACATACAAAGCATGTACATAAAGGATTAACAGGGCAGGCATCTTTGGACACACCTGTGTCTCTTAGACTACTGCTTGTGGTTCCCCTATGGCTGCTCCTCTCTCCAACATGACCATGGAGCAGAGGGCTTCCATCACCAGAGATGTAACCAAAGGCAGTGACTTGCTTCAGAGGGATGACATGCATGGAGGAGTGAAGGTGTGACTCGAGGGAGGGGAAGATTGAGGTGAGGAGGTGGATGTCGTTCATGCGTATGCACATCTGTGGAGGGGGAGGAGTGTGAGGGGTGGGGGAAGAAAATACTGGCATCCTTAGAGGTTTCTAGATATAGAAACAGAACCACATAGCAAGTACTATAGAGTTGCACACATATTTGTGCCCGTACGTGTGCATGTATTGGTGCACTGCATAAAACACAAACGAAAACTGAACAAGCTACCACACCTGCATGGTTTCACTGTACTAATAACCACACCCACACAATGCATCAAAGAGTAGGTACACCTATGTTGATGTAGAAACTGAGTAAACTACAAGTGTTCCACAAGAAACCTTTTACACGTAAAATTAACATGTGCATGTACTTTTGAAGTCGTGATACCCCAACTGAACAATGAACAGATGCAGCAACAAAGCAAACAGTTGAATTGATCCCTCTCCTCACATATCCCTCCCCTCACATATCTCTCCCCTCACATATCCTCTCCCCTCACATGCCCCTCCTACACACTCTGCCTAAATCAGCCAGAGCCTCCTCTTCCCTCCTTCACACCACCCTCCCTCATGTACCACCCTCCCTCACATCACAACCCTCCTTCCACCCTCCCTCATACCACCCTCCCTCACATCACAACCCTCCTTCCACCCTCCCTCCCTCACATCACAACCCTCCTTCCACCCTCCCTCATACCACCCTCCCTCACATCACAACCCTCCTTCCACCCACCCTCCCACACACCACCCTCATACCACCCTCCCTCACACCACCCTCATGCCACCCTCCTTCACACCACCTCCCTCATACCAGCCTCCTTCACACCACCCTCCCTCATACCACCCTCCCTCACATCACAACCCTCCTTCCACCCACCCTCCCACACACCACCCTCATACCACCCTCCCTCACACCCACCACCGTCATGCCACCCTCCTTCACACCACCTCCCTCATACCAGCCTCCTTCATACCACCCTCCCTCATACCACCCTCCCTCACATCACAACCCACCTTCCACCCACCCTCATACCACCCTCACCACCATTCTCATAGCTTACGTCTCTGGTGATGTTATCAAACATGACTTTTCCTTTCTTGTGGCAAGGCAGTCCATTTGGGTGCAAACCTAAACCAATGCACCAAAATGATAATTTATACTCAACATGTCCCAGGGTGACGAGGGAATATGCGCTTGTCAAACATTGAGGTTACATGTGCATGTGCCAAGGCATACATTAAAATGACTGGCCACATAAACATAGCAATTAAAAACTACAGCACCATATGTACATGTACTTGTTCTATACACATACAGAAGTGCATGCTTTATGAATACGTCACGCCTCTAAATTCTGTACCTCTGTTAGTTCACATCCCAGTTATAATTACTGATGTGTGTGTGTGCCACCTCGTCTTTTTTGTAAATGGAGGGGGGGGGGGGGGTGGGGGCGGGGGAGGGAGGGGAGGGAGGGAAAAAACTTACCACTTCTCTCTTCAATGGTGTGCCTGCACCCCCAGATCTGCCCCTCCTCTTTCCTTCTCTTCAGATGGTACACCATCTGCAGGTGCAAGAGTCAATGTACAGAGTGTATCCATGTTACAAAGCACCCCTACATGTGCACACACATACACACAAAAACATGTGCAAGTGCACCCACACCCACCACACATATACGCACTACACACAACTACACACACCCACAAACACAACTACACACACCCACAAACACATATACCCATAAACACATACCCATAAACACACCTGTTCTCCAAGGTACTGCTTTGCCTCTAACACTGTACAGCAGCAAAGGTCCATACAAGTTAAGTTGTCAGCATACAGCCTCATTGCACCAATCATCACCTACAGGTACAGTACAGGTACAGTACAGGTACAGTACAGGTACAGTACAGGTACAGTACAGGTACAGTACAGGTACAGTACATATATATGCACTGTTGGTTAACATAACCACAGTCACTGTCTATTCACATACATGTGCCTTATAAGAATACAAACTGCAGTCAGGCTCCTGAATATGTGTACATTTGTGCTCAACATGGGAGGAGCTGTAACACTGTACCCACACAAACATATACCCACACACACACACACACACACACACACACACACACACACACACACACACACACAAACACACACACACACACACACACACACACACACACACACACACAGCACTCACATACTTGCACACACCACCTGCCTTGTGCAGTTTCTTCATGAACTCAAACTTTGTATTCTCAGCATCTCTCTGCTGTTGGACAACCAGCTGTTTGGCTTGTGATACCTCCGAAGGTAGCTCCTGGGTCACCTTAGCGGGATGACGCAAGCAGGCATCTCATTCTTGTCGCCCCTCCCTCACCACATATCACACATCACACCTCCCACTCTCCAAATAACTTCTCACACCTCCTCACAGATATCGTGTGCCCTTCCACCTACCACCACATGACCACAACTCCACCACCTCCCTATCCACACACCTGCACACGAGCACTGCCTTATTACCCCCCCCCCCCCCCCCCACACCATCTATTATCACCACACACGACGTGTACCTTCTCTCTCTCCAACCTGGTCACACCCAGCCGTGTCTTTGGGGTGAGTACCTCAAGTATGGTACCTGTGAAACAGGCCACTCTGGTGAGCATCCCCACCAGGTCTACAACAGAGTTGGAGACAGGAAAGGTATACAGCCTCTCATCTCCATCCAAGGAGGGCGAAGGGACAGGCGTGAGAGTGCCATCCTTATCTTCCTCATTGAACACCTTCTCCAACCACAGGTTGTTTGTGTTCATTGTCCTTATGTGCTCTGAGGGGAGATGTACGCATGTAAGGGAGGGGGAAGAGGGAGATGTACGCATGTAAGGGAGGGGGAAGAGGGAGGTGTACACATGTAAGGGAGGGGGAAGAGGGAGATGTACACATGTAAGGGAGGGGAAGAGGGAGGTGTAAACATGTAAGGGAGGGGGAAGAGGGAGGTGTACACATGTAAGGGAGGGGGAAGAGGGAGGTGTACACATGTAAGTGAGGGGGAAGAGGGAGGTGTACACGTGTAAGGGAGGGGGAAGAGGGAGGTGTACACGTGTAAGGGAGGGGGAAGAGGGAGGTGTACACATGTAAGGGAGGGGGAAGAGGGAGGTGTAAACATGTAAGGGAGGGGGAAGAGGGAGGTGTACACGTGTAAGGGAGGGAGAAGAGGGAGGTGTACACGTGTAAGGGAGGGGGAAGAGGGAGGTGTACACATGTAAGGGAGGGGGAAGAGGGAGGTGTACACATGTAAGGGAGGGGGAAGAGGGAGGTGTACACATGTAAGGGAGGGGGAAGAGGGAGGTATACACATGTAAGGGAGGGGGAAGAGGACATACTCATGTGCAAGTATGCACCAGGGGAGGGGACTACGCATTATATGAATACACAAGTTAATGCACATACATACCCTGTCACATGCATATAATTAACTTGGATACGTATATAACCCCTACCATAATTTGGAAAAATCTCAAAGTAGAAATATTTTCAGATGGGCCTAATGAATAATTTTCTACACAAAATTATTCTCACTTAATGTTGATAAGATAGCTTATGCACTAATGACTGGCATTCTGAAGTACTTCGAACCTCAACATAAAAGTCAAGATCCCGAATGTCCATTATCTGTTTATATGCCAACAAACGCTGTCCGATTAAACTTTAGCCAGCCGAGGCACATACATGCCAGTTGCTCCCCACTAGCTGCTAACCAGATACCTCGGTAGACATGATAGCCGCTTAGTTTCCCATACCATCCATCATTTTTGGGATGTAACTTGGGATTGACCATTCGGAAATATTAATCTCGGTGTACAAATTTTTCGCATACTGTGATATTCGAAAAAAATTCCATTTGAAAATTGATCATCTGGAATTTTTCTCAATTGTAAATGTCACAAATTATTATGGTATCTACCACTCATACACAGCAACCTAAACATGCACATGTAAACACAGTATATCTCCATGTTGAAAGTAGCTAGTGAGTTATTATTATAATTATAACATAAACTATATGCCAAATGTTAAGTAAAAAAAAAAAAAACACTGAGTGCGGTGACATATCAACATATAAGCATACAATGACACTAAATATCATTTCAATTCATAAACTGCCTTTATAACCATTTAAATAAGTTATGCCATGTGACTGTTTCATACATGCAGTACCCCACTGTGCGTGCACATTAACACAAAACAATGTAGTACCATCTGATCAGTCCCTCACAATAGGATCTTACATGCACCAACCAGTTATTACGAGAAGGGGTGGGGGGGTGGGGGGTGGAGGGATGGGAGGGACAGGAAGGGAGGGGACGAATGGGAGGAGTAGGGGAAGAGAGGGGAGGGATGGGAAGGGAGGGATGGGAGGGGAGAGATGGGAGGGGAGGGGAGAGACGAGAAGGGGTGGAAGGATGGGAGGGGAGGGATGGGAGGGGAGGGATGGAAGGGGACGGAGGGGTGGGAGAAGAAATGGGAGGGGAGATATGGGAAGGGATGGGAGGTGAGGTAGAAGAGGGTGGTACTAAATAACTACATACACCAGACTGTCACCATTGCATACCCACCTCCTGGGGCCACATCATGCCCTCCCTGACGGGGGGCCACATCCTGCCCTCCCTGACGGGGGGTCACATCCTCAGGAACATTGCAAGGCGTCTCCAAAGCACTTGCTCCCTTATGTAGGGACTCGTGAGTGGCCTGTACATGCAAATAAGTGGAGGGGGAGGTGGTCTCAATTTTGGAATTTTTAGGAAGGTCTGCAGCACTTTTTTTTGCCTCCACACCCCCCCCCCCCCCCCTTGGTTGCTGTGGTTAATACACATATCATACATATGTGCATGCACACATACATATACACATAATACAAGAATACATGTGCATGTACACATGTACACTTGTACACAACAGTTCCTAAACACATAACCAATACACAGCAACACCCATAGTCATTAACATTCCCAAGATGGCGCAATTTAAGGCTGTGATGATACTCTTCACAACTAAGGCTCCAAGCCAATTTCAAAAGCTGTTCATTTGCACAACTAAATCAGAACTCTCACAATGCACATGGACATGTACTGTGATGATATCATCTCCCCATCACCCACCCTATACACCCTCATCTCCCCATCACCCACCCTATACACCCTCATCTCCCCATCACCCACCCCATACACCCTCATCTCCCCATCACCCACCCAATACACCCTCATCTCCCCATCACCCACCCTATACACCCTCATCTCCCCATCACCCACCCTATACACACCCTCATTTCCCCATCACCCACCCTATATACACCCTCATCTCCCCATCACTCACCCTATACACCCTCATCTCCCCATCACCCACCCTATACACCCTCATCTCCCCATCACCCACCCACCCTATACACCCTCATCTCCCCATCACCACCCACCCTATACACCCTCATCTCCCCATCACCCACCCCCTACAACAGATGTACTCCACTTACGGACATCTCCAGAAGGGACCTGTGGGACTGCAACAAACTAGGTGTTGATGCCCGCGTGATGTCAGACATCTGCAATTTATTAGTCACCTCCACTGAAAGTGCCAGTGCGGGTGTGGATGACCTGCTGTCGGAAGGGGAAATTCCAATCGGCTGCACTGTTGCCCCCTGAGGGTTAGGAGTTCCATTTGTTGCCCCCAGGGGATTAGTGGTTCCAATTGTTGCCCCTTGGGAGTTAGTAGTTTCAATCGGCTGTACTGTTACCTCACAGAGGCTAGTAGTTCCAATTGTTGTCCCCTGGGGGCTAGTAGTTCCAATTGGATGCACCGTTGTTGTCCTCTGGGGATCACTTCCTGTCATTTGAATGGGAGTACCCTCAACGTCAGGGGGCTTTACTGGTGACCCTCCAGTCAAACCTTGTATTGAGGCCTGTACAAGAGGGGTACCGTCCCCGGAGGCCTGTACAAGAGGGGTACCGTCCCCTGAGGCCTGTAAAAGAGTGGTACCACCACCTGAGGCCTGTACAAGAGGAGTACCGTCCCCTGAGGCCTGTACAAGAGGGGTACCGCCCCCCGAGGCCCGTACAAGAGGGGTACCGTCCCCCGATGCCTGTACAAGAGGGGTACCACCCCCTGAGGCCTGTACAAGAGGGGTACCGACGTCCCGTGAGGTTTGCTGTGGTGGTGGAGGGGTTCTACCAACAGCTGCGTCTTCTTCAACTGGATGCTACACAAGAACAGGACATTCAACCTTATCTGTTTCCATGGATTGATCACTTCAGTAGTAATCAATGATTAGCTTGCTTACAGTTACAGTACTGATAGAGTTACCATCAAGTACAGGGTACACAGAATCATGCAAAACACCTTTTGACCGCAGCAATAAAATAAAATCTACTGCTCATGTCTAGCTTAGCTACATGTACATGTAAGCTCTTCAACCACTAACATATATATTCATATCCCTCCCACCATTTTCCCCTCCCTCCACTCCTCCATTCCATCCTTCACTCACATTATTCAGCACTTGACTTGAATGATCAACGTCCCCACTGGCGTGTGCTCTCGTGTGCACGTGTGCTGCCCGCGCGTGCATGTCGGCGTGGGGGAACTTCAACAGCACAGAGTCCGAGGAGGAGGAGCGTGAGGATGGGGAGGAGGAAGCGTGCACCTGCTGTACCAATGCTTCAGTCGTAGTGTCAAGGAGATTGTCACTGTCCACTGAGCCCCCCTGGGAACTCCACTCAGAGACTGATCCACTGTGTTCACTCTGTGAGGGACGACCCCCCCCCCACCCCGCAATGAGACATCAACAGAAGGGTGCGTATGTGTGCATGTGCGTTTGTGTATGTGTATGTGTTTGTGCATGTGCGTTTGTGTATGTGTATGTGTTTGTGCATGTGCATTTGTGTATGTGTATGTGTTTGTGCATGTGCGTTTGTGTATGTGTATGTGTTTGTGCATGTGTGTATGTGTGCACGTGTGTGTATGCACGCAAGTACAAGCACATTACATGCATGCATGAGTGCAAATGCGCATAGTTATGTGAGTGAATTTAGACACGCATATATGTACTGTAACAAAGTGGACTGAAAAAGGTTCCCAGACCATTATTATTCACTCACCATGATATCAGTCAGGCTGACCACGGCCTTGGGTGCCTTTGATTTGTAGGCAGTGAAAGCACTCCCCTTCCCCCCAATGGGCCGTGTCAGGGATGGGGTAAGGGGCAGTTCTGAGGAGGAGGATGTATGCCTGACACTTGAGGTCATCTTTGCACAGAAACCGTTTGGTTGGTTCATTACAAAGTGATGTTCTTTAAACGACAACAGCGACCACTAATGTATTAAAAAGAAGAGACGTCACAAACGCCAGTGAAGGGTAGGACTGGTTATGGTTAACACTACAAGCTTATATGGGACAGTGTTGTCCAGCAAAATCACCCTACTGGGTAGTTTTTTTTTTCTTCATTTTTTATTTATGTTCTATGAACTGCGAAGAGCCTTTATCAAATAATCGTTACTCAACCAAAATTGGATCCATGCACCTATATCGTTTATAGTAGTTATTTATATTTATTAAGAACCCACAGCAATGGTTAGTTAAATACTTGTTTATCCTGTACGTGCATTTATCGATTATATATACAGAAATAAATAGCAATGCTACACGAAATCGATTGTACTTTTCTCATAGAACAATGCACAGTACACATGCATATCATTGTTTATCATGGTGATCTAATTGATCTAATTATATAAACATGAAAGGATCCAAGCATTATGGTCAATAGAAGCTGATAGTTATCTACATATCTCATAGATCAATGCACACATATCATCTTCAGAGATTCTCACTTAGATATCTAAGGTATAAGGCACTGAATTTATAATTAGCCATGCAAGCATTACTTTTGTCCTGAAAAATTCGTAAGGATAATTTTGCTGGTTTCGGTCCCAAATATTAATTAAGCATCCATAAATCATGTGTTACTCTATTTAGAGCACACGTGCATTATTTCGCTGCTATTACATCATCGAGGGAGACAGCTGTGAGCACCCACTGGTTGACCTGCTTCCCAAGAACATCCATCCAAATCAGCGCCAGAAGAGTGAACTGTCGCCGCCAGCTTTGATTCTGTCGCCTAGGCAACCAGAGATTGGCATTCCACATATGCAATAGAACATAAATATCAAACAGGGCAGGGAGTACGGTGATACATACGATAAAAACTTACATGCACATACATGTACACACAGATGCAGCGATCGGTTAGGAGGGCCAAGCAGGGGGAGCCCTTACTCAAGACAGGTTAGGAGGGGGCATACAGGGGGGGGGGGGGGGGGGGGGGGGGGTTAGGAGGGGTCATGCAGGGGGGTTAGGAGGGGCCATGCAAGGGGGTTAGGAGGGGCCATGCAGGGGGGAGCTCTTACTCAGAAAGGACCACGCCCTTCCATTCGTTGTCCCTCTCATTCAACCTGTACATCAGGCCTAGCATCTCCAGACTAAGGTTGAGGCGGGTTTCCTATAAATAGAAGGGTGATGAGGTGGGGGTTAATTGGAGACTATCGTGCAACTTACGGGTGCATGTATCATTCTTTGGGCTAAGCTGACTGCATCGGTACATACCAGACGATAAAACTCTTGCTGCGCAAATGGTACGATATCAAAGTAACTGTTGACAGATTCATGGTGTGTGACCAAGACATTGGATTGTGAAACTACAGCATATGGAGTAGACTATAGATGTTCAAATGGTACCACAGTATGCTGTAGCTACATGTAGGTACCAGTGATCTACACGTAGGTACCAGTGGTCTACACGTAGGTACCAGTGGTCTACACGTAGGTACCAGTGGTCTACATGTAGGTACCAGTGGTCTACATGTGGTCTACATGTAGGTACCAGTGTTCTACATGTAGGTACCAGTGGTCTACATGTAGGTACCAGTGGTCTACGAGTAGGTACCAGTGGTCTACATGTACGTACCGGTGGTCTACATGTAGGTACCAGTGGTCTACATGTAGGTACCAGTGGTCTACATGTAGGTACCAGTGGTCTACGTGTAGGTACCAGTGGTCTACGAGTAGGTACCAGTGGTCTACATGTAGGTACCGGTGGTCTACATGTACTGGTACCAGTGGTCTACATGTAGGTACCAGTGGTCTACATGTAGGTACCGGTGGTCTACATGTAGGTACCAGTGGTCTACCTGCTGTAATCTGGTCTACTTACGGTCTAAAGACACCTTGGAAGTTTTCCCGGTAATAATGGACCTCCTCCCTGATGGCCAGGAGCAAGGCATTGATCTATGGAATGGTACAAGTAAGCTACGGAGGTCAGTACATATACATCAAGATGGTGCATATATGTTACAGAGATGGGTAATGTGATGACACATGTAGATTACAGCGATGTTACATGCACATCACAGGGTGATCAGTGCATCAGCAGGTCAGTGCAGACAGCACCACTGATCAGTACAGGTAGTACCACTGATTATGGTGTCTGGCTCTGGTTAACTTAGTGCATGAAGCAGCTTAGATTATACATGTAGCTCATTGGAACTCCACCTACTGACACACTGTTAGTTAATATGTTGTGTGTTATAATGGAAGTATATCTTATTGTTATAAAGGGAATACATTTTGAAATTTTGGGTATTAGTCTTCAAATATTCCCCCCCCCCCCCCACACACACACAAACACACACAGTCTTACAAGAATTATAAAATTCCTAATTACAAGACAACGTTGGTAATGTGTGGTTCCTACCGCATGTAGCCACACATATAGGACCACAATTATAGTCAAGCTATAATGAGGGCTAATTGCAAGATGTGTGTTTTAAATAATGCAGTGTTGGCTGATAATGCACACTGTTACATTCAAACAAAAGGACATACAGAACAACATGTGTCTCATGTATGTACATGTATTATAGCAATTTCTGAATTTCGACAGTCTGTATAATAACTACATGTAATAAATATTATGTTTGGGATGGTGCGTACACTTTTCCCACAATAACGTATGTGCATTTGTAGAGATGCATGTGCCCACTACCTGCATGGTGGGTAACTAAATGGTCCTAACATAACACCATCAATCACATGTACCTTTTTTGTTTTAGAGGTAATTTTCTTTCCCGTTACTTTAAATCAGAATTGTCATAAATTTTAGATCTCTTACAACAGCAATCATTATAACGCCCCAAACTATGCTTCATTTAATTAACCACGACAAATATACATCTTAACTCTCATCTTTATCACTTCGAGTTTTGGATTGTTACATCTTCAATTAGCACCAGGAGAGGGGAGGGGAGGAGGGAGGGGGCTGACTAGGGGACCAGGAGAAGGGGGTCTTACCAGGACTGGTGTCAGCACAAAGGGCTTAGCTGCCCTATCAGGAATCACCTCGTCAGAAGCTATCTCCTTCTGCCTCTCGTAGCGCAGTTCAAACCCACTCTAAAGTGATGGAATAATGTGGCCCACATATCATCCGCACATCACATACCCCAAACAACTATCTCAGATAATCATCTTGTCTTCTGAATCCTTAACACCCATATTGAGGTAATCATTAACACCCACCTTAAGGTGTCCTTAACACCCACTTTAAGGTGTCCTTAACACCCACCTTAAGGTGTCCTTAACACCCACCCTAAGGTGTCCTTAACACCCACCTTAAGGTGTCCTTAACACCCACCTTAAGGTGTCCTTAAAACCCACCTTAAGGTGTCCTTAACACCCACCTTAAGGTGTCCTTAACACCCACCTTAAGGTGCCCTTAACACCCACGTTAAGGCGCCCTTAACACCCACCTTAAGGCATCCTTAACACCCACCTTAAGGCGTCCTAAACACCCACCTTTAGATATCTTTTGAGCCAGTCCTCCACTGACCGCACCTTCTTACCAAATAAGGATTGCTCTGCATCCAACACTTCCTTCAGCAGCTCAATGAGAGCAGCTATGACGATGGAAAGCAATTTAATACCACGTGGATGGTAAACTGCATTGCTGGTCCTACACTAACCACTCTTCTATCCCCATGCAACTCCTCTACTTTCAGGCTGTGTGTAACTCCTCCCACTAGTCATGCACACAAGCCCCTCCCACTAGTCATGCACACAAGCCCCTCCCACTAGTCATGCACACAAGCCCCTCCCACTAGTCATGCACACAAGCCCCTCCCACTAGTCATGTGCACAAGCCCCTCCCACTGGTCATGCACACAAGCCCCTCCCACTGGTCATGCACACAAGCCCCTCCCACTAGTCATGTACACAAGCCCCTCATGTATACAAGCCCCTCCCACTGATCATGCACGCAAGCCCCTCCCACTAACCATGTACACAAGTCCCTCCCACTGTTTATGTGAATACATGCGCTTGTAACTAAAACATCCATCCTAACTACATGTCATTAAAGACATCCATCCTAACTACATGTCATTAAAGACATCCATCCTGACTACATGTCATTTAAGACATCCATCCTGACTATATTGGACACCATTATGTGTATGTGTAGTACATTGGAGAGGTGAACGTAAATATATCCAAGTGGGCTTACTGACGCCTTTAACTGGATCAGAGTCCAGAAAAAGCCTGTCGATCCTGGTGAGTGAGTTGTCAGTCTGTCCATGTAAGAGATGCACACTTGACCGAAGCATGTCCATCTGGGTGTATAGGGTAGTGTAAAAATATGCACCCAGACACACATGTGTGGAATGACATATGGCCAATTATGTATGGTACATGTATATATCATATCTATTACACACTGTGCGAGAAAGAAAATAATTAATCCAGTTCTGTCTAATTTAATATCTGTACTTATTCTTATTCATAACATCTGAATATGATTGAACTGGTTTGATCAAGGTATGAAGAATGATAAATTCACCTCCTTTTTGACGGCTATGTTCTTATTTTTGTTGACAGGGAAGAAGTCTCTGATAGACCTAAGCTCCTCTGTACAGTGCTTGATGTACCACACCTCATAGTCAAAGTGTCTGCAAGTGGGAACAGTGCAGTAACAGGGTGAGAGGGAAGGTGGGGTGAGAGGGAAGGTGGGGGAGAGGGGAAGGATTGGAGAGAGAGGAGAGAGGGAAGGAGAGTGAGGGAGAGGGAGGGGAGGAGGGAGAGGGAAAGGAGGGAAGGAGAGGGAGGGAGGGGGAGGGGTAGGAGAAGGAAACAAGAGAGGGGAATGAGGAATAGCTTTGCAGATGTTCAAGTACATTGCACATAACACCACTGTAGATATCAACTGAATTTAAAAAAAATAAGTATGCTTATTTGCAAATTTACTGAATTTACCCGACAAAATGAACATACCTGGCAAGGTAATCAAGGTACACAATTTTGCAGAAAAGCTCACCCTATTGAAAGTGAGGGCGTTAAAGAAAAGTAATTGTAACGCATAAGTACAACATACACAGCAAGCTGCACACACACACACACACACACACACACACACACACACACACACACACACACACACACACACACACATTGGACACCCCCATATTCACTCACACACCAACACACCAACTATTGGACACAATCACAATTGGACACTCCCATATTCACACACACACACACATACACACACACACACACACGCACAACACACACATTGGACACCCCCATATTCACTCACACACACACCAACACACCAACTATTGGACACAATCACAATTGGACACTCCCATATTCACACACACACACACACACACACACACACACACACACACACACACACACACTCATACCGTACGTACCACTCCATATCTCAAACTAAACTCCAGCAAAAGTCTGCATGCCGTTGGGGACAGGGGTGAGGAAGGGGTTCTCCCCAAATGGGCCGGCTCCTTCCGCTCTGTCTGACTCTCACAGCTGTGCGGGAAGGCAACCACACAATTCAGTGACAACAAAGAGGTGACATGGGAGACATAACAGGATGTGCACATGCTAGAAGGACAATAATATATGTGTGGTCTCCCCTCTGCCTACGTATATGTGGTCCCCCCTCTGCCTACAACAGATATGTGGTCCCCCCTCTGCCTACATATATGTGGTCCCCCCTCTGCCTACAACAGATATGTGGTCCCCCCTCTGCCTACAATATATGTGGTCTCCCCTCTGCCTACATATATGTGGTCCCCCCTCTGCCTACGTATATGTGGTCCCCCCTCTGCCTACATATATGTGGTCCCCCCTCTGCCTACAACAGATATGTGGTTCCCCCTCTGCCTACATATATGTGGTCCCCCCTCTGCCTACAACAGATATGTGGTCCCCCCTCTGCCTACAATATATGTGGTCTCCCCTCTGCCTACATATATGTGGTCCCCCCTCTGCCTACGTATATGTGGTCCCCCCTCTGCCTACATATATGTGGTCCCCCCTCTGCCTACAACAGATATGTGGTCCCCCCTCTGCCTACAACAGATATGTGGTTCCCCCTCTGCCTACAATAGATATGTGGTCCCCCCTCTGCCTACAATAGATATGTGGTCCCCCCTCTGCCTACAATATATGTGGTCTCCCCTCTGCCTACATATATGTGGTCCCCCCTCTGCCTACGTATATGTGGTCCCCCCTCTGCCTACATATATGTGGTCCCCCCTCTGCCTACATATATGTGGTCCCCCCTCTGCCTACAACAGATATGTGGTCCCCCCTCTGCCTACAATATATGTGGTCCCCCCTCTGCCTACAACAGATATGTGGTCCCCCCTCTGCCTACAACAGATATGTGGTCCCCCCTCTGCCTACATATATGTGGTCTCCCCTCTGCCTACAACAGATATGTGGTCCCCCCTCTGCCTACAACAGATATGTGGTCCCCCCTCTGCCTACAACAGATATGTGGTCCCCCCTCTGCCTACAACTACCCTACACTGCCACAGCGCATAGAACAGTCACAGTTGCAATGTCTTTACTCCATTGTATGAGTTACTGACCTCATCAGTAATGGGGGTAATAAAATGCACTTGTAGCCTCAACTCAACACCCCCCCCCCACCCCACCCCAAAAATAAATAAATAACATATATATACAGACACGTATCATATATGTACATGTACTTCCTGAAGAGCACACACACAGTTACACATGCAAAATCCCCCTCCTCCGGCTAGATCCTGCTATCCCACACCCTCTTCTTCTCTTCCCCCTCCCTCCTCCTCCCTCTCCCCTTCCTCCCTCTCACCATATAATCTTCTGCAGCAAGTTGGCGTACGCTCTGTGGTAGTCCACTGTGGTCGTGTACAGCCTGCTGGCCTGTGGGGGGCGTGGCAGCGAGTAGTGCCAGAACTTGTCTATCAGCGCCTTGATGCGCTGCTTCTCCGACTGCAGCCACAAGTCATAGCCATTCCGGGTCTAGAAGGCACAGTGTCTTATAAGCCTCTGGAGAGCACATACATGTGTGTGCTGTTCTGTACACCACTATACAGAATAATATACAATGTCCTTTATCCTACCCAACTAATAACATATATGTTTACTAGTCTCCTCCCAATTATAAATGTAAGGTTCTGGGGTAGAGGTCCCCTAGGAAATATTCAGGGCCTACCATATGAAAAGACTCACAGGGGTAGGCCTACCATATGGAAAGACTCACAGGGGTAGGCCTACCATATGGAAAGACTCACAGCGGTAGGCCTACCATATGGAAAGACTCACAGGGGTAGGCCTACCATATGGAAAGACTCACAGGGGTAGGCCTACCATATGGAAAGACTCACAGGGGTAGGCCTACCATATGGAAAGACTCACAGTGATAGGCCTACCATTTGGAATGACTCACAGGGGTAAGCCTACCATATGGAAAGACTCACAGGGGTAGGCCTACCATATGGAAAGACTCACAGGGGTAGGCCTACCATATGGAAAGACTCACAGGGGTAGGCCTACCATATGGAAAGACTCACAGGGGTAGGCCTACCATATGGAAAGACTCACAGGGGTACAGGTCCACTTGGAATCTTAGCGCAGCTACAAGAACACTCCGACGCAATCTAGCTCAGTCCAAGCATGATACAGCTGCACAATAGGGCTGGGGGGGATTGGGGCATAGGTCATTTCACATTGGGTAATGGGTTAACCCATTACCCAATGTGATCACCCTATTTGCCCATTACCCAATGTGAAATGACTTGGTACTCCCAGCCCTATACAGGATCAGCGAAGTGGACACAGTTAAAACTTGACATCAAATGATTGATGATGATGATGGCAAAATGTCATGGCAAAGCTACCAGGCAAACACAATTTGAATGGCACGAAGGTTGGAGGGATTGAATTACTTGATGGTAGCAAGGCCAGCAGCAATGACCTCTTCAATATGGCTCTTGCATTTGCTCATATGAAGTATGATTTGGATGAACAATGAATAAGTTCTGTAAGTTCCATAAGGTGTATGTGTGTATGTGTATTTTGTGGGTGGTGTGCTTCACATGTTCATATTTTGATGCAATTACTCATATTTATTCGTCTTTGGATGAAACTAACAATGCAGTGCCTAGAGCTTGTCTATACAAGTAAAGAAAAACATTCTCTAACGAGAAAGTTGGTGGGATATAGGAATTGGAGGCAATGGTGGTGTAAAAAGGAAGGGAACAAGGTTTTGAGAAAAGGGTAAATGAGACAAAAATTCTATATTTAGCACTTCTTTTGGTTGTTACATGTACATGTGCTAAATATAGGATTTTTGTCTCATTTACCCTTTTCTCAAAACCTTGTTCCCTTCCTTTTTACACCACCATTGCCTCCAATTCCTATATCCCACCAACTTTCTCGTTAGAGAATGTTTTTCTTTACTTGTTTCCTCTATTTTTTAATTATCAAATATTAATACTGGCAAGTGCGCCCCCCCCCCCCAACCCCCCCCCCCCCCCTCCGCTTCAATTACCTTCACGAGCAGACGCCCGCTTTTGTTTGGAATCACTGTAAGGAACGCGGGAAAATTCTAACACGTCGTCTCTCGCGTCGTCTGCTCTCCTCTTTTGTTTGCACAATTCTAAATATACGTTATATTGCCATGGGAACGCTTCTATTTTACACTACGCATTACGTAATGATTACGTATGTCAGTTGTATGCTTTTTTCATACATCTGATACTTGAAGATGGCCTTCCAGGAGATTCTAAAGCGATAGGTATAATTGGCGCTCTTTAAAACCATTCCTATCAGGAGTTATACTCACCCGAGAATTAGAAGACGACGACGACGACGACGACGGAGAAGATTTGGCCTGGGGACGAGGTAAAACACGAACGTTTTTGTTCTCTTAAAGGAAACAGTTTGAAGACTGGAACAAAACATTAAAATGACCGTCTTTGCCTTCTGGTTCGATAGGAACAAAGAGCTAAACTATCCGTTTCTTAGTACGCGAGTTATACGCGGGTCGCGTTTTTAATGATATTCACGACCCGGGTCAATTCCTATATAGGAACTACTATGATACAGAAATTCTATTTTAGAAAAACAATAATATTATTAATGATCCCTTCAGTCCTATAATTTTAATCGATCAGGAAATTATCTTGGTTTTAAAATCTGTGCTATAACCATGATGTTTATTTAACCCTTTCACCACCAATAATTATTAATATGCACAGATTCTACGTTGATGCCTAACAAGTCACTACCAGACAAACAATGGATAAGTTATGAGCCTGCCAAGTTGCAAATTTTCAGGAAAAATAATAATAATTCAGTGCGGTATATTTCATAAACCATTAAGGTTATTAACTTCATAAATGGTACAAGTAAGTTTCATCCAAAGGCAAATAAATATGAGTAATTGCATTAAGATCTGAACATGTGAAGCACATTCCTATATTTGTGTGTGTGTGTGTGTGTGTATGTGTGTGTGTGTGTGCCCGCGCGCGCTGGACTTTAGTAATAATTTCATTGTGGACTAATAGTGATTGCAGGTGATAACATGCAATTTAGCCCAGGCTTTCAATTTCGGCACGACATTAAGATGAAGTGCCTATATGTATAAATGACCATGAACAATATATTTAATACACTATCGATTTCTAGTTTCGTGCTTTCACCAGTCTATCCTTCAAATTAATCAATAGTTGAGAGTGAACTTCCTTCGCATGGTCTGATATAAAATGCGCGAAGATCCAAGGACATGTGCAACTAAACGTGTCAATCACTTTGACCGCCATTTCCTCCGCCTCAGCGACGTACGTCTGCTCGATCGTCAAGCCCAGAGTGGTGTCGACGGTTTCCGCGTAATGCACCTTGTTGCCGTCGACGGTGAGGATGAACTGGATATCGATAGCGGAGAGTGGCAATCGGATGATACCGAACAGCAACGGCTTCGCGTACTCCGAGAAAGTTCCCGTCACCCTTCCCTCCCGGTCACGTCCAACATTCGTCACCTTAAAGAAGTTCGGGTGGACAGACACGATGGGCTATTCCATAAAATAATTGTACACCCCTACTGATGACGCATATCAAGGTATCCCCCCAGGACATAACATTACCATTGAACTCCCTCTGGACACAACATGATGTAGGACACCCCCCTAGGACATTACCATTGGACCCCCTCTGGACAACATTTTTTGTCATCAGTAGGGGTGTACAATTATTTAATGGAATAGCCCAATGCTTTCGGGATGGGATAGAAATTGGCGCACATCCTCAACGTTGGCATCTGGTATAGTTACACTCACAGTGAAGGCAAAGTGCGCTTGTTGGCGGACAGCATAAGCCAGCAACACGACAACAATCGCCAGAGAAACAACAATGTAAGTTAATCGTGCCATGATGATGTGAAGTGAACAACAGACCTTATTCGATGAAGGATGAATCTCATTGTAATGCATTCAATTGGATTAACGGTAATCCTCCAATACTTCAATGGGCCATTCCTTCAATACACAAGTACTGGAGGAATACCGTTAATCCTAAAAGTAAATAAATGCAATTCATCGTTCATCAAATACATGTAAGGTCTATCTCCTCCTGAACGACGAGATCTACCGATACCAATACAGGAGTGGGACTCGAAACAACGGAAATTACACCCGTAACAATGGAAAACATTGCGTGCTTTGGTCTCATAATTGAATTGTTGAAGTCAACAACATGTATTACAACAACGCAACCGAATAATTAGTTTCGTACCCGGACGGATTACATCGCCGCTACGCGAGAACTGGGTCTGCACAGTGGTTTAGAAGTAGGGGTGATGTAGACATTTTTTTTATTTCTTACATATTACATACATATTATAATTTCCATTTCATAACTATTTATGAGTTATTAATTTTATAACAGATTACAATATATAAAAACACGTGGCAAAATACATCTATAATGGTGGAGCTATCCTAGAGAGGATAGCTATTGAGTTTAGGTTGAGGTTCATTTTAATAGATATAATCAAGCCACAGTAATCAAGGTATCAACCATATTTAATCTTAATAATATTAGTTATTTAATTCTGCAAGCATTGGCATTGACTATTTTCTTCTGCTTCCTCTATAAGTAGTGACATCAGTGCCTGTGTTTTCACATGGGCTGAGCTAATGTAATGCAATGTTTCTACCCCTTCACTCCGACCATCCAGCACACGAGCAATCTGTACAATAATCACTGGATCCTTATTCTGATGTACTGTACCTGCTGATGTAGGCCCACATTCCGCTACACTGTTAAGATCTGCAGCTGTGGTTGCAGGTTCACATAATACTGCTAAAACACTGCTTCTAGATATGTTGGAAAACCTGGAAAGCAATTCACTTTCTTCCTCTTTGACACCATGTAGTTTGTTTGTAACGAAAGGAAGCGAAACGCACACTAGCTGCTTTTCAATGGCTTCCACCCAGTAATTGTTTTGCAGAAACTGTATATTACGTACTTTTAGACATATTTGTTGTAAGCTTCCATAGTGTTGCACACAACATGTTGCCTAGTGTGTGGTCGCCTTAAGGGTTTTAAAAGCCGGGGATCTCCAAAGCCATGGGGTATTATTTCAGAGTTAGTCGAGACCAATATGGAATCGCATTAGCCTGACTGGCAGTGGAAAACAGCTGTGTTTACCCTGCAACGTACGCGTTGGTAGACCACACCGTCGAATTGAGCACACGATATAAATTTTGTAAAGCCACCCAGTTGAACGAAGGAAGCCATATATGTTCTCGCCTACCCCCAAACACAGTTAAAGATCAGAGGCGCCCACATCCCAAAAGATGGCCCTATCCCTCGAACTATTCAAACATAGTCTCATACCAAGATCCAGTTTCCCAACAGCTGCAGATGGATAATACCATCACTACGTGAAAAGTGAGTCCGGCGCATAGATGACGTAGCGGTGATGTAATCATCCGCAGCTGTTGGGAACCTGGGTCTGGGTACGAGACTACTTTAATGCCCCAGTGCAGGTCTGGCCTCTCCCCTCTGTAAATACCCAGCCACCTATAATAGCACTACACACACTTTATCTTTCCCTCAAGCATGCTATTTTATTTTGCAATTCCCCCAAATATGTAGGCAAACTCATTTCTGTCAACGTCCCTAAACTTACATGTATGCAACCAACCCACATACAGGCACACATACGTACGAGTATGCACCACAATAACACAAACTTACAACAAATAACTTTGGTTTGTAAAATTGATGTGCGTTATTCTCCAGCACCTGAAGCTGGCAGACCAGCTCCTTTGCCAGTATCTGACACATTTAATGGAAATGGTACATAAGAGATCACACACCATAATCAATAGCCTTCTCCTTAAATGTAACGCTAACCCGTCATAGTACTACACACGTCAAATGTACACCTCCTACTGCCCATCCCCTTAATTTAACCCGACACATCCATTTATTTAACCCTTCTTCCACATACCCAATTATTTAACCCTTCTTCCACACACCCATTTATTTTACCATTCTACCACACTTAGGCTGTACTTCAGATTACCCCCCCCCCCCCCCTCCACTTAATATTCATAGTTTCAATCAACACTAATCAACAGTTATTTGTGGGCACGACGGGACCACGTGGGGGGGAGAGAGAAAGTTGTTTCTGTTATGTGCGGAATGGGGGGTGGGTAGGGGAAGGTGTCAGCCCGTGAGGGTAGGGTTTAGGTTAGGTTTAGGTTTAGGTTAGGTTTAGGTTAGGTTTAGGTTAGGTTTTAGGTTAGGTTTAGATTAGGTTTAGGTTAGGTTTAGGTTAGGTTTAGGTTAGGTTTTAGGTTAGGTTTAGATTAGGTTTAGGTTAGGTGTTTAGGTTAGGTTTAGGTTATGTTTAGGTTAGGTTTAGATTAGGTTTAGGTTATGTTTAGGTTAGGTTTAGGTTATGTTTAGGTTAGGTTTAGGTTAGGTTTAGGTTATGTTTAGGTTAGGTTTAGATTAGGTTTAGGTTATGTTTAGGTTAGGTGTTTAGGTTAGGTGTAGGGTAGGTTTTAGTTAGGATTAGGTTTGGGAGGGGAAGGTTGTTGTTTTAACGGAGGTGAGCGTCGTCAGGAGTGTGTATAGTCGGTCGAGGTGTTGGGTTGTGGAGTATATGCAAATAAATTATAAACGCACCTTTTTATACATGCGTAAAGCATGGTTTCTTGCGTAATGTCATGCTCCGAAATGGTAGGTGTTGAGCATGGCAGTTATTTGGCTAACTACATTTTACAAGGTGACTAATTAATGTTGATTGAATACTATGAATATTAAGTGGGGGGGGGGGGGATAATCTGAAGTACAACCCACACTTCCACTTACTTATTTAACCCATCTACCCCATAATCCCTTCATTTAAACATACTCCCACTCATTCCTTTATTTAACCCCCACCCATCTATTTAACCCACTCTCACTACATTGATGTTGTTGCCTGTGACTTATAAAGGCGACCATACACTAGGCAACGATGTTGCATGCAACTCAATGAATCTAATTATATTTTCAGTAAAACATTAGTTTACCGATATTTTACTAGAATTTTGCTAAAATTCACAGTTTTGAGGGCAACATGTTGCCTAGTGTATGGTCGGCTTAAGTGAGTACCACCCTCCCGTCACCCCCTGTGTGTATATATGTATATGTGGTGCCTGGAACCAGATCACAAAACCAGTTTGGGTGGTTAGGTTGTTGGGTGTTTGGAAGAGGATGGCTGCTAGGCCTGTTACTTCCACCTAGATAGTTGCTAGGCCGCAAGGAAAACAGCTGCTAGCCTTTAGCTTTACATGTGCATACCTACATGTTCACACCATCACACCATTCCCTGCATTGAACAATGTTTACTACCACCACCCTAAACAACATTTTACTCTCATCCCCTTTTACATGCACATATGCATTGCTCCCTCCTCCTCCTTCCCCTCCTCCTTCCCCTCCTGCCCTCCCCTCCTCCCCACCTTCCCCTCCCCTGCCCTCCCCTCCTCCCCATCATCCACTCCCTGCCTTCCTCCTCCCCCTCCCTTTCTTAACTTCCTTCATACAATTCCCACCTCCCCTCCTCTGTCATCCTTCCATCCCTCCCTCCTCCTCACCCACCTCCCCTTTGCTCCGGCGGCCATGTTCGTGTCTAAGGATGTGCTCGTGTTGGACCTGCTGCTCCTCTGTCTGCAAGAAAGCCCTCCTCACCAGACTGCACAGCATTTCCCGGTTCACCATCGGAGTGAACGGCTGCTCCCTATTGCCTCCTTTGACTGCACAGCAAAACAGTGTAACTTTATAACAACTTTATAAACTCCCAACAACCAGTGGTGATCAAGTTTGTAAGCAATGTTCAAGCACCCCACCATCTTTCTCTCCTCCTCCCCCTCTCCATCCCTCCCTCTGTCCATCACTCCCACTGGTTTATCGGTGCACCTGTGTTCTAATGCAGATCTGGGGTAATCAGACTCACTAGGCTTTGAATCCAGCTTCATCAGTTCTTCGTCCACATCATCACTTTCAGACACGCACCTAAGAAGTAGTGTTGTGATAATTAGGTTACACATTAAATACAGTGCATCCTAAGTTTCTATATAAAGAGTGCCACATACTACTGTAGCATTCTCGTAATAATAATAATAATATTAGTTTGCATCTTCAGTTTCGCACAAAACTAGGGTTTATAGGGTTAAGATGCCCGATGACATGACCAAGGCATTAAAGGAGGGTTAAAGACATGACCATATCAGAGGGTTAAAGACATGACCATATCAGAGGGTTAAAGACATGACCATATCAGAGGGTTGAAGACATGACCATATCATAGGGTTGAAGACATGACCATATCATAGGGTTGAAGACATGACCATATCAGAGGGTTGAAGACATGACCATATCAGAGGGTTGAAGACATGACCATATCAGAGGGTTGAAGACATGACCATATCAGAGGGTTGAAGACATGACCATATCAGAGGGTTGAAGACATGACCATATCAGAGGGTTGAAGACATGACCATATCAGAGGGTTGAAGACATGACCATATCAGAGGGTTGAAGACATGACCATATCAAAGGGTTGAAGACCTAACTCAAGTAGGGCGACAAAGAATCTAACCACAAGCTCATCGGTCTAACTTATGCATGTACATACACTTGTAATGGCTCAGTTACCTCCTGGGTTCACTGCTCTTTGATGCCACCTTCATCCTACCCTTGCCTACAGTGAGGGAAAAAGATATACAAAAAGTAAGGCAGACACAGGAGATATATCCTTGAATATCAGACCACACCCCTTAATTATTACATCACTGCCTCGATTAATTAGCTAGCACTATTAATACAATGTCATGTATCGTAAATAAACCATGTCCTCCTTTTTTTATACGTTATTATTACAGCAAAAGGGACCCTCAAACCAATATCATAAAATTTTCCAGGAAGAGGCTTCAAAGCTGACACTGGCAATGAAAACGTGCACATAATTACAAATTCAGGCCACTGTAACTCAGTGATGGACAGACCAATTTCCAGTGCGTAAGAGAGGACCTAGCTAGTATCTCTTAGAATATCAAATACCATGCGTTTCGCAGCAATGATCCTATGTACATGTACATCAGTGCGCTCATATGAAAACATGTTTTATTTAGCCCCATTATATTAATGTTTTTGTGTTCAATGAATCCGTTTCCTGGGTGCTTCATGAAGTACAGGTACCGGGGTTCACCAGTATGTAGGTACATCATGCTACAGTACGTACATGATCAGTGGAGACAAACTAAACACTCACCAAGACAACTGTACTGTAGAAGAGCACACGCATGTGTGGGGGGAGAGAAGGTGGGTGGTTATACCACCATACCTTCTGAGCACCTTCTCACCAGTACACCAACCTCCTACCTTACACTGGCACCCAAATAATTTACCCTCCCCTAAGGATTTGGACTTCATCTCCCCCCCTCCCCCTACTCCCACCACACCTGCTCAAGTACACGTACATGTATCATGGGTACATCATCACCAGTATTGGATCCCCCATTCAAGCATTACGACTATCGTAGAAGCACTTCCTGTACTTTTAAAACAAGGACCTCATTAGTGCAGATGCTGACTGATAGTGGTGAGTGAGATGCATGTGCTTAGTCTATGTGGGACTGAGTTTTGTTCGGTTATTCCACCTCTGTGAGGCGCCCTTACTGCCATACAAATGTAGAGATTGCATTTTGCACCTGACTACACTGTACTTATTTATATTCAAGCCACACCTACTCCATTCAGGCTCAATATAATATTTTATTTTACAGTGAGGGTCTCCCATCCACAGACACTCTTCCGGGGGGGGGGGGTGTTCCCGTGCCCAGACCCTCCTTCTGAGGTTTTTTCCAGTGCCCAGACCATTCCCTGATACTCCCCCTATCCAGACCCTTCAAACAGACGTCCCCAACAATTAAAATAATTTTCCTCTTCATCTTCAGCTCACCAGTTTCTGCCTTCATGGTGCCCACACCGTTCAGTACACCTCCTTTAATGCTGGAGGCTCCACCCCCTAGCAACCCCACTCCCACACCATCAGAGGGCATGCTCATTGGACAGATGACATCCAGAGGTGAGACCTGCTGCATCCCACCGGCCACCTCGTGTCTATCGGCAGAGGCCACGCCCACTGTACCAGCAGTGGACGGTCGAGGTTCCATGACCAGCGGTAGCTCCGGGGGGACGGGTGTGGGGGAGGACCCATCGGGGGGTCCCGGCGCACTGAGCATGGGGAACTGGGCGCACATCAGCGCACACTGGTACAGGCTGAGCTCCTGAGGATGTATACCACCAATGTTTAGGGAAAGGAGTATGGAGAAAACAAAATGGATTCATTAATAGCCTTCAATGCCCCCATTGCCATGCAAGTACATGAACATGGGGAGGCATACGCATGTACAGGTATGTGCAGCACATGGGAGTACATGTAAGGCTTTTTATTTCAAACGCGTACAAAAATACATGAGTTGACATGCGAAGTGTACGTGTGCCAGCTGTTATAGTGGTGTGCACACATACACACGTACACACACACGCACACACATGAACACACACATACACACACACATGAACACACACACGCACACACACATGAACACACGCACAAACTCCCTCCCTCTGCTTCTTTCCCACCCTCCCTCTCTTCCTCTCCTCTCACTCCCTCTCCCCTCCCTCCCCTCACTCTCTCCCTCCCTCTCTGCAGACCAAGTACTGCATGCACAACCAGCTATGCATTCTTTCTGCGCTCAGTCACCTGAACGAGCAATTACTATGAACTTAAACTATTGTCTTTACACATTCCACACATCTACACTCTGCAAATGAATTTGATGACCTCACACACACAAGTGCACACACACCACACACAAGTGCACACACACACACACCACAAGTGCACACACACACACCACACGTGCACATATCACACACACACATGCATACACACACACACACACACACACACACACAAAACAGGCAGGTGTTACACATCCTTCCCAATGGGTAACTAGTCACATTTAGCCACACCCATTGCACGCACAACCCCACCATTAACTACATCCATTGTAGTGTATAACCACACCCATGCCTGTACAGCCACACACATACATTCACATTCATGTGCCAAATCCAAATTCAACTTGCCTCTTCCCTCAAGGTGACCAATGGCTGCTGGTTAATACTTGCCTCTGCCGCAGGTACTGTTTTTCAAAAGAACACAGAGATATCTTTGAACCAACACGTCATTAAGGCACGTACACACACACACACACACAACACAAACACAACACACACTTACATGCATGCACATACACACATGTACAACACACACACACACACACCACTGCGAGCAGACTATGGTTATATAAACTATAACTGCAGATATAACTAACGTATAACTTCAGTATAAACACACACAATTGTATAACTTTGGTTTAAATGAATTTAAACTAAAGTTGTAACTTTGGTATAAATGCAAATAATTGGATTATGTTGTTATTATACCAAAGTTATAGAGTTGTGTGCGTTTATACCAAAGTTATACGTTAGTTATATCCGCAGTTATAGTTTGTATAACTATAGTCTGCTCACAGTGCACATGCACAGCACATACCTGTGCAAGCACACGCATGCACACATACACACACGTTGTACAACACACACACACACATGCACACACACACACAACAGCCTAACACGTTAGGACAATAACATAATGCTGAAGCACACACACACACACACATCACACACACAAATCACATCACACACACAAATCACATCACACACACAAATCACATCACACAAGCTGCCAACCAATACCCATACCACATACATACATGTACACCACACATCTAAACCATACATACATACACACACACACATACACACACACACACACACACATACACACACATACATACATACATACATACCTTCTTCTGCATTGCTCTGTATAGCCACAAGCAGTCCATCCAATGGTGGGAGCTGAAGTGGTAACAAGTGCAAGGTCAGTGTACTGAGCAGGTCACAACATTATAGCCACTCTTCCCCAGTCCACTTCTCCTCCACATACACCTTATCCCCAGTCCACTTACCCACACAACTTATTCCCAGTCCACTTCTCTATACAACTTATCCCCAGTCCACTTCTCCATACAACTTATCCCCAGTCCACTTCTCCATACAACTTATCCCCAGTCCACTTCTCCATACAACTTATCCCCAGTCCACTTCTCCATACAACTTATCCCCAGTCCACTTCTCCATACAACTTATCCCCAGTCCACTTCTCCATACAACTTATCCCCAGTCCACTTCTCCATACAACTTATCCCCAGTCCACTTCTCCATACAACTTATCCCCAGTCCACTTCTCCATACAACTTATCCCCAGTCCACTTCTCCATACAACTTATCCCCAGCCCACTTCTCCACATACACCTCATCCCCAGTCCACTTCTCCATACAACTTATCCCCAGTCCATTTCTCCATACAACTTATCCCCAGTCCACTTCTCCATACAACTTATCCCCAGTCCACTTCTCCATACAACTTATCCCCAGTCCACTTCTCCATACAACTTATCCCCAGTCCACTTCTCCATACAACTTATCCCCAGTCCACTTCTCCATACAACTTATCCCCAGTCCATTTCACTTATCCCCAGTCCATTTCTCCATAAAACTTATCCCCAGTCCACATCATCTCCTCCCAGTCCACTACTCCTCCACATGCTATTCTTCCCCAGTCCACTGCTCCTCCCCAGTCCACTACTCATCCACATTTTACTCTTCCCTGGCCCACTTCTCCACATGCTGCTCCTCCCCAGCCCACATGCTTTTCTCCACACCCACACACACACACACACACACACATACACACACACACACACACACACAATGGATATGTAGAGTTAAATTTCTCACCCTGAAGTTGTCAAAGTTTGCCTTCCGTCCAGTCAGATGCATGCAGGCATGTGACTTCCTGGTGGTGGGAGACATGGACACATCAAAGTACTCCTCCCCAGACCACTCACTTCCCCAGTCCACCTCCTCCTCAATAGTATTAAATGTTCACGTTCACACTTCCATATGCACCCAGTAATGCACATACACACACCACACACACATACCACACCACACACATGCACACATCACACATGCACACTCTATATCATATAGTACCACTACCCCCTCACTCTGCTAATAAGGCTTGCTTTCATACAACACTGTACCATAGCTTCCGCAACCTTTTTAATATAAACTGATACGCCAACATAATTTAAAGGAACACAAGAGCCCTTTTGTATCAGACAAGGGGTGGGACTTATAAGTGGTGTACCTACAGTACTGTAGAAAGCACATGCCACACCTCATCACATATCACACCTCATCACATATCCCACCTCATCACATGCCACACCTCATCATGTATCACACCTCATCCCAAGATGTACATGGCATAACCATGTATACCAGGCAAAGGGTAGGACCAAGACATGCACATTCACGAAGGAAGGCACAAACATCCTACGCCTACTACTTACTCGAGTTTCTTGAAATACTTGTGTACCTCATCAGACATCTTCCCATACCTGGATGAGCGGGGAGGGGTGACGAAGGGAGGAGGAGGAGAAGGAAGGGAGGGGAGAGAAAAGAAACGGAGAAAGAAGTGAAAGGTGTGGAATGAATGGGGTGGGGTGTGCAGGGTGAAGTGAAGAGGGGAGGGGAAGAGCATTATATATACTCCTGTCAGTTGAGGTACAAATTAAACAGAAAAAGTGCTCTTATATTAATATAGCTGGGTGTATCATAGCAATGAGTTAGGGATGGAAAGATGCATACATAAATAGGGTCAAGGTCACTAGGTGTGGGAGTGGTGTTGGAAATGTCATGGTCCCATGGAAAAAGTGGTTAATGGTGTGTATGCATAGACACCACATGTAGTTATGTATATATTTAGTGTAGAGGCCAATCTAGGTGACTGCAGAGTACATTGCTGCTATAACCCCCTCAGGAGTGTAGGTATCCGAAGGGTTAATTTCGGGTGGAACATGAGTTACACACAACTATTCAAGATTGTACAACAGAACAGCCAGAGTCTAATGTCAGATGACCCTCATTAAAGAGTCTAATGTCAGATGACCCTCACTGAAGAGTCTAATGTCAGATGACCCTCACTGAAGAGTCTAATGTCAGATGACACTCATTAAAGAGTCTAATGTCAGATTACCCTCACTGAAGA
Organism: Eunapius fragilis; assembly: GCA_963681505.1. Taxonomy (NCBI): domain Eukaryota; kingdom Metazoa; phylum Porifera; class Demospongiae; order Spongillida; family Spongillidae; genus Eunapius; species Eunapius fragilis. The sequence goes on along the minus strand of OY811986.1, from coordinate 4,052,586 downwards.
GTCTAATGTCAGATGACCCTCATTAAAGAGTCTAATGACAGATGACACTCATTAAAGAGTCTAATGTCAGATTACCCTCACTGAAGAGTCTAATGACAGATGACCCTCATTAAAGAGTCTAATGCTAATGTCAGATGACCCTCACTAAAGAGTCTAATGTCAGATGACCCTGGCTGAAGAGTCTAATGTCAGATGACCCTCACTAAAGAGTCTAATATCAGACAACCCTGGCTGAAGAGTCTAATGTCAGATGACCTCACTGAAGGGTCTAATGCCATACGACCCTGGCTGAAGAGTCTAATGTCAGATGACCCTCACTGAAGAGTCTGATGTCAGATGACCCTCACTGAAGGGTCTATTGTCAGATGACCCTATGACCCTGGCTGAAGACAGATGACCCTGGCTGAAGAGTCTAATGTCAGATGACCCTCACTGAAGAGTACTATAGTGTCAGATGACCCTGGCTGAAGAGTCTGATGTCACTGAAGGGGTGTATTGTCAGATGACCCTATGACCCTGGCTGAAGAGTCTAATGTCAGATGACCCTGGCTGAAGAGTCTAATGTCAGATGACCCTGGCTGAAGAGTCTAATGTCAGATGACCCTGGCTGAAGAGTCTAATGTCAGATGACCCTGGCTGAAGAGTCTAATGTCAGATGACCTGGCTGAAGAGTCTAATGTCAGATGACCCTGGCTGAAGAGTCAACCGTAGTCAGAATTATAGTGTTGTATGTACACAGCAGACATTGAAGTGTCATTGGGGAGGGGAGTGTGCATTATATATACAAGTAGAGGGAACGTACACACAACATGCATTGCATAAAAGGGGACCATACACTGTACAAAGATTGCATAGAGCTGTGTGCATTTGTATTACAGGCACACGGCCAGGAGAAGCGCACCCCGCCAAAGAAATCCTCACCTGACCATCGTAAGGTTATCTTCATCCTCCCCGCCTGCCAGTGACAGTGCCCGAGAGCCAGGTAGGGTTGTGGTAGAGCCATAGCTATCAGCAGACGCCAATGTACTCTCTGCCATATGATTGGGCGAGACAGAGATAGGGAGAGTGAGAAAGAGAGGAAAAGGAAGAGGAAGAGAGGGTGAGGGAGAGAGGAAGAGAGGGTGGAGAGGGAGAGAGAGGAAGAGGGTGGAGAGGGAGAGAGAGTGAGGGAGAGAGGAAGAGAGGGTGGAGAGGGAGAGAGAGGAAGAGAGGGTGGAGAGGGAGAGAGAGTGAGGGAGAGAGGAAGAGAGGGTGAGGGAGAAAGGAAGAGAGGGTGGAGAGGGAGAGGGAGGAAGAGAGGGTGAGGGAGCGAGGGAGAGGGAGTAAGAGGAAGAGAGGGTGAGGGAGAGAGAGTAAGAGGAAGAGAGGGTGAGGGAGAGAGGGAGAGAGAGTAAGAGGAAGAGAGGGTGAGGGAGAGAGAAAGCTGAATGCTAGAATGACACAGCCAGGTGTTACAAGTGCACTTACATGAAACACACTGCCCATACAAGACATACCTCTGCACCCTACACTCACACACATTGTACCTGCACACACTCACAAACTCAATGTACCATAGACACACTATAAGTACATGCTGAGCCTGCACACATACAGTACATTGTACACATGAACCCACTATACATGAGTCGCAGACCTGAAACACAACCAATAATAAATGTCACATGCCTTGGCTACCCATGACCAAAACACACGCAGTAGGTACCCCCCCCCCCCCCCACCCCCACCCCCTTCCCTCTCTCCTCCCCAGACATGGGCACAACCCTGGCACATTACTGCTCCTGTTAGAATTAAACCAAACAAGCTGTCACACAAGCTGTCAACACTGACACACAGCTTAGCCATGCTGAATTCCGCCTCCCCACAAGCCCATGTTTACCATTCATGCGTGACACCACCAAAACGTGTTCTACTAATACAGGGGCACTGGAACAATTGAGATATATTATACAGTTGCAGGGGCTGGGATATACAAGAGTATACAGCGTATACAATTGCAGAGGCTGAGATATACAAGAGTATACCGTTACAGGGGCTGGGATATACAAGAGTATACAGAGTATACAGTTGCAGGGGCTGAGATACAAGAGTATACAGCGTATACAATTGCGGGGGCTAGGATATACAAGAGTATACAGAGTATACAGTTGCAGGGGCTAGGATATACAAGAATATACAGTTGCAGGGGCTGGGATATACAAGAATATACAGTTGCAGGGGCTGGGATATACAAGAGTATACAGTTGCAGGGGCTGGGATATACAAGAGTATACAGTTGCAGGGGCTGGGATATACAAGAGTATACACTTCGTGCAATAATAGAATAGCATAAGGGTTGTGCATCTGATTGATTATTCATATCTTCAATCAATCAATCAATTTAATAGCTCATGATTATGTATTGTGCCCCTCCCACCCATCTTCCAGTGCCCCTAGCTGCCTGCCCACACACACACACACACACACACACACACACACATATGAATTGGACAGTGCAGTTTGCTTTTATGAACACGCACACACACACACACACACAAACACACACACACACACAAACACACACACACACATACACGCACAGTACAAATTGTTTGTGAGGTTCAACCATGTCCATCACTCCTCTCCACCCTCACTATTAAAACGTAAACAAAAGGGTACAAAGGAGAAGGCTGTCACCTGCTAGAGAGGACGAGGAGAAGAGACACCCCTTCTGCCACATGGTTGCCTCCTGCTTCACAAACGTCTGCATGAAATCCTCTACGCGGAACAGCTTATTCTCGGGAGGCGTCCCCTCTGAGCCCCCCGCGGCCTCCGGACCCCCGTGACCCGCCCCTGGGCCTCTTCTGGTTCCCCTCCTCCCCACACCACTCTGCTCGCCGCTGCTGCTGCTGCTGCCGTCAGACGCTGGACCCTCAATGACTGCTTGGATGTCACTGGCCATGTTGTCAACTGCAAAGGATCGCAAGAAGAACGTTGGATGAAGGGCATAACTCCGCCCCTCACATCCTCCCTCCCTACTCCCTACCACCACTGAGAGCACCCTAGCCAATTGGTGTGACATGAAAATGAATGAAATGAAACACGTGCAAGATGACAGCATGTGCATGCATGCATGTCAAGGAACACACACGTAAACACATACGTGTGCGTTTTTTTTTCCCCAGCAGAGTGCCTCCTACATCTATGACACATCACATGACCACAACACGTGGAAATGGTTTACAACAGCATGAAATGTGATGCCAACAAAACGGGCAGTGGGGGGGGGGGGGGAGGGGAGGGGAAGTTGGCAACATCCTTTGATCGTTTGAACACAAGGTGACCCTCCACATATCACACAGTCATGCACATGCGTACTACACATGTGCTCTCAAGGATGGAGACAAACTTAATTATTATGGCTGCACCGCAATACCTCCAAGTCACACATACTACAACAAACACCACACCACACACACACACACACACACACATACACACACACATGCACACTCATAACACACAAGCACACACACATACACCACACAAATGCACAGACATGCACACACACAAACACAAATACACATACACAAACACAGCACACACACACACACACACACACACATACACACACACACACACACACACAAATACACACACAAACACATGGGGGCACACAAGTAAACAGCGCGTGGTGCACGCACGTACACGCTACAATACGATGTTAGTTACATGGACATAGCCTCGTCATAATGGGTTGGTACACCACTGCACACTGTGTCATGGAGCACAACAAATGAAGCGAACTCACTCTTGGGCGGCACACATACGTACGTGTATTTGGCCCTGCCCCCTTGCCACTTCCGAAACTGATTCGCGCACACGCTGTATGTACATAATTTGTACCTACCGTAGGCGCACTATCAGCAATATGCAGTGGGGTACCAACCCGTTATGACGAGGCTAGTGATAGGCCTACTATTACACTACATGTACATAAATAATAAAACGCACCAAGTCTACACAGAGGACAAACCCAGGTACGCGCGCTTCTGATTTTTTTTTTTAAACGAGCTCGTTGTAGAGACGAGCTGCCTTTTGCTGCTGCAGTACGCATGCATTTACTGGTCCTAACGCGCTACCCGCTCAAATGCGCTCATGCTCAGCCATATCGCCACTTGATGCCAAAACGAAAAAAAAAACACTCGCAAGCTGTCACTCCGAAGCCTGAAATAGTTCACTGCTCAATGACGCCTACCCCCCAAAGCAGTACGAACAGCTATAGCCTTACCTGTAGTACGTCACAAATGGCATATCGCAACGATCTTACATTGTATAAATAAATTCGTTGCTTTTTTACGATGAAGAGTCACATGACTTTTAACCCCTTCATTGCTCGCAAAAACGGCACCAAAAACATACACGTTATCATTACATGGAGGAGATGGGGGCTTTACCGGCGTCGGATACAGTTTTGAACAAACTTAAGTCCGACGGCACATTTGACCAATTCAGGAAGTCGTGTTTAAGTGCGCTGGAGAGCGAGGTAGGCACTGATTAGGGCCCCTGATTTGTTGTGGCACGTAATCACGAATGGGTTATTTAACCTAGTGTATTTGTTACTATAGCAACGGTATGTGACATGCTTCCTTATACTCTCTCTCTCTTTCTCTCTCTCTCTGTCTCTCTCTCTCTCTCTCTCTCTCTCTCTCTCTCTCTCTCTCTCTCTCTCTCTCTCTCTCTCTCACGCACACTCATGGTTAGCCATCTTTTACAGCACAAGGTGAACATGTGGCTAGCCTTTCAAGACGTTACTTGCAGAACTTCAACTGGAGGGACTCCGTGACCAAGAATGATGTCCGCTCTAGGCTGAAGAACTACATCGTTGGAATCATGACCAGGTATGTTTCAGTACAGTTGCATGTTTGATGTTGTGTGATGGTAATGGTTGTGTGTGTGTGTGTGTGTGTGTGTGTGTGTGTGTGTGTGTGTGTGTGTTGAACCACCATTTTCACCATTCTATCATGGCAAGTCACGTTGCCCCACTGAAGGTGTAAAAAGGGGGGGGGGGGGTCAGTTAGGTTAACCCTTCATATAAACATGGCTACTTCTCAGTGAAGTTGTGGCTGGGGGTGGGGGGAGGCACAAACCCACGTACGTTCGTATACTTGTCAGTAGTTATGCAGAGAAATACTGCTTTGCCCCTCCCCCCCCCCCCCAACCCCCAGCCATACTGCCACTTCTACTCCTCCAGTATCTCCCGCGAGGTTCCCATGCACCTTGTAAATAGCAGGCTCTCTCATGCACTTAATGGCTCCAGTTCAAATGTGTGTGATCAAACTGTCAAACAGTAAACATGTAGCAAATAATAATTAAAGGTTTTTTTTTTTTTTTGGGGGTGGGGGGGTGCAATTGACTACCCCAGGATTGGGTAGTTTGAATGTGAGGTAATTCATGCTACATATACATGCGGGAGTGCAGACCCTATGAATATTCTTATACTAATGATGTGACTTTTAAAAAGAAGTATGTGGTCCACTCTCATCTTGAGAATCTCATGAGTCACTCACACAGGCACACACACACAAGCACACAATACAAACATCATACACGCGCGCACACACAAGTGCACACAAACACAAACGCATACATACACACATGAATGCACGCATACACACATGCACATACACAATACACACACACACACTCACACACATATACACACATGCACACACACACACACACTCACACACACACACATATACACACATGCACACACACATGCGTACACACATACACATGCACACACTCACGGAGATCTTAGCACAGTCCAGTGTGTGAGTTGCTCTGTTACGGCACCCTAGTGTAAGGTTATCAGAGCACTGCCTGTACTCTGGGGTGGGGTAGCACCACACAACAGGGTAGCCGTCGACAAATTGATTCCCTTAGCTCACACCTTCAGCGGGTTCAATCCAGAGTTAGCCATGTAGGTGTGTGAGCATTTGTGTGTGCATGTGCATGTGTGTGTTTGGATGTGTGTATGCGTGTGTGTGTGTGTGTGTGTGTGTGTGTGTGTGTGTGTGTGTGTGTGTGTGCTAAGCAAGTTGGTACCCGTCTGGCTTATGCATAGTATTAGGATTGGTAGACCTGTGTATGTGTTGATGATCTCACCTGTACTCTTCAGTCACCACTATTGATTTCAAGATTAGGCACATATGAACTCGGTTGATGACTTTTATATTCTACGACCATAATGATATATTTCTTTCTCGCCAAATTCGAGACACTTATTACCCCATCTCTTATGTACATATGGTACGATTATGATGTTATAGAAAGGGCTGTATCCAAGGCCTGATAGGCCACAGGGGTAAAACTCCAACATTTTTAATGCCAAATTTAAACCACTCATAGGAAAATGGTGTCCTAACAAATGGTGACTAATAACTTTACAGCGATGGTTTGGGCATGGCTTAGTGTCAAACTTAATGCAGTTTATAAATTTACACCTCCAGTTCTACGTGGTGTCACGCTGAATGAACATGGAGAGGGGCTGCAGTGAACACTTTTGCATAAAAACACCTGTTTGCTCACGAGTGAGAAATAGTCCACACATGTAGTTAGTGTTGTCCCCAGATCCAATATACGCAGCTGCAGATGGATTACATCACCCTACGTGAATAGTGTTCACGTAGTGGTGATGTAATCCACCGCATCTGTGTATATTGGGTCTGGGGAAGAGAGTCATAGTATGTGCATTCACTATATTCATGATGAGCGCAAGGCTGGAAGGCTAGTTGTTAAAGGACGAACTGTTGCAAATATGTTTGGATGTGCTTCCAGTATGGTTCAGAAGGTATTAGATGAAGCCTTAAGCAAAAGTGAAGTACACATTCCTATTATACTGGTACTAAAGATCTGGATTAATCGTATATATGACATGTACGTCAGTTCATGCGAGAGCTAACACATACTGGCCAGTTACTAAATTAAAATATATTCAAAACCAGCAATGGCACCCTGTCTTTTCTACCTAAACACAATGATTATTCAATGAAACATGCATACACATAATATATAAATAGCATGGAAAAGTATAGCTATAATAACTCTGCCTGAACACATGATCACTGACAAATACGTTTCTTTTACATGAAATTGGTATTTCGTGGCCATCCATTTGTTTAATAACTAATAAACACTGATGCCACTTAGAAATGAAGATGCGGCACATACATGTATGTAAATTTTCACCACTGCATTAAGTTTGACACTAAGCCCCGCCTGAAACATCGCTGTAAAGGTATTGCTAAAAGTCACCCATTTGTTTGAACACCAAATTCCTACGAGTGGTTAAAATTTGGCATTAGAAGTATTTTCGGTGATACATTTCACTCCCGTGACCTATCAGGCCTCGGATACAGCCAGCGGAGTGTTTCTATAACATCATATCGTACCATATGTACATAAGAGATAGGGTAATACGAGTCTCGAATTTGGCAAGAAAAGAATATAGGGTCACAGAAATATAACTTTTTCAAAAAACCCTTACAAGTCATCATTAAAATAGTACCGAGTTCATATGTAGTAATCACATTTCACATTTGCACTCTCTTACTGGTTAACTTGTGTACCTTTTCTTTTAGTCAAGGCCCATGTTCTACATGTAATCATATCTTGCCCCCACTTCTCACTAGTTCTGGGCACAATATGGGGGTTCCCCTCGAGAGCCTTGTCCGCAGAGTGCTGGAATCCAAGACCAAGGAGCTGCTCCCAAAGATCATCGAGATAATTGACTCTCTTGCGGAAAACAACCACTTGCCCTCTGCCTCCGCCCCTCCCGGTAACCACGGTTCCTTACCTGGACCGCAGTACACCTCCGGGACAGTTGGTCTCTCCTCCACTGGGTCCTTGGCCCCATTCGATCGAGGCAGCCTACCACTGCCCATTGACATACCTGGACTGTCTGCCCCTAAGAAGAGTGCAACGGAGCAATCGTCTTCGGTGAGGCCGAAACCCAAAACCACAGGAGACGGGAAGAAAGTCCACCACCCTCCTCTTGCTGGGGAGGGTAAGAAGGCTCCTCCTACACTCACGACCAAGGCCACACCCAGTGTTGACAGGGCTTCAAAAGGTGACCCAGTGAAGGCAAAGGATCGGCCTAAGGCGGAAGTGTCCTTAGCTGATGACAGAGACAGGCACGTTAAAGCCCCTGGTAAGGACAAGGCAATGATAATGGATGGCAGCTGGGATGACAGTCGGGACAAAACTGGCGGTGCCAAACCAGCAGCCCATGCTACTCTTGTTACAAGAGACGTGATGGAGGATAAGCAAGGCCAGAGGGATGAGGGCACAGATAAAGCGACACTGTTGGCAGGGGAAGAAAGGAATGAGGATCGCATGGAGGTGTGTGGTGATGATGCTAAGGTCAGCACTTCACTGAAGAAGACTGGCAAGAGAACCACAGACCCCACAGAGAGCAGTACAAAGGACCCACATGATGGTGACCAACAGGCACCTGAGGGTAACGGTAGGAAGGATGGTGTTCGGAAGGAGCAAAAAGAGAAGAGGGAGTCAGTTGAGCATTGCAGAGACAAAAAGGAACAAAAGGAGAAGAAGGACCAAAGACAGCCCAAAGACCAGAAGGATCAAGTGGACCACCAGAAGGGAAAAAATGAACAGAAGGAACAGATGAAGGGACACCACAAGGACCATCCTGAACTGAAGGATTCAAAGGAGAGGAGAGAGGCAAAGGAGAAGAAAGAGTTGAAGGAACACAAAGAGCAGAAGGAACCAAACGAACGGATGAGTCGTAATGAAATTAAGGGACCAAAGGAGAGGAAAGAAAAGGAGTTAAAAGACCAGAAGGAGTGCAAGGAGCACTTAGACCATTATGAAATGAAGGAGCTGAAGGAGAAGAAAGAACAGAAAGAATGGAGCAATAATGAATGGAAGGAAGCAGAGGAAAAGAGAGATAAGAAGCTGAAGGAACGAAGGGAAAGGAAAGAATTGAAGGAACACCTGGATCATACTGAATTGAAGGAATCAAAGGAGAGGAAAGAATTGAAGCACGCGGATCATACTGAATTGAAGGAAAGGAAAGAGTTGAAGGAAGTCAAAGATCAGAACATGAAAAAGGATCATAAGGAAAGAAAGGAGCCAAAAGAAGCACCAGAACAGGATAAACAGCACAAGGAGCATAGAAGAGTGGAAGAGGGGCAGGAGGAAGGAAAGAAGGAGCAGCAGGAAAGTAGAGACATGAAGGATGCAAAGAAGGAAAGCAGTGAGCAGAAAGAGGGGAAGGATGGCAAGAAACAGAAGGAACAGAAAGCACAAATGGAGCATTCTGTATGCAAGGCGCAAAACCAGCAGAAGGGCAGGGATGAGCAAATTGAGAAGGAAGTTATGCCACACGAGGAATTGAAGGAACCCAAAGAGCCAAATGAGTCACCAACTGATGCAAAAATCCAGGAGGTTACCATTGAAGAGGAATCCAAACCTGCCGCTGGCCAAGCAAAGCAGCTGGATGCAAAGGATGAAGAGCTTGCCCCACGAAGGAGGAGCAGTCGGCTCTTGTCCCTCTCAGATACTAGTGAGGGCAAAGCTAGCATAGAGGGAGAGTCGAGCAGTGCTCAGAAGAACAGTGCAGCTGAAAAAAAGAGAGGTGGTCAGAGGAAGAATTGCCTCCAGAGCTCGAGCCCTGATATTGTGGTGCCAGAAGCACAGGATTCAAATGATGGCTGTGCGTCAGATAGCAGAGGAGAGGGTTGGGATGAAGCAGATGGTGAAGACAAGGTCTTTGCGCGTACTAAAAAACAAGTTAGAAAGAGGACTGGATCACAAGGCACTGATGAAAAAACCAAGAGGCATAAGGTATCAGGGCCTGTCTCAGCCACTCAGGAGAAGCATAAACCTTCACCTGTGGTTGTGACCAGGTACAATCGGCAGGTGAAGCGAAACAGGAAATATTCCCCTTCCAGTGAGTTGGGAACTGGCGATCTATCTCCTGTAGTGACAGACAATGAGTTCCAGGCAGACGAAATGGAAGAAAGGCCATCGAAGAAAAGTAGGAATAATGCAAAGAAATGACACTTTGAGTGTGCTGGTACAGGTTTTTAGATTGCCTGATAATTATATTCTAACCAAACATCTTGATTTGCTGTTGGATGTGTTAAGTGTGTGTGTGATATGTAATGATCACACCCTTGATTTTCTTCACCTTTCACATGATAATGATGAAAGTGGTGGCTTCAAATTGCCTACCCTGTCACATATACATCTACATGTATAAATATGTTTCATTGGGGAAAAAACACCTGCTTTGCTAAGCAACAACATATAACAGTACACATCCTGTATGAAATATCACTAAGTTGAACAGTGCACATCACTTCCTCACTAAGCTTTGCATTTAAGCTAGTTGATCTTGCAGGCAGCCTAACAGGTGCAAGCTATTTTGGTAGTAGAGGTTTTAAGGTTCAACCATCCAAACATTGTAACGTACTTGCTCATTTGAGTTGAGGTGTAGACTGCAGCCTACCAGAGGTAAAAATGATATCAACCAGCCTATAAGGGACATTAAGAAGGCGAGACTGTCCAGTATTGTCTTCCTATTGCAGTTAATGCTTTAAACATTTCTCTGGGGTATTGCATTCAGACCTGTACGATAGTTTCAACAAATGACCAGGTTGGGTACAATGTAGTAAATTGTAGTAGCTTGGAAGCATGCTATACGGGCAAGGCAAGAGGCTCATGGAGTTACAATACCCAGCTTCTGCAACCATGACTCCACTGCCAGATGAAGAAATGCCCATATCACTAGCCTCTGCAAAGGACTTCCTTTGTACAGTTTGCAGGCGATGCCACCTTATCAAAAGAAAAGTAAAGAATATAAATTAACAAATGTAAGACTACAGAAAAGCCTTCCAATGACGAAAAACTATCTACTGAAGTGATATATAACTGCTTGCAAAACCCACACAAATTCAGGATCAGCATGTAGTAAGCATAGCAAATGAGGGACTCATAATTTTGCATGTGTAAGATTGATCTATTTTGCTCCTAAAGTATGTGATGGCTGTCGTTTGTTTGCTATAATCATGATAAGATTTTTTTTCGCTTTAATTTTAACATTCATCACACATTCCTTGGTTTTGTAAAATTTATGGCTTCATATCAATTCATTGTGAAAATTTAATAAAAATACATAGACCAACATGGCAATGCTGCTTCTGTGTTGTGGACAATGAAGATGAAGTGTTTTTTGTATAAGTATCATCTTCATGTTTTTCGGCACACATGTTTATTATTATTAAATAAAATAAGAAATGAGGGGAAAAAAAAGTCTAGTAAGTATGACACCAACACATAAAATTATGTTTACCAACTCACGTGTGAAAAAGTTTCACTATTAAAAGTCTTTGCAAGGTGCGTAAGTTTTAAAATGAATATGCAAATTCAACTGTTACTTAGAAAATTGGAACGATAATCTTCGTCTATGATTAGTAACCACCAAAGCATTGCTGCATATCTGACCAGCTTGGACTACTTTTTACCAGTGTAGTTCAATGGCAATGCCGCCGTGCTTCTAAGATTGTATCAAAGGCAGTAAGAAGGAGCTGTAGCAAATGTGAGTTGTCTGTTATCATCACCTTACAATGCTCAGTTTTTCACATAAAAACTATGCCAAATGTTCAGAGCTGGGGTGGACGTGCATTCCCATTGTGGCAAAGTCCTATGGAGCTTAGGGCAAAGAAGCTGTACATGCCTTCTCTTGGCTTGCATCACACCTTGCTACAAGGAAGTCCAGCCTGTATGGGCTGCCTGAATATGACTCTTGTGCGAGCCAATGCCCGGGCCCTCCTCTTACGGGGGATGCTCACTCCAGGAGGTGATAGTTACTCTTCCTAACTAGTATAGCTGGTGTGTATTGTTGTGAGTCTACATATAATTTTATTCTCCAGATTGACAGTATACCATAATAACACGAACACACAAGCCTTTAAGTGCTCAGTGTAATATAAGTGCACTCCAAAATTGGTCACATTGCAAAAGATTAGGTGTGTAGAAGAATAAAGAACACCAAATGTCCTTGTCCACACAAATTTACCACCTGCAACACCTGGTTTTATTTTACGAAACAGAAGTGAATCCATTAAAATATATGATGTAATAAGAATATTCTAATATAGGATCATTGCAGCAAAAAGAGGCCTAATGCAATATAATCAAAGTTGACAAATGCACAATTGAAATGTATGCATAATTACAAATTTATTGTAACTCCATGGTAAACAAACCAATTTCCAGTGTGTAAGAAAGTAGTTGTGAGAACCTAGGCATCCGTTAGTATCAAAAACTCCTTTTCATGGCAATGATCACATGTGTTAATGTAATGCAGGTGTTGTTCATATGCAGGCATCATTTGATGGGGACGGAATTGAGGCAAAGTTCCCATAATCGATGATGTATTATCCCCTCTATAACCTTTCGTAAAGGTACACCAGTGAGTTTTTTCCCCAGTGGCATTGACAATGTGATGACCCCATGCAACCTGCAATCCGTCTGGAAGGTCATTGAACATGGATTGCAGACTCCAGTGGTTTCAAAGGCTATGCACGGACGGTATGGTAGATGTATTTCTTGATATTTTTCTGCTCCACCTGGGCATGCATGCAGCAGCTGTACACGCTTCCAAAGACGAATTGGATTGGAACAGGTTTCAGGCATCCCAAACCAAAAAATCTGCCCTTTGTTTTCATCCAAACTTCCTGAAACTTTCTAGTATATGAACCTGAAGTAAATAAACATTGCTATTCTGTGACACAAGCAAAGCCAAGATTCATTTCCAAAAATTGAATACGCCTGATATACATGGACCTTGAAGTAACTTGATTTTAGGCTTTGTCTTGCTCCATCACTGAAGCACGGATTAACCGCTCGATTCACAGAGCCGGCGAGTTTGTTCCCTTCTTTGTGATCTTTCCTAGTTTTTAGAAATTAAAGTCCAATTTTTGACTTAGTCTTAGTTTTAGACATCTGTCTGCGACACGCGTAATCCACAACCCAGGTCCGTCTTTGAGCAGTATGGGAGCTCAGGTTAATGACATGCAATAGGTTTGAGGTACTTTTCTATTCTCTGGTGCGAATTTACATGTTTTACCATACATAATATTATTATTAATATCACGGCTCGGACATGGACAATTTACGTCATTAAACGAATACGTCATCAACGAATTAATCTCGTGAGCCAGAACACTGGAAACGCCCACCAAGTGCGAATATGTCCGATACAGAAGAGGACCAGTCTCAGAAGGATCGCAAGCTGAAGGTGGTACTCGTTGGAGACGGAACAACTGGAAAATCATCGCTCGCGCAAAGGTTCACTCAGAATCAGTTTGGAAGGACCTATCACCAGACCGTTGGCATTGAATTCTTCTTGAAGAGAATTACGCTCCCAGGTAGGCGTAGCCCACAGAGTTGTACTTCACTTTAGCCTTCGAGTCGCAAGAGTAGTGCGCTTATCAGCATATATGGGACACGTTAGCTGGCCTTCCTCGTTGATCCTAGCCCCATCCAGAGGGAGGGGCGTTGTGTTTGCCCAGTTCGATACGTGCTTTGTTAAATCGTCGCATGCACCAAGCGCCAAGCGCGTGCATGTGTCTAGAGCTCTCGTACGAAACTCGCTTTGTACGCACTATATGACAACCCCTCCCCCCCACACATACACATACACACATGCCGAAAGGTGACCTCCAGGTAGCTTTGCAGGTATGGGACATCGGAGGACAGTCAATGGGAGGAAAGATGCTGGACAACTACATCTACGGAGCGGATGTACGTTTGTCCGATCCTATATGAACAGCAGCCCCCCCCCCCCCCCCCCCCCCCCCCCTCCTCCCCCCCTTGCAAATTCTGTTATGTTTGAATGCTGGGGCTAATTTAATTTTTGTTATAGGTCTTAGATTGTCATGTTCATTTAGGCATTCGAGTTTCCAGTTATGCTTGAATGCTGGGTTGGTTTCACAAGTTTAACTCTTGTATTGCGTTGTGTGGACCCCCATACTAGTTTGTCTTGTCTTGTAGATTGTCATGTTCATTTACGACATTACAAATCATTCGAGTTTCGAAAATCTTGAAGACTGGTTGGCCATTGTCAAGAGGGTTTTCACAAAGGATGCCAAAAAGCTGCCTCATTTTGCTCTGGTGGGGAATAAAAGTAAGCCACACCCACTTACATTGTGTAGACAGCATTGCTGTGAATGCTTAATCGAGCACTTGATATGCAAATTGCTGTCAGTATGTGTTTGTGCAGTATCTAGTCTTACCTACCCAAACCACTTCCGACCCCTCCCTCCCACCCCTCCCTCCCACCCCTCACCTCCCAACCCTCCCCTCCCACCCTTCCCCTTCCACCATTCCTCCCCTCCTCTCCTCTAGTTGACTTGGAGCACATGAGGACTGTGAAGAAGGACAGACATATTCAGCTTTCTCAACAAAACAGCATGTCCAGCCATTTTGTGTCTGCCAAATCTAATGACATGGTTGATAGTTGTTTCCTGAAGATCACAGCAGAAGCCTTGGGGCTAAGACTAACTGCTACTGAACTGGATAAAACTGCTGTATCCTTTTACAAAACTTCTGAGCATGTCCTCCACACTACATCACCCTACACCTCTTCACTACATCACAATCTACCCTCCTCACTACATCACACTTTACCCTTCTCACTATCACACTATACCATATCACACTTTTATCCACCTCCACCAAACTCTTCATATTGTAACCTCCCTACCACGCTCACAGTGACGCTGTGAGGTGGTGAGGTTATAGTGATGAGAGGTGTGGTCAAAACAATATAGCAGGGTGTGTGGCCAGGACATTATAGCAAGGAGGTGTGGCCAGGATGTTATTGCAAGAAGGTGTGGTCAGGATGTCATGTAAAGGAGGGGAGGTTATCCATATCACCCTTAAGGGGAATCCAAGTATGAGTGATGGGTGTGTTGTGTTTAATTGAGCATCATATTATTGCATGGAATCATTTTGATGTTGATCCTGGTGCATAACTATTTGCGTCACTGTGCATATGCAACGAGTAATGAAAAAATAGCTGGAATGCTTTGCAGAATAGTGGATACGAATTGTTAGAATGAAGGTATTAAGCAAGCATGGGAAAACAGAATCTATTGGAGTCCACTTCCTTGACTTTGCTAATTGTAGACCATTGTGAAGGCAGACATATATGTGCCCCCAGCTGCTGACAAGCCCTCCTCCACTCACCACACAAGGAAGAAGACAACCACAAGTTCCGTTTGTATACTCCAATAGATGCCCACCATCACCCCTCATCTGACAGCCGACGCAACCCGATCACATCAGCAAGAGCTGGTTTTCAGAGATGGCCCAAACCAGCTGCAGATTTGCAGTTTCTATATATTTTTATTTTTAATCTCATCAGTTTTTGAATAATATTGCAAGTTCAGTAGCAGGTCAGGTACTGTCTATTGTAAACTGGCCGGGTTTATTTGTCCTTTTACATTTCAAGTTCGATAGCCAAATACACTTGCACACCAGATCAGCAGATGTCGATTATAGAGCAGGCTTCATGTATGCACACACATACACACATTCCTTATAATGAAAGGCATGTTGCCCAGGTAAATTACTTTACAGAGAACCAGGCTTGTTATCAGCAACAGCTATTTCCCAGTTTTAACCACTGTGGAAAATTCATCGTTATCCACTGCAGTGGCGGACTCAGGATTTGGGAGGTGGGGTTTGTGGGAGGGGTAGGTACCCGCCCACAGCTAGGGGGTATGGGGGAGCGCTGTAAGCTCCCCCATCGCCCCAGAAGCTTTGCAATTTTGGTGTATCGGTGTTAAAAATCCTTTAGCAAACTGCATGCAATATACAGTCGTTTATAGGGTGATCAACACATCCGCGGCCGCTTTTCAGGAAAGAAAAAAAAACTATGCAACTGTAGAAACGTGTCGCGTGTGCTCGGCAGGCCTGTAAGCATCACACAGATGAATAGGATTCGCTACGAAAGCTAAAGTTCTTCACTCAGTTCCAGAAGAATGTAGGCCTAGCTATATATTTTTCCTGGAAAGCGGATAATATCTATGCTAATTACCATATAAACGAGCCTGAGTTAAGTTTCCCATGATCCCTAAAAGGCTGAACCTAACTAGCCTAACTCGAACTAGGAACCAAGGGTACAGAAGCATGCAACCTAAAAGCACTGCAGTACTTGGATACGCCTTGTTCGGGGCCAAGTTATGTCCAGCCTTTTCAGCGATGGTTGCCCGGTCGATAGCTCAAGTCGCGGCAGTGGCTATGAATAACGATCGGGAATAAACTTAACTTATGCTACGAGCCGTTAGTGTACTATTCATTTTAAAAGGGGTGGGGGGGGGGGGGGGGGGGGGGGGTTTGGGTTTGTTCGCCGCCCCCGCCCCCGCCCCCCGATCCGCACAATGATCAAAATTAATAAAGAGGTTAACAATCACGAGAATTTCTTTCTTTATGCGCATGCGCAACAGATACGACCTCGTGTTGGTTCTCAATAGGGTCGGATGTTGCGTGCTGCCAAGAGCTCCTGCAAATGGTAAGGGCTACCACTATGGTGTTACGTTTGAGCTAATCTATATATGCGTTGTTATTTGCGCTGAACAGCGCGTGCAACTTTTTGCATGCTGAAGGTCAGAACGGAACAAAAGGAAAAAGAAGGTACGTAAGGTAGCGTGAAAAACTTTGAAAGCAAGGGGAAAAAAAAGTGTATGTAGGCCTGTATAACATAACTTCGGGTGTCAGACGTTCAGGAAGCGCTTCAGCGAGCTACGGTAGCAGAGGATGAAAAACTCGCTTGCCGTGCCGAAAAAATTATTTGTGGATTTATGGGGAACTGATGCTACCGTACTCTCACGTATTCGTTGGCTGGATACAAGCAGCATTTATATGTAGGCGCGTAGATATTAAAGATTGCATGATCATTCCCTTAGCTGTTTTTCCTACGTGTCCGCTTTATGACTAACGGTGTATTTATGATTACTCTCGTTCCATCGACAGCAAAGTTGCTTCGGGCTCTACCGAAGTCCAATTGATTGCCACTGAGGCAATTGAATGGATCAAAGTGAAAACGACAAGCCATAAAGTGAGATTTTGTTTTTACGTACGTAATAATTTGCAGGTGGCACTTACCGAAGATGTGTCATAATTCTACTATTATGCTTCATTTGGTTTGTGTGCCAAACATTGAAAAGCCATTTTGCGACCCACTGGACCCTCCCTTAGTAGGTCCTTGTGGTACTAATGAAAGGCCACATATATTGCACGTCTAGCCATTTGCAAGCAAACTTTTAAGATCTTCAGTTGTAAATTTTTGTATGAGTGATCAGAAGTATCATTTAAATTTAAATTTACTTCTATTATATCTTGTCCTTGCAGTGACTGTATTTGTATTCTCATTAGTTCACTGTCCTCTGTGATGATCGTGTGACTCTCACCCAGCCATTTCGTAGTCTTGGTGTTGAGGTAATGCACAGTTAAACCTTGCTAGAATAATAGTGTGCACCTTTCACTATTTGCGGTAGTGGTAACAAATGATGGCCTTAGTCTCGTTCGTCTGATATCACCAATACACCTTGATGACTATCTCATCACCCATAGACTGATGTTACCAACAATGTCTGTCCATAGTTCTGTTAGTTTGTGTTTTCATGTCTAACAAAGGTTTTGTAATATTTCAACCTCACAGGTGTATGAACATAGTGAACAGTTCTATGATGGTCTCATTATATAAAGACAAGATGCTGAATAAGAGACCAAATGACTTTCCTGTAAGGGTTGTGTTCATGGAATTTAAATAATGGTGTAGAAATAAATAGCTTCATTGCTGTGTAGAAATGAATAGCTTCATTGCTGTGCAGAAATGTAAAAGATGTATGGCTTATTAGCACTGTTTTACAGGTGACAATGTGAAAGGGAAGTATTTGCAAGAGCATATTCATGTGAAGAGGAAACAACTTAAGGAAGGTATGGAGTTATGCTGTGTAGGAGTACATGTGATGGTAGCAAAGGATGAAAAACTCGCTTGCCGTACTGAAAGACTATGTGGATTTATGGGGAACTGATGCTACCAATTTGTTATGTGATAATTGGGCTTGAAAAGAAATTGTAAAGGAATTATGTTTCCCATTTGTCTGATGTGTTAAACAGAACTATTTATCTGCAGTTAATGTTGTGGGGTACATTTGACTTTCCAAGTGTGTGATATTATTCTCTTTCTTTACCCTTGCTTTTACATGCCATTGTTGACTTGACTAGCTGGTGCTTGCTATCAGTTTGATAGTGGATTGAAGCCGTGTGCTAACTAGGAGCCAAGCTAGCAATCATTCTGTAGTGCCAAGGTATAGTGAAATGATATACTCCCATGTCAACCTTTGATAGATGGTAACAAATGATGGCCTTAGTCTCGTTCGTCTGATATCACCAATACACCTTGATGACTATCTCATCACCCATAGACTGATGTTACTAACAATGTCTGTCCATAGTTCTGTTAGTTTATGTTTTCATATCTAACAAAGGTTGTAACATTTCAACCTCACAGGTGTATTAACATAGTGAAAAGTTCTATGATGGTGACAATGTGAAAGTGAAGGATTTGCAGGAGTTTATTCCAACCATATTCACGTGAAGAGGAAGCAACTTAAGGAAGGTATGGAGTTATGCTGTGTAGGAGTACATGTGATGGTAGCAGAGGATGAAAAACTCGCTTGCCGTACTGAAAGATTATGTGGATTTATGGGGAACTGATGCTACCAATTTGTTATGTGATAATTGGGCTTGAAAAGAAATTGTATTTCCCATTTGTCTGATGTGTTCAACAGAACAATTTGTCTGCAGTTAATGTTTTCTGAAGTTGTGGGGTCATTTGACTTTCCAAGTGTGTTATATTATTCTCTTTTCTTTGCCCTTGCTTTTACATGCCACTGTTGACTTGACTAACTGGTGCTTGCGTCAGTTTGATGATGGATTGAAGCCGTGGGTGCTAACCAAGAGCCAAGCTAGCAATCATTCTGTAGTGCCAAGGTATAGTGAAATGATATACTCCCATGTCAACCTTTGCTAGATGGTAACAAATGATGGCCTTAGTCTCGTTCGTCTGATATCACCAATACACCTTGATGACTATCTCATCACCCATAGACTGATGTTACCAACAATGTCTGTCCATAGTTTTGTTAGTTTGTGTTTTCATGTCTAACAAAGGTTATTATATTTCAACCTCACAGGTGTATGAACATAGTGAACAGTTCTATGAGGTCTCATAAGGACAAGATGCTGAATAAGAGACCAAATGACTTTCCTGTAAGGTTTAAATGATGGTGTAGAAATATAATAGCTCCATTGCTGTGCAGAAATATATAAGATGTATGGCTTATTAGCACTGTTTTACAGGTGAGAATGTGAAAAGTGTTTGCAGGAGTTTATTCCAACCAGTTTCATGAGAAGAGGAAACAACTTAAAAGAAGGTATGGAATTGAAATGCTGTGTAGAGTATATGTGATGGTAGCAGAGGATGAAAAACTCGCTTGCCGTACTGAAAAACTATGTGGATTTATGGGGAACTGATGCTACCAATTAGTTTTGTGATGAGTATGGTTGTTTAAAATGCTGGGGTGCCTGCATTAATTGTCCTACCTTTTTGCACATGTCATACTCATTTCAGACCATTGAAGAACAAATCATTGCAAGAAGAAAAGAAAGAACAGGATTTGGTAGGTGGTGTGAAGTTCATTATACACTGTACGCAAAGGAATGGTGCACCATTTCTGTTCCAAAAGTGTTTATATTCATATTTTTTGTGGACACCTATGTAAATGGGGTCAGTACATATACGTGCTGGTTGTGTGGTCAGTATGTGCTGGTGCTCATACAAAGGGTGTCCATAAATGAATGCATGAATAAATAACTTACTGAATCGATAAAAGCAATAGCGTTCATTTGTCTAGTTAAATTTAATTCTGCATGTACAATGTTTTATCACTGGCACTACACAGCAAGGACAATGATTGATACCTATCATATGTGCCATTTGTTTTTTTGTGTGCCAAACAGTGAAGTGCCATTTTGCGACCCACTGGACTCGCCCTTAGTAGGTCCTTGTGGTACTAATGAAAGGCCACATTATTGACTTGTATCTCCACATCTGCCACTGGATGCATTATAGAATATTTCAAAGCTGGCGTTAACTTAAACCATTCTTTGTAGTTCTTCATTGCCAAGACTTGGTTTCCAGTATATTTGTCTTGAAATCTAGAAGTGCAAAGGATGTTGTTCCACAAACTTTACTGCAGCTATTCTAATCAGTTGGCTTCGAACCAAGGTAATTGCTGATATACTTGATATAGTTGTAAAAATTAATCTGTGGTAACAAATGATGGCCTTAGTCTCGTTCGTCTGATAACACCAATACACCTTGATGACTATCTCATCACCCATAGACTGATGTTACCAACGTGTGCATAGTATTTTGTTATGTCATTTTTCTGTCTAGCCATGCCTATTTTTTAATCCCTCAGATCTGCACTGCATTGCAAACACTTGAATGGTCTCGCTCTTAAACAAAGGTGTGCAAATCAAATGGTTTCAAAGACTGAGCTTTGATGAAGTTAATGATATGGCATACTACTTGGGTGTTAGACTAGGAAATAACCACATTAATTGTATGTGGTACTGAATGGATTGTCTAGTGTAAAGCAAGTAAAATCTGCATTGTGTGCATGTGATATATAGCTGCTGGGTAAATTGTCCAGTTTGGTAAGTAGTGGTGTTAATGGAGTTCAAACAATGGTAGCAGAGGATGAAAAACTCGCTTGCCGTACTGAATAAGAGTTTGTGGATTTATGGGGAACTGATGCTACCAAGTGTGCTAGTGTGGTACATATAATATAGGGTGATTTTACATGTCATTGTTAACTTTCATAAAGTTTGTGATTGTAGCGTGTGTGTGTGTCCCCAGAGGGCCCAAGTGGGTGATCTGAAACAACTGTTGAATTTCTCCACATCTATTTGGGATGGCAACTCGTGAAATGGATTATCTTTTGATTCTTATTCAATTGGAGTTTAACTTACATATTGGATAATTTAATGAAATATTTTTTGGATCATGTATGGCTGCATAAACTTGATCATTATATATTATAACGAAGTAAAAGCATGTGGGTAGGCATGGGTATTTTTTTTTGGCAAATCTTGATGTTACCCGAGATACCAATCAACAGTTTTTGGTTCGGTGTTCTGGTGGAGGCCTTGGATCCAAAGTTTCATTAGGCTATTCCATCTCAGTTACAGGCCCAACTGCGGGTCAATTAAATCACTACGTGAAGCGACAATTCAAAACGCGTCCAAGACTAAGCACAGCTGTCAAAGTGGTGTTGAGCATTACTATCACGTGTATGTATGTTAAAGATAGGCCTGCAGCCTTGTTTCTCAGTGCAGTAGCTGGTGTGCAATTGATAGTGTTCTTTAATAGCGATGAGTACATGTACCAAGATTTAGTATCCATCTGATAGCGAGTGTGGGCAACTACGCTATCTGTTGAATACAAATCTTGGTATAGATGATTTCCGCGAATTATTAAACGGGGGCTTGCTAGCTGTACCATAGTTGTACCGTACGGTAATTAGCTTTGAATTTGTAATTGAGGGGCAAAAATGTCCTTATATGGTGGGCTCGCCCCCATCACCCCTCCCTTTTAATAATTCACGGAAATCATCTATTGTACAGGCTTGAGATACTGACCCACTGACATTATTTCTATTTCAATTCATCAACAACAAATTGCACCAACACACCACTGCAATGCCAAAATCTATGTGGAGATCACGTGCCAGACATCTGAGCTTTCGTGTCCCTAGGGCACTGGTGTGCAGTTAGACTCGTACCCAGACGTATTATACGTCTGGGTACGAGACAAAGTCCGACTATGTGAATTTGAGTTGTTCCTTCGGGGGCTGTGCTGTGTCTTTTCTCAGTCGTGCAACTTCAAACTCTTTGCTGTGTGAAGTTATTGTAGTGATCAATGAGAAGTTTTGTCAGTTCTATGGAGGCATTGTCTTGACTCTGTTGCCAGGCTCTCAGTAATGGTCAGGTGGTTTGAAGCCTCGAGTTATAGTGTCCTTAGTGCTATATATGGATGTGCCTTTATTTCCATCAGTACTGAACATACAGCGCCATTCATCATGCCGGCTGTGCACAGGCGTTCTTTTGTATCCTCACGCATCGCGCATGCGCGTTAGTGTCATAGCTAGGGCCTCGTGCCTATATTGAAAAGACTAGAAGTGGAAACATGCCAACTTATTTCCAAAAGCCAGAAAATGCTCAGAACCGAGCAAACGGTAAGTCCTTTCAAGTGGGTGAGATTTAGAACTGATAAATACAATGTTTACTAGAGGAGCCATTTTTTTTCTTCTTGTTGAAAAGTATATATTCAGTTGATAGCGTCGTGTGTTGTTGTGGTGCGTGTATATTTATGTATGTATATATGTGTGTGTGTGTGTGTGTGTGTGTGTGTGTGTGTGTGTGTGTGCGTGCGCGCGCGCACAAAATGCGTGTACTGATACAGCGCGCGCGTTGTCCTCCATCCAGAGTTCATCAAGGTCGGAAACAAGGAGTCGGCCTTGGAAGTTCTGAACGACATCATCCGCAGCAAGAAACACAGGCAATGGAGCAAGGCACACGAGGAGATCATGATGCTCTTCATGGGGTTGTGTGTGGAGCTCCAACGGAGTGCCTTCGCCAAGGACGGCCTGTATCAGTACAGGAACATATGCAAGGAGGCCACCACGCTCAACTCGTTCAAAAACGTGGTGGAGTATTTCTTGGGTATGGCGGCGGAGAAGGCGAAGGACGCTAAGGAGAAGTCGGAGCAAGCCGCGCTGCAAGACGTCGATGACCTGGATAACGTGCAGACCCCCGAGAGGTCAGAGAAGACTGTGTGTGCGTGTGTGTGTGTGTGTGTGTGTGTGTGTGTGTGTGTGCATGTGTGTGTGTGCATGTGTGTGTGTGTGCATGTGTGCGTGTTATCTCTTGCTGGTCATAACATTGCACACTGTACCACGTTTCCCACAGCTTGTTGCTGAGCACAGTGAGTGGAGAAGGAGCCAAGGAGAGAACCGACAGGGTGTTGCTCACGCCTTGGGTCAAGTTTCTGTGGGAGTCATATCGCAACATACTGGAGCTACTGAAGAACAACACAGGGGTCAAGTCCATCTATGCCGAGGTGGCCAAAAAAGGTTGTATGGTATATTGGCACACATGGTGATATTGCTTTAATCCCATCCACGTTTATGTATTGTAGCGTTTGCATTCTGTTTGGAGTATCAGCGAAGAACTGAGTTTCGCAAGTTGTGTGACATTGTGAGTTGCACACATACACATACACACACACACATACACACATACACACACACACACACACACACCAATTTTTTCCCCACAATACCACCTTGGGGAAAAACCGCCCCACTTTTCACCTCTTCGTTTGGCTTAACAGTTGAAGAACCACCTGACTCAGGCCCAGCGGTACCAGGGCCAGCAACACTCGCTGCGTTTTGATGATGCGGACACCATTGCTAGTCTTGTGGACATCCGATTTGATCAGCTGGAGTGTTCGATCACCATTGACCTCTGGCAGGTGTGCTCATTTAAGAATCCTTGTGGTTTTTGGTTTACTATTTCCTACGTCCTTACCAGGAAGCGTTTAAGGCAATTGAGGAAATCCACAATTTACTAGGCATAAGTGGGAAGGCCCCAAGACCTGGGCTGTTGGAAAACTTCTATACAAAGCAAGGAAAGGTTTACTGGATGGCAAAGAACAAACTGTTCCACGCTGCTGCATTGCATAAGCTGTTTGTTCTGAGGAAAGAGCAGAAGAGAACTCTTTCCCCAGAAGAGGCTCAGAGGTGAGTGCTTGACACACCCAACTGGATAACCCGTAGAAAATCAGGATACGCTTTAGAGAGCGATTGATCCTTGCGCTGGTATGGAAGGGGTGGATGCGGTGGTAATGGGCTGGTGAATAAAGTAGTTCACTGATGCTTGATTAAGTTTTAATGACGTGCAGTAGGTCTTTTAAGTTGCATCTGAATTTGTTTGTACTTCAAATGGCTGGGGCATGTAACTTGGAACATCGTCCTGAATACCCTTGTACATTAGTCTATGGTGCAGCTGCATGTACACACATGTGCTACATGTAATACAAAGTCATTTCTCTGTGCAGCACTGCTTGCCAGGTTTTGTTGGCCACGCTGTGTGTCCCGATTGAGCCTTCAACTAGTGAGAGTGATCGTTTTCTGTTGGTCGACGACCAGAGTCGGATAAATGCCAGGAAACTAGCTGCTCTTCTCAGGATGGCTGTGCCTCCAACGCGTGTATCCCTGCTGAGAGATCTGGTAAGCCATGTTGATGTGCACGTGTGTACACCTGTATCTGGCATGTCTGCACAGATGGATGTGGGTGAATAAGGGTTTTTGCTGTTGTGATGTAGGTGAGTGATGTAGGTGTGTTAAAGAATGTTTTAAACATTGTTTTTGGCACAAGAGCACTTCAATGGTTTATGCTTTTGACTTCATCTCCTCTTACCTCCCCAACTTTTACCCACCCCTCTTACCTCCTTCTACCCACCCCTCTTACCTCCTTCTACCCACCCGTCTTACCTCCTTCTACCCACCCCTCTTACCTCCTTCTACCCACCCGTCTTACCTCCTTCTACCCACCCCTCTTACCTCCTTCTACCCACCCCTCTTACCTCCTTCTACCCACCCGTCTTACCTCCTTCTACCCACCCGTCTTACCTCCTTCTACCCACCCGTCTTACCTCCTTCTACCCACCCCTCTTACCTCCTCCTACCCACCCCTCTTACCTCCTTCTACCCACCCCTCTTACCACCTTCTACCCACCCGTCTTACCTCCTTCTACCCACCCCTCTTACCTCCTCCTACCCACCCCTCTTACCTCCTCCTACCCACCCCTCTTACCTCCTTCTACCCACCCCTCTTACCACCTTCTACCCACCCCTCTTACCTCCTTCTACCCACCCCCCTCTTACCTCCTTCCCAACTTCTACCTCTTCCTGCAGGGGCGGTACAATGTTGTGCAGCTAGTCACACCGGACCTGCAGTTACTCTACAAGTACCTTGAAGAGGACTTCAATCCGCTCCTCCTCTGCACGAGGGTTGTACCTATACTGGAGAGGCTGATGGAGGACAAACTGTTCTCACAGTATGTCGAACCACTGAAGGCTATTGTTCTGGTGCGCCTCATCAAACAGGTAAGCTTGAAGGGCTTGGTACAAAGGGGGAGTGTGATGAGAAAAGTACAACAAGAGGGGTGTGTGATTGGAATGGTACAAGAGGGGTGTGTGATTGGGATGGCGTTTGATTTCAAAATGTGCTGTACTGATGTTGATACTATTTTGTAAATATTATTTTCCAAATATCTAAGTGGGGTACGAGTTAGTGATCATTTTAATGTCTATTGTCCTGTCTATCATCTCAGGGGTACAGTTACAGGTAAAAAGTTTTTGCCATTTGTTCTTTTAAGATTGGGCTGGGAAAAGTAAGTGTTAAATCCTTTTTATACAGATATAAAAGTGGAGCTATTCGCACAATTAGTTTACCGTAATGGATAGCTCCGCAAGCATGGCTTTTTTATATACGTTCAGAAGGATTTAACCCTTACATTTCTCGGCCCAATCCTAAAAATCCTACATGCTGGTATCGTTAAATATGACTAGGTCCAACATATATCCAACTGGCAAAAAACATTTTTCATTGAACACAATAGACAATAGACAGAGTAATTTGTACTCCTGAATATATCAAGTACATTAATAATATTACTCAATTAAAAATGGAATAGCTGTATTGGTGGAAGGGTTGAGTTAAAATGACCTGCTCATGGTGGTCAACCTGCAGTCACAATATTGTCTCATTCTGTTTGTTCTCTTACAGGTTTCCCAGGTATACCAAGCAATAGAGCTAAAGCGACTAGCTCAGTTGGTGCCATTTACTAACCCATCTGATTTGGAGCGAATTGTTGTGGAGATGGCATGCTCCAATAACATTCAGGTTGGTTGCTATAGTTCCTCTGCTCTCACATTACACATTGCCTGTCCTCACTGGTAACAAATGTGATGGCATTGGTCTTGTTTGTCTGATATAACCACTACTGCTTGATGTCTTACCATAGACCGGTGATAACTACACCACCACATGTGGCATTTGTGCTTCTGTATATCTTGTTCTTGTTTTTAACCTATAATTTTTTAATATGTTGATAACATGGGGCATTTGGATGATAAAAGGCATTAGCTTAGTATTAGGGATTGAGGCAGCGAAAAGGGACCTCACACGTTTTTCAGATTACCTGATATTCTACGAGACACCATGTCTTCTGCAACTTCTTTTTACACACTGGAAATTAGCCTGTCCATCTTGGAGTTACAGTGGACTGAATTTTACATTTTAATTGCACGGGTCAGCTTTGATGCTCCTTCCTGGAATTTAAAAAAATCGTATTAGGTCCCTTTTAGCTACCTTGACCCCATTTACGTGATCATTTATATTAATGTATTGATTTGACCAAAATTATTAACATGTTGTTGAACCTCCTCCTTAACAATTGTGTTCATCCTGTATGTATAGCATTGCATCTGTCAGCAATCCTTGTATGTAAGACCTCCAATGCATCATGAGGTGTATGGGAAATGATGATGGCTATGTGTGTGTAGTGTCTTGGGTGCAGACTACATACACTCCGTATTGTGAAATCATTTCTGTGTAGTTGTAAAGCCAAACCAGTACATAACCGACATCAATGTTATGTAGTTCTAAAACCCTTCCAGTACATATTTGCTTCTACTTAGACTACTTCTTATGCTTAAATGAAATAGTGCAAGTGTCCAACGTAAATTGCAACGTTGTAGTAACTGACCAGGCGCACTGGTTTGAACGTTCGTGAATTCTTCATTAACCACTTCACTGTTGCAGTGAACTGCGTCCTGTATCCTGGAGATAACATAGAATCAATTATTGCATGATGTAATCACTGCTTATGACATGCGAAAATAGTTTGCTGTTCCATTCACAAACGAATGCATTCATGATGGTGTCTTTGCAGTATATGTATTCGTTCCATCGTTATAGGCTAAGACCACTTCTCAGTCAGTAGTTGGCGTTTATGATATTCAAACAAAATTTGCAGGTGCAGATTGATCATCACACCAAATCGCTACGTTTTGGCACAGACATAACTTTTTCCTCGAAGAATGATATATCAGATGGTCCTTCTATCCAGGTTTGTTCATTTGAAGTGTGTACGTGTGCACGTGTGTATTTTGTGTGCATTTTTACACGTGCCATTTTATGCTTGTGGAATTTGATGAACCCCGCAAGTTGTCATGTGTGTAAATGTGTCATATGCTGATCTCTTATAGGCTCTGCCATCTGAGATTCTCTGCAACCAGCTGGCAGCCATGTCACAAGCATTGCAGCGAGCAGTCAAGAAGATATCTGGAGAAGCAGAGGTACACCTTGGGGTGGGGGGTACACCTCCTTTGGCTCACCTGCCCATACTGGTGGGGGGTACACCTTCCTTTGCCTCATCTGCCCATACTGATAGGGGGTACACCTTCCTTTGGCTCACCTGCCCATACTGGTGGGGGGTAACACCTTCCTTTGGCTCACCTGCCCATACTGGTGGGGGGTACACCTTCCTTTGCCTCACCTGCCCATACTGGTGGGGGGAGGGGGGGTACACCTTCCTTTGCCTAACCTGCCCATACTGGTGGCCTTGTCTGTTGTTAAAAAAATTTCTGATTGCTAGGTTTCAAAAATGTTTTATTTCTCATACCCCCCACTTCTGATTGGGGGTATTGCTGCACTTCTCAGAATTTACATGTAAAATTTTAAGAAGTAATTACCATTTGCAATAACTAACACTGCTGAAAAACGCTTCAACTAGTCCAAATATTGAAAATATTTTTCTCTTTAGGTCCTTTGGTCACTTAACATTGTGGGCATGGCATTCAGACAGTGGCACCTATGCATTCACCCACCTTCCCACCTCCCCCCACAACTTCAATTATTGATTTCAAATACATAACTATAATATTTACAAAGTATTCATTTCTCAAATCTGTGCTGTAAGTGTGTAAAGGCCTTACCCTCCCCAATTTTTTTCTATTTCGGTCTCACCACACTTGTTTAGCATGCAGTTAACTATTGGCTTGCTTCTGTGCATGCATACAGTAGGCGTGCTGATCAGAGGGGGGCGTATTGAAAGCACCCAGCTGATCATATAGGGGGCCGTATTGAAAGCACCCAGCTGATCATAGGGAGCCATATTGAAAGCACCCAATTTATGCGCACGTTGCAGAACTATAGTCTGATATGTAAAATGAGGTAAGGGTTGAGGGAGGGGCCTCCTCCTCCCCCCCAGCTAGGGTTAGATGTTTGATGCTCGCAACCTAACAGCTAGGGAATTTAGTAGCGAGTGTCAATTACAACTTGTTTGACTACACATGCACAGACACTGTTACATACTATAACACAATAATTGTAGTGGGGTGGTGGTGGGGGGTGTGGAACTGCATATGTGCCGAGATGGTCATAATAATAAACAATTACCCACCTTTGGTGTGGTAGAGCTCAGTTTGTTGTACTATCGTGACATCTGCTTCCTCCTGATCATGTGTGCATTTCCCAATGGGAATAAAGAATTTGGGGGGGGGGGGGTGAGTAAATTGAAAGTGCTAATGATTGGAGGGGTTCTTGTTCTCTTTACATTCAGGCTCAAATTGTAGCAGAGCATCGGGCAACTGTTGTGCAGGATTGCTTTCAGCATGCTCGCGTCGACCACAAGATTGCCTGTCAAAGGAAACAGCTAATCGAAACTAGAAAGGAGTACATTGAAAATGTCATCAATAAAAAGGTAATGTATGCAGAGAGAGTTTTAGATGGTGTTCATGATGTCCATAGAATATTTGTGGGCAAATAAACTGCCTCATTGTGACTACGGTGCATGCTGCACTTAGCTAACATGTAAACGTCACACAAGAATGTCAAGTAACTGACATGACACTACAGGTTTAGTCAAAGGCTGAAATGGCGTAGGGAAAAGGGCATTTAAAATGGTCTTGAATGGTAATGACTTATGGAGATTTGGATTGCATACCAATGTAGCATCATTATAGGAAACACTGTAGTGTATTCTTGTGTAGAACTGGTGCCTGATCTGAGTAAATGGGGTAGGACTCTGTGGTTGGACAACAATAATAAGGATTACTTAATATTTTTTGTGGGTGTTCGGTGGCCATAGATTCGAGAAGCGCAGGCTGGACGGCAAGAGAAGGAGCAGCGTGATCGAGAATTAGAGGATAAGCGTTTAAAGAAGGAAGCCGATGAGAGGGCTGAGGCTCAGAAGAAGAAGAATTTGGAGGAGTTGAAGAGGCAGTTGCTGCAAGAGAAGCTGAACAATCTCAAGGCCACCCCTATAGGAGCCAAGGCCCTTGAGGGCATAGCACCAGAGGTTTGTGTGTGTACACATACCTTTTCACTGTTCCTGAACGTAGCGGTTGATTACGGAGCTGTTATTTATATTTTTAGTATTTTTTAAAATTTGAGGGGTGGTCTGCTATCTAATCAACCAGCATAAACTACAGTGACATTACATTACTGTCTTATATACTGGGAGTTGATGATTCTTTTGTTTAGTGAACTTACAATTGTTAGTTTGATTATGGACCACCTAGCAACCCTCTTCTTGGTCAAACTCCTTCAAGGTTCCCCTTGTCATGTGTGGATTCTGTTGCATTATTTAGTACTACTAGCTTTGGACACTTCTGTTGATTGTTTCTTTTCCAGGACCTGGAGAACATGGATGCCGATGAGCTGCTGAACAAACAGGTGCAACACATGGAGAAAGAGAGACGAGAGAGGGAGGCAAGACTGAAGGCGCAGGAGAAGAAGGTGTGCTTGAAACCATCCCTCATCAGATGTGTTGCTGATGTTCTTTTATTTATTGTTAACTACTTTATAGGTTGATTACTTTGAGCGTGCCAAGAGATTGGAAGAAATACCGTTGCTGAAAGAGCAGTACGAGAAACAGATAATTGAAGATCGGAGGTACCATGAAGAACAAGAAGAGGAAAGGGTAAGTTGTTGTGAGGCAGCACCTTCTTACCTTCAGATATACCTATTGTCGAGATAACAAGGGTGATTTTGCTGTACGCTGTTACATATATGTAGAACTGAGGTCTTTGTTCAGCTGATCTGAGCGATACGACCTTGTGCATACCAAGTACATGTCTCTAGTGTGGAGTTATCCCCCTCCCATCATATTTGTGTGGGAACTGCTCACCTCGTACTTGCAGCAGGTTACTCTGTGAAAGGAATGGCCATACTTTATCCTTCCCTGTGCAGGTTACAGAAGCTATTAAGGAACGAAAAGAGGGAGAGCTGATCCACAAACGGATGAAAGGCATGCAGGCAGACAGGGATGCTTGTGTCAAGGAACTGAAGGAGGACCGACACAAAGCATACCTGGCAAGTTAAATAGCGGAGTTAGTGTGAAATAATTTACAATGTCAGTTCATTCTGCCGCAAAATGTGGTCTCCCCTGCGTTGTATAGGTCAAACTGAAAGAGTTTGAGTCCAAGTTGGATAAGATGCGTGCTGAGAAGCTGGAGGAGAGAAGGAAGGAGAGGATTGCCAAGCGCAGGGCAGATGCAATAGCGGCTAAAGAAGAAGCCTTAGCGGCTAAGAAAGCTGAGGAAGAAAGGATTGGTAGGTCTTACACACGCATGTGCGCACAAAAGTTATACCGTGACCAATTCCTTTTTCAGCTAAAGAAAAGAAGGAAGAGGAACTGCGAGCCAAGAAGAAGGAAGAGGAGGAGCGGTTAATGGTGCTTGAGCAGCAGCGGCTTAAACAGTTGCAGAGAGAGGAAGAAATCGAAAGGAAAATGCGTCTTCGTGAAGAACAGGAAAGAAAGGATACTAGTGAAGCAACTGAGGTGGATAGGTTTAGAGAAAAGAAGAAACCCCAGTTGGTGAACTACCAAGGAGAACGTGAGCCTGATGACTGGAGGGCAAAGGATGACGAGGAGAAAGAACGTCCTTCAAGGGACAAAGCACCAGTTAAGGAGGTCAGCTGGTCTGACAGACCATCCCGAGACGAGGACATGAGAGATAAACGAGATGATGATCGCCCACGCGAGAGGCCTGGGCTTTGGAAGGACCGGGGAACCCGAGATGCGCAGCGTCCTGGTGAAAAGGATGCATGGAGGAAAGGAGATGGAGGGGTGTCTAGAGAGGTTCGTAGAGGGCCAGGTGATGATGACCATCCAAGGGACAGAGACGGAGATGGGTGGAGGTCATCAAGGGACGATGAACGTCCAAGGGAGAGAGAAAGGGATGTTCGCAGAGCACCAAGAGATGATGACCGTCCGAGAGAGAGGGAAGGGGGAGACACATGGAGGTCATCAAGAGATGATGACCGTCCGAGAGAGAAAGAAAGGGAAGTTCGCAGAGATGAGGACCGTCCTAGACCGAGGGGGGGAGACGCGTGGAGGTCATCAAGAGATGATGAACGTCCAACAGAGAGAGGCAGGGATGCATGGACTGGGAGTAGGCCCCGAGGTGAGGACCGTCCAAGAGAGAGGGGAGCAGATGCATGGAGGTCATCAAGAGACGATGAACGTCCAACAGAGAGGGGCAGGGATGCATGGACAGGAGGTAGGCCCAGAGGTGAGGATCGTCCGAGGGAGAAGGAAGGCGGGGATGTATGGAGGCCATCACGGTCAGCTAAGGATGATGAAAACCCAAGGGATAGGGCCCCAAAGGATAGTTGGAGGGACAAGGGAGGTGAACCAGAACGGGATTTCGACAGGAAGGACACGTCTAAGGGAAGTG
Source organism: Eunapius fragilis (assembly GCA_963681505.1). Lineage (NCBI taxonomy): Eukaryota > Metazoa > Porifera > Demospongiae > Spongillida > Spongillidae > Eunapius > Eunapius fragilis. Next base: position 4,020,622 of record OY811986.1, on the reverse strand, counting down.
GTGACCAGGGTGGTGATGGCTGGTCAGTGGTCAAGTCAAGCAAGCGATAGGCTAATACACCGGATGATGCAGTATGACTGAACTGTACTATAGTTTATTGGTAGAAATTGATGCTTATCGTGTGAAACTGCATTTTGAGGACATTTAAACCTTTTTCAGAACAAGTCAATATAAAAGTAAAGTGTATACCCGTCTGAGTGTATTATTAGTTCAATGCCTTATATCTCTGCATTTAACGGTACAGGCACCGGAGTACTAGTGGGGGTGGCCTCGTACCCAGACCCAAATATACTTTTCGTTTGCATACAGTCATGTGATTATTGTTGCGTGATACAACTCACTTATTTCTAAAGTGAAGTCCTTTAACACCTACTTCGGCATTAAAACTCCCAACTGAATAATGCAACTTGATTTTGAGGGTATTGAATTATTGCTATTTTCTATTTATTGGCTTGAATCAAATTTTTATTAACAACCTGCAAGTGTGGAGGTGATGTAACAAACAGGCACAACAGGCTTCGAAATGCATTGTTCAGCACATTTCGCCATGCATCTTTATCAGCTCACCTTGAGGTTGGATGTGGCTGGGGGCTGGACAAGTCAAATACTAGACCAGCTGATATCTTAGTCTCCAACTGGGATGGCAGTGCCTCTGCAGCATTTGACATCAGTGTGACATCCCCGCTAAATTCATCATTAGTTGTGGACGCGGGCATGTCATCTGGTGTGGCTGCTAGAGCTGCAAAGAAAAGGAAGCACTTGCAAAATGATGCTAAGTGCAAACAGTTAGGCTGGCGGTGCATTCCTTTAGTGGTGGAAACCTATGGTGCATGGGGAGCTGAAGCCATTGAGATGTTTTCAACTGTGGCATCACGACTGGCTATCCGGACTAATTCCACCAAGTCAAGAGCTCTGACCACCCTCTATGGTCGTCTCAGCATGATTTTGGTACGGGCCAATGCTGGAGCTATTCTGATGCGATCATATATATATACCTGCCATCATCTGCGTTTAATGACATTATTTTGGACTTATGATAGTAACGTTAGTGTTATAGCTGTAGTTTAGTGGTGTTATGTGTAGTCTATGTGCATTTATTCCTTATAAAAATCTATTATTTATGAATTATTATTTATAACATGAACAGGAATACAAGATGCAGCAGAATACACTAATCAGAATAAATGCACTAAATAACGAATGCTATTATTAATACATACATACATATCCAGACACACTGAGACACACTGGCTATGAAAGTGACAATGAGGAACTATCCCCCTCCTGAAGGGAACAGCCACATCGTAAGAGGAGGGCTCGGGCATTGGCTCGCACAAGAGTCAAATTAAGGCGGCCATACAAGCTGCAGACAACCTTGGACTTGGGGGAGTTGGTCCTTGTGGCAAGGTATGATGCAAGCCGTGAAAAAGCTTGCATCGCTTCGTTGCCCCATATGACTCGGCCACAAGGGGAATACATGTCCACCCTAGCTCGGAACACTTGGCATCATTGGCAGAGTGCTTCCTTAGCTCAGCAGCAACCGCTGCTGACCCTGCTGTGCGACCCACTTCAGAGATAAGAGTAGGGTTAAGCGGAGACACCACAGTAAGGTCAAAGGCAGCAGGCTTGCCACAGAGCCATTTGGAAGCTAGGATGTCAGCAAGGCGTGTGTTCCAAAGCTCATGTCCTAGTCCACTACCGGCCTCTGCCTTGGCGCTGATGCAGGCATGATGGCAGGTTTGAAGCACTACATCCCTGAGCTTGTTGTGCCTGGATACAGCATCACCACCTCTCTTACATGTTATTGCATGGCGACCTAGGGGATCCAAGGGATGTTCTGGACACAATGCACAGGGAGGTGAGCCAGGTGAGGTGTTTAGCCCCAGCCACCACTTGATGGCCATTTGGTGCTCGTTGGGGTCTAAGCTTAGACAGATGGTACTACAGAGAGCCAAGCAGAGGCATGGGGAGAGGAGATAGACAGGAGACGAGCCTTGTCAGCCACAGAGCTCTGGGATAGAAGAGAGTTAAATTGAATGTTTTCTAATGCAGCTGATAGAGTGTGTTCTCGGCAAGGAGAAGATGCAAGACTGTTAATATTAATTGCACTCTCAGGGGGAACACACCTATTGTAGGAATTGACCGCATCAGCCAGGAAGTTATCTGATGGTGAGGCAAGGCCTGCAGTACTGATGGAGGCGATAAAGGCTGCATTAGAGTGATGAGCTAGTGAACGAAGCCCCAGGCCACCTCTGCTTAAGCTCAACTGGGCCTGCATCCAAGAACTGTCAGTAGTGTCAATAGCTTGGCACTCTGTGAAGGTGCACCTAACCTGCTCATCAAAGGCATGCAACTCATCCAATGCCAGGGATGGGGGAGTGGAACGTGCAATATGGACCAATTTGGTAAATCCACCACACATGCGTAGTAGAATGAGAGCAATCTGAGGATCACATGACCTGAGCTTAACCAGGGAGGATAGCAAAATGGAGGCAGCAGCACGTTTAGAGGCAATAAATGATGAACAAAATGCAACATCACCTATGGGGGCTCCAAGGATGATAAGATTGGGAGTACAAGATTTGTTCATCTGAGAAGGGAATACACTGAGGTCATCTTGGCCAAAAAGCTCACATTTAGATGGATTTATATGGAGCCCCAATGAGGGACCTAAATCTTGAAGTAGACATACAACATGCTGGACAGAGGTAGATGGGCCGGCCACCACCCCATCATCCAGGTACCATGCATTGAAAAGTAAGTCTTGGCAACTTTCCTCCTTGGAGATGGAAAGGACCAGATGGTGCAGGACCAAGGCGAAGTACAAGGAGCCTAGGGGATCCCCTTGCTGCACACCAGCCTCAGAAGTCAAAGTTCCCAAAGAATGCCACAGGAAAGGGTGTTGGCCATAACACCATGTTGTCCATGGGAGGAGAAGGGGAAAATGTAGGGTGCATTGGTCAAGGAGGGACTGGCGAGACACTAGGTTGAAGGCATTTTTCATATCAACCTTCAAGCAGACAAATTCAGGGTCGTGCCAATGATTATCAAGACAACGTCTGAGGCCATGGATTACCTTCTCACATCCTTGGGGGAGAGCAACACCAAACTGAAAAGGTTGAAAGAAAGCAGAAGCATCTTCCTTAATCAAACTGCATAGACATTTGCTGGTGAGTCGGCGAAGTGATTCACCCACTGCGATGGGCCTGATGTCCTGTGTACCTTTCCTTAAAGCAACTAAGCTTCCCCCGGCCATGTACTGGGAAATTGCACCTGGGGCTTGTCCAGAGGCGAGGAGATTTATTATACCCCAAAGGAGGGAGCAAATGAAAGTAGGAACTGGAACTTCAGCCACATCAAGGAGGTGTTGGATGCGCAGACCTGTGGGGCCTGCTGCAGAGGCCTTGGGGAATGATCGAAGGATAGACAGGACATTAAAGTCTGGTGGTAAGATTGGAGAGGCCAATGGAAGAGGTGGGTGAGCAGGAGGTAGTGGGGGAGGACTCTTGGGGTGTTTGGCTGATAGCTGAGTCCATGTATCCTCAGTATTGGGAGCGAGACCTGAAGAGGTAAGGATCTGGCAAGCCTTTCCAAGAAGGCCGTCCTTGGCAAGAGAAATGGCTTCAGAGATCTTCTTTACATCCTCCTCAAGGGGTGAAGACCAGGGGCCATGGTGTGACACATGCTGTTTGGTACGAGCCCACAATGATGTAAACTGACCACACTCCCAGGCCTCACATAGCAGTTTGATGTCAGTTGGGTGGTGACGGCGACCACGGCGTGGGGCAGAAGGAAGTACACATTTTGGTAGCATAAAAAGTTTGAGCCATGACTCCACGTTGTTTATTGGTTTGAATCAAATTTTTGTTAACGTATTTATGAATTATTAATAACTAACTGACATGCGATGTACCATTATTTACGATAAGAGACACGAATTATAAATTATATGTAGGGAATGGCTACCGTAGTAGAGAACGGCTAACATCAGCCAATCTCTGATTCTGATAAGGTTATACATGTAAAGCGTATAGGACGCAGGGATAATTAAAATTTAATACCATCTATCCACCCACCCACTCACCAAAAAACCAAATTCCTATAGATCGGCCCGGGCCATCATCCGCCCTGCACTTTACATGAGAACATTATAGATTTATACTGTATTCAAAATTTCTCACTAGGTAATAGCGCGATAATTAGAGTACATGTAGATGTAATTTAATTGGTTGCGCATGCGCGGCGCGCAGGTATAGCTATTTGCCATGGTGTTGAACGCTTACGTGCTCTAAAATTTTTAGCAGCTGCGGAAAATCATCAGTCGTCTGTTGCTTCGAGCGATATAATTACTTCCTAAACGAAAGATCCAAGTTGATAATGACGTGCGTGGCACAAAACTACAACCATCAGTTGGAAACGGAGAGAGAGATATCTAACGAGCTGGATAACAGATTCCTTGCCACGCGCAATTGGCAAACATCGTGCAGAAGGTTGGAACTAGATGTCCTACCGACAGAGGACGAATGTGCTCCGGATTATTACCAACCACATGCAACTCGAAATGTTACTGTTCCAGAAACAGAAAGTAAAAGCACCACTTTCCAGTCTCAGGGAAAGGCGTGGTGGGAATCAGAGTTTGCTCCTCCTGTCTACAAGGCGCTGAAAGAACGGGAGGAATGCCTTGCAAAAATCGAATACCGTTCGCCGCAACTTATGAGCCGGTAATCTTTATACACTTTATTAATATAACTTGTACACGAGCAGTTATTACTACAATACGATAGCATGGGATGCGGCGTACGCACACAATGACCTGTGTTACTCTTATGTCACCCAGCCAGCACATTGTGGACTTCATATTTGTAGTAGGAGACCAGATGATGCTCTGTCCCGGAACCAGATACTTGGCCGTGACCATGATGGACCAATTCATGGATAGGCACAGTGTCCAAGAAAACAGACTCAAACTGCTCGCCTCGGCTTGTCTCCTAATAGCAGGCAAGCCATGCCACCAGGCACTTAATACAGCTGAGTAACTCACCCCTCTTTCCACTTCATTCCCATTTGCACACGTATAGCAAAGCTAGAAGACCTGGATACTCACCTGCCGTCGGTTAATTCTCTTCTGTATGCTGCACAAACTGGCACCAATCCCTGCACGTACACCAATGAAGAATACCAGAAGATGGAAATGTACGTCCTCAAGTTCTTCAACTGGTGCATCACCTTCGCCTCCCCGGCACACTTCACGGGATACTTCTTGAAGCACTGTCCCGACTGGTCCAAGCATGCCGTCACAAGTTTCTTCCCAACGAGTGTCCTTCACCACGCTGATTACCAAGAGAGACGGCTGTACTTTGAGCACTACACAGACTACTTTGTAGAAATAGGCATAAGAGGTGAGCAGAGGTGCACATTCTCATTACAGCTCTGCTACGTAGATGCGTTCGATACCCTCAGATTACACATTTATGGAATATTCACCTTCCATGTTGGCTGCAATGTCGATTTGTGCAGCCAGGGTTTGTCTCGGAGTGGTAACGCCTTGGCCCCCTGAGCTTGAATCAGCCACTTCATACTCCATGCAATTCCTCAGTTCTGGGGTGGAGAAGCTACTTAAGTCAGTTTTTTGAAGTGTACCATGCACGTTGCTAAACCTCCTTTCTACCCACCACATACAGTTATCACCAAACCGATCCTTTTGCTACTGAATTCATGTAGAGTGGACAGAAAAAAGAGGGAGATAATCTTTTGATTTGGACGCATTTCACATATACATCAAGTTTTTTTTTCTTACAGAACAGTAATGCACCACATTTCTCACTTTGTTGAATATTTTAAAATCACTCATTGCTTCATGACTATTTCATGCATTGATAAAAGACTTTCAATTTGATTTAATATGATGCATCAATGCAACTTTTGATGAAAGGCAAGTGACGCACACCTGAACTGACAGCATGTTTTGTACTCTTTCGAACACAACTTTTAAAAATGTTCACGTCTGCTTCCACTTTGAGTTGGGGGTCTGTCAGGTCAATTAGGTGAGAAGCATAGTGCTGATGAACTCTTGACATCACTGCCCTGGCATGTGTACTCCTCAAGGTGAGTGCACATTGATAGTACTGTGGATAACCGGACCTACTTGGATTGTTGAACCTGATTTTTAACCAGTGTCCTACCTTTCATTCTGTTCCGAATGACTGCCGCACAGAAATGTGAGCTTTGGATCACCTTGCATTGTCCAGTCTAGTCACTTGTAGCAGTACCAGTCAAGGTGAACTGTGAGCACTTCAGCACTCTGGGATGGCTTCTGAAAGTGACAGAGCTCGGTTTGATTAGAGGTGGTCTTATAGTTTGCGCTCCATTTCCCATCACTCACCAGCAGCATACATTGCATCCCTGGCCTCTTCTGGCTTTAGTACTTCCTCTCCATTTGAATTTAAATTTTAAAATTGGAAATTTAACTTCCTTGTTCCAACTTCTGGTGCAGTCAGTGTAGAGGATGTGTTGACATCACCCATCCACCAAATGGTGCTATTCAAAAAGACCATTTCAACCTGCTCCTAGAAAACTCTTCCTCTGCAGATAGAGCCGATCTGCTTTCAGTCTCCTCCCCACATGCTGCCTCATAGATTTCAGTTATCCCCTCTGAGGGGCTTTGGCCTTTTATTTGCAGCCTTCAGAGTTTCAGGTAGCCATCAAGCGTTGGACACCTTTGGTGGTACTATGTGTGCCCTTGACATTCTGGTACCCAACTGGTCTGTCGGCCTTTGACCTATCCGTAACCTCCACCACTCAATTAAAAAGTTGTGTTGGAAGCGTAGCAGAGCTCACAGCTGGTGTGGCCGCCAGAGCTAAGTACAAGGCAAATGATGGAAAGTGCAGGGAGCTTGGGTGGGTCTGTGTCCCCATGGTTGTAGAAACATTTGGTGCTTAATTGGGGTGCTGAAACCATAGAGCCATTGTCGCGTCTGGTCTCTCCCCTAGCAACCAACTCCAACAAGGCAAAGGCAGCTGTCTTCACTAACCTTTATGGCAGGCTACATCTATAATACTACTGCCATTCTGTCTGGATGCTTTGCATTGGACATGTTGACATGTAGACAATATTTAGCATGTGTAAATGTAAAAGAAAGGCTAAACATAGGATTTTTGTCTCATTTTTCTTTCTCCAAAACCTTGTTACCTTCCTCTTTACACCAACATTGCCTCCTCCTCCTCCTCCTCCTCCACCTCCTCCAATTCCTATATTCCATCCATCTTTCTCGTTAGAGAATGTTTTCCTTGTATATGGGACAGTGTCCAGCAAAATCACCCTTCTGGGTAGTTTTTCAAGTTTTCAAATTTTTTGATTTTCCGTGAACTCCAAAGAGCTTCTATCAAATGGTTCGTACGCATCCAAAATTGGACTATCCATCATAAAGTTATTAGGCACTGAATTTATAATTAGCCATACATTTCAATGCGAGCGTTACTTTTCTTTTGCTTGTCCTGGAAAATTTGATAAAATGTATCATAAGGGTGATACACTGTCCCATATTATATCGTGATATTATGGTTCAACGAAAAAAATATATTACATCAAAAATTAAATAAAAAAATAAATAAATAATAATAATGTGTATTACATCCAAGTCAAAAGATTATCTCCCTCTTTTTTCTGTCCACTCTACATGAATTCAGTAGCAAAAGGATCGGTTTGGTGATAACTGTATGTGGTGGGTAGAAAGGAGGTTTAGCAACGTGCATGGTACACTTCAAAAAACTGACTTAAGTAGCTTCTCCACCCCAGAACTGAGGAATTGCATGGAGTATGAAGTGGCTGATTCAAGCTCAGGGGGCCAAGGCGTTACCACTCCGAGACAAACCCTGGCTGCACAAATCGACATTGCAGCCAACATGGAAGGTGAATATTCCATAAATGTGTAATCTGAGGGTATCGAACGCATCTACGTAGCAGAGCTGTAATGAGAATGTGCACCTCTGCTCACCTCTTATGCCTATTTCTACAAAGTAGTCTGTGTAGTGCTCAAAGTACAGCCGTCTCTCTTGGTAATCAGCGTGGTGAAGGACACTCGTTGGGAAGAAACTTGTGACGGCATGCTTGGACCAGTCGGGACAGTGCTTCAAGAAGTATCCCGTGAAGTGTGCCGGGGAGGCGAAGGTGATGCACCAGTTGAAGAACTTGAGGACGTACATTTCCATCTTCTGGTATTCTTCATTGGTGTACGTGCAGGGATTGGTGCCAGTTTGTGCAGCATACAGAAGAGAATTAACCGACGGCAGGTGAGTATCCAGGTCTTCTAGCTTTGCTATACGTGTGCAAATGGGAATGAAGTGGAAAGAGGGGTGAGTTACTCAGCTGTATTAAGTGCCTGGTGGCATGGCTTGCCTGCTATTAGGAGACAAGCCGAGGCGAGCAGTTTGAGTCTGTTTTCTTGGACACTGTGCCTATCCATGAATTGGTCCATCATGGTCACGGCCAAGTATCTGGTTCCGGGACAGAGCATCATCTGGTCTCCTACTACAAATATGAAGTCCACAATGTGCTGGCTGGGTGACATAAGAGTAACACAGGTCATTGTGTGCGTACGCCGCATCCCATGCTATCGTATTGTAGTAATAACTGCTCGTGTACAAGTTATATTAATAAAGTGTATAAAGATTACCGGCTCATAAGTTGCGGCGAACGGTATTCGATTTTTGCAAGGCATTCCTCCCGTTCTTTCAGCGCCTTGTAGACAGGAGGAGCAAACTCTGATTCCCACCACGCCTTTCCCTGAGACTGGAAAGTGGTGCTTTTACTTTCTGTTTCTGGAACAGTAACATTTCGAGTTGCATGTGGTTGGTAATAATCCGGAGCACATTCGTCCTCTGTCGGTAGGACATCTAGTTCCAACCTTCTGCACGATGTTTGCCAATTGCGCGTGGCAAGGAATCTGTTATCCAGCTCGTTAGATATCTCTCTCTCCGTTTCCAACTGATGGTTGTAGTTTTGTGCCACGCACGTCATTATCAACTTGGATCTTTCGTTTAGGAAGTAATTATATCGCTCGAAGCAACAGACGACTGATGATTTTCCGCAGCTGCTAAAAATTTTAGAGCACGTAAGCGTTCAACACCATGGCAAATAGCTTTACCTGCGCGATGCGCATGCGCACCAATAATGATTAATTAAGTCACTAGGTTGCTAGGTGATTTCCTAGAAATTGTTGTGAGAAACTTTGAAGCAACTTAAGTACAAAACGGTGCGAAGTGTTCGCTAATGTTAGCTCCTGGATTGTTCTTTACTTTTATATAGCCCTTTTATGCATATGAGATACCAACAAAAATTTTAAACAAGCGGTGACAAACTAGCTCAAAAAAGTGCAACTTGATAACTGCGGTCCACCAGTAAAGCGCGGCTTTGGCGCGTTACAGTATGACAGAGATTGGTAGCCTTACGATTCTTATACGTCTATATTTGATGCACTGTGAATGGGCTATCAGAAAAGGTATTTTGCTGAATGAAATTATTAAAGGAAAGGATCATTAAAGTTTTTAATTTCCCCGCGGTATAACCCGGTGTTTTTTTATTTTTAAAGAATATTGTTGCATTTATAATGGATATAAAAAACAGTCTTCTTAATCTAGAGAGTTATATATGCACGACCTATTTATATTGGCCTTATTGTAGACGACTAGCCAGGATTATATAGTAAGCCATGCACGTGCAGCAAGTTCCATTCTTCAAGAAGCTAAAGCTTTTGTTTAGAAGCTTATGGTCATAAATGCTTGTATCCTGTAAGCACAGTTAAGTCACTGAAGTAAGACAGTCAGTTCCCACCTAAAACTAATGTTATAATGTAAAATGGGTGTAGCCTCTGCATATTGAATAGCAGCTTTTATCATTAACATGTATGCATGGATGAAATGGCTCGCTTGCTCTGTAATAAATGTTATACTATAATTAAATTACGAATACCTATTTTCCTACAAAATATACCCGATCCTGGAAGGAATGCACGGAAGTGTACGATGTCGGGAATTGTATGATGTTCATCATCATCATAAATGATTTGAACAGTACCGTACACATACGTCATCGCCTGCTCCCGGGTTCCCCCCTCCCCCCGCCCCTCCACCGTATTTGACCGCGAGGGGGTTTATTGCTTTAATAACCAGTCAGCCATTCACCCCCTGCATGCAATAAGAGTGATGTCTCAGCAGGACTCAAACATACGAGCGAGGCTGCTCGGAAAGGTGATTTTGATTACCGGAGCTGCTCAGGGTATAGGCAAAGCCACTGCAAAGGTCAGCCTGGGGTGACAGCTCACCCGGGACTGAAAGTGTGGTCTTCCTATCCCACACCAGATATGTGCAGTCGAAGGAGCGAAGGTGATTGCTACCGATATGAACGGCGCACTGCTGGAGGAGCTCAAACGTGAAGATGCACGTGAGCTATACGTGGTGCACAGCTGTCAGCACGGGAACCCGGGGTAGCAATTTAAAGGGAAGCTATTAATTTTATAAAACAAAAGGCTCCCGCTTGCACCAGTCGGCCGTTCTGGAAGATACCCTTGGTACTAGACTCGGGTGTTTCTCGTTCCATTGAAAAGATGAACTATAAATCTCATCTCTGGGCCACATATAGCCTGCGGCCATCACACTGGGCCATCAGTACCTTTTCTATACACTGTGCGTAGCAATATGCTGCCATTGAGCGTCCGTATTTCTGTAGGCATTATTACGGAGCTACTGGACGTCACCAACGGAGACCAGATTAGGGAGGTTGTGAAAAAGCACCAAGACATCAACGTTGTCTTCAATTGTGCAGGGTGGGTTGTACAAATCTATGACCTTATACGTAACACCCCCCCCCCCCCCCCCCCCCCCCCCCCACCTTTCCTCTCTGCATGTAGCTGGGTTCATCATGGACGCCTGGACAGCACATCGGAACAGGACTGGGACCGATCCTTCTCCATCAATGTTAGGAGTATGTTCTTGCTCTCCAAAGCAGCTGTTGAGCTGGTAGGCCATCACTACAGTACTGCTAGGTGTGTGTGTGTGGCTTATCATTGTCCCACATCCATGACACGGTTGCGTCGTTCGCGGTCATGGATGATCCCATAGACAGAGGGGTGGAATCAGCTAGCCACAGTTTTTGTCTGTAGCGGGGGGGCACGTTGAAAAGTTATGTTTTGTCGACATGGGCCTGTGGCTGAAGGAGATGGATGATGTTTTATTGCGCGCCTATTCCAGTTTTTTGTAGTAGTCAGTAATGTTTATGCTGAGGGCTAGTCCCTGTCCATTAGTCCTGTGCACGTGATGATGCATAACTGTCTGAAGTGCACTCATTTATATACAGGTCTGTGGGGACTTTGTTTATCCTCGTGGGAGGGGGGGGGGGGGAATATAGACTTTTATTGTGCATTTGTCTGTGCACACTTGTGTAGTTTGAATGGAATGATGCTGCATGTGCATTCTCCTCCTCCCTTCCTCATCCTCCTCCCTTCCTCATCCTCCTCCCTTCCTCATCCTCCTCCCTTCCTCATCCTCCTCCCTTCCTCATCCTCCTCCCTTCCTCATCCTCCTCCTTTATCCCTTTCTCCACTTATTCGATACCACTCCCACTCTCTCTTCCATACCCCTCCTCCCTTCCTCCACCTTCCCTCCCTCTTCTCCACACCTCTCTCTCCGCCTTCCTCCTCTCCTTCAAACCTCCTCCCTTTCCTTCACACCCTCCTCCCTCTCCTTCACCCTCCTCCAAATCCCCCACCCTCCTCTCTCCTCTACACCCCTCCCTCTCCACCATGCCCTCCTCCCTCTCCACCACACCCTCCTCCCTCCTTACTCCCTCTTCTGCCCCCTTCCCTCCAGTGGAAGGAGATGAAGGTCCCTGGTAATGTCATCAACATGGCCTCTGTTGCCTCCAGTATAAAAGGTGCAGAGTTCAGGTGTGCCTATGGAGCCTCAAAGGCTGCAGTCCTTGGTCTCACCAAGTCCATTGCGGCAGACTACGTGAAGGACGGCATCAGATGCAACGCCATATGTCCAGGTGTGTATGCTAAGAGATGCTGCATGGCTCCATATGTCCAGGTGTGTATGCTAAGAGATACTGCATGGCTCCATATGTCCAGGTGTGTGTGCTAAGAGATACTGCATGGCTCCATATGTCCAGGTGTGTGTGGGTAGCCACGTTGCTAAGGGATACTGTA